>JAJMGF010000011.1:0-329613 GCA_030568495.1 Suhomyces chickasaworum | reverse complement strand
TCTGAACCAAGTTGAAGATTAGCAGAATAGAAATATCCACGGTCAGTAAGAGGAGCACTGATAATATCACGTTTATCAGTTCCTTTAGATCCTTGACTTTCTTGGGATGCTTGTGGATCATTTAATAACACACCAGGAAGGCTAACTGATTTATCACTCTTTTTGATGTCTAATGTAACAATTTTCAAGTCTCTTTTCTCGTTAACTTGAGGTTCAGTTCTGATTGCAAGACCATTGACAGTGTATGTCACGTAACTAAGCAATGAGAGGAAGGTTAAAGGGCTGATTGAAACCATGATGAATGATATGGAATGATATAATACTTTGAAAAATGAGGGACTTCTGACCTTCTTATATACTCTACATGTCAGACTACGATATCAGGTTGTCTCCTAATATGATCCAGTATTGTAACTATCTCGCCGAATTTCGCAACCTAATGAATTTTATAATTCTCGGTGTCGCGCATAGAGATGTCGCGCATAGAAAGCGCAATGTTTTATTTGAACAATAGAGAGCCGTACCAAACTAATCAAGCGAACAATTAATCATTCCGATATCGTAGAGGCTAATTGAATATCAAGATGATGAGTTATACTAGCTCATCTGAAAGTTTTTTGACATGGAACATTACCGAAGTCCTCAACATTTCACCCCAAGCAGGACAAGCAGGACTCCAGCCCCATTCCAGTTTGAAATGCAGTTATCTTTTCGGAATGTTTCGGAGAAAAGGTGGTTCCAGTTTTCAGGAGTTTAGGAGTTAATTTGATGTTACAAATTTATATCAAGTATATCCGAATTTTGAATCAATATGATTCGTTCGTACGTAACGGTCATGAGCTCAGTTTGATAATTATTCCATTTTTTACGAAATTCTTCAGAATTGCAGTATTGGGGTAGGTGAACAAACATACCTTGTTGGTTTCAACATGATTTCAAGGGCGTTTCTCCTCACCCTTTTTAGTTTGTTTATAGGAAGTGTCAGAGACTTGATAATTTTAGAACCCATAGTTTTGACGTGTGTCAACTATTCCACCAACCAATTCAACTTGCGCTTCGCAGAACCACAGATTTACATTACAACAATCGAGAATTTCGTTTGAGATGATGAAATTCCTGATAACAATCAGCTTCAACCTATCAACCCTATCTACGTTATCATCGATAATGTCGGGGTCTCCTAAACTTTCCCCATCGCAAATGTTTAAAAATAACATTATATTTGTTGAATTTCATGTCAATGCGTAAGTCAGCTGAAATGATAGTGAGACCCTGACGTTGTATTGCAGTATGGTAGAAGCAAAATTATCATCGTTCTGGTAAAATCAACTACTGGACACATAGATATCTAAAATATTGGTAAATTGATTACACGTTCTTGAGTGAATATGTGTAGTATCTAAACTTTCTAACCTAAGATTAAACTCGGTATATTTCATAAGTTTTTATAAAATACCGAAGTTGATAAAATTCAGTGTATGAAGCAACGGGTAATTCGGTATAACATCATAATATGAATTCAATATTCATACAATCAAAATCTATATACGAGGATAAATTAGAAAACAGTAAGCTCTTCTGTAAAAAAAAATAACTATATAATATCCCATGACGCAGGTGTACATTGAATTAAGCTGTGTTAAATATCTTCAAAATTAATTAAGAGTATTAGACGCTTAACAGATAACACAAATTGGAGTGCTGTTGATCGAGTAAAATAAATATGACACAACTGATGAAATACGTCACATAACCTTATGATTGAATGATCTTTAAAGACCTACAAATGTTTCAAATAGAAAGCCAATTACTATCTCTCACTGGCTTACATATTCTCACCAACCGAAACCAATACCGACCGAAAACAGTCCTGAAAAACATATGATGCCGGTGCTACAAAAATTTATGAATATTTCTTCCCCCCTTGGATCATACCATAATAAAATAAATCTTTGCCAGTGTAGAACCTAAAGCCAATTTCCATTTACTGATAGGTAGATATAAATCAATTTAGTTTGGTTTTGTTGATGATTCAACTCTTTGAAACATACAATCAATAGCATTATCTATCAGAGAATAGATAAAAATGTTTGAGGTAATCTGATAGAAAACTATTCCTTATTAATACAACTCTAACTACTCTCAGTATAATGTAAACTATGCCAAATAAATTTATACCGATATATTTTCATTGAAGAATACTTAAAGTATTCTCAGCATAATTTGAATGGTAAGAAACTCGAACAACTTTCATCGATTGAGAATATACCCAGATCCTTTCAACAGTTCCTCTATTTTATGTAATTAACCTGATTATAATCAGACTCTATATGAAGCAGTTATGCTTTAATAATACATTGTATGTGATCAAAATGAATTATCTTTATATTCATTCTCTTTTAGTATATTTATACGAAGTCCCAGTGCCTTCATTATTATGTCCTGGTATGATAAATGAATAATAGTAAGAGTAAAAATATACACAGCATTAAATTAAGTTACAAATATAACTCCTTATACTAGATTAGAAATATAAAGTTTTTAATCCCAGAGGGTATATATCTATTTTAATTATATACTTCCTATAAAAGATATACCTAGCATATTTACCTCTGATGGTTACATATTCTTCTTATATGTGAGTCGAGTAATAATTATTGTATTTAGAGACAGTTTTATTTATATAAGTGAAGACAACTATGTTGGGGTATAGCATTTTATTAATACGTTGTTATGTAACTTATAGTAGATTTTCATTACCCTTCTTATAAGAATAGATATATATATATATATACATGTTTATAAATATATCTTAGTGTATTTAAATATTTTATCTTTCTTATATCTTCTTTATTTTTATTTATATCTTAGATGGCATAAATACCTACCTTTAAAATACCTCCAGCTAAAAGGGAGCATAGAATTATATGTATATCACAGCTGGGGTATAACATTTTATTATATAATATATAACTTGTACTATAATTTTATTTTCTTTACCAACTTATTCCGTATTTATATATGTAAGAATATTTAGATGCTCACAAAAAATGATCTTATAACAATTAAAGTCTAGATATACTTTGGAACCACTTTAAAAATTTCAAAATCTGCTATTCATTCACACACATGTTATGCCTTCAGTTTCAAAAGATAGATGATGCCATTATTTCTATTTTCAAAGCTACCCCACTGTCTCAGCTTAACAAGAAAAACAATACCTCCAATTCGCTTCTAGCAAATTGAATGCTTTAAATTCAAAAATTAAACAATTTATTCAGAAAACATTATATGACAAAATTTGTTTTCTTATTGGCAGGTTGTCGAATCCCATTTTACACATCCATTCAAAGAATATTCCATCCTGTTAATTAGCATACATAAGCAAAGTTTCCTTACTGCAATTTTCATCATTCAAGTGCGAATATTTTTATCATATATTATTTCAAAACTTTTTATCTTGATTCATTACTAAAGACACATTATTCTATGTGATTACTTGAATTTCACTGGATTATCTGGTCTAGTTCATCTTCTTTTGTGTTCTTACTGAACCATTGAAGGGAAGTAAGCATTCGAAAAATTTGTGTGTTATTTTAGCAGAAGTATTTTATGTGAAGAATGCATTATCACTTCAATTGTATCGTTGCAACAGGTATATTTTGCATTGATCATCCACTTGTTGATTGACTATGTGTATGATACCATCACCTATATCATTCTTCAATTTCAAAAGAAAATCTAGAAGTTTTTCTTTCAAGGGTACAAAAATCTACAACTATTACATTGGCATTGTCACTGTGTAATATGAGAGTTTGAAAGACTGTGTTACTTGACTTTCATGCTTTCTATTTAAATGATTGTAAAAGGATCTAGCCGATGCTATCTTGGAGTTCCTTTTAATGGCTTTGCGCCAATTTTCTACCTGATTTTATTTTCGACAATCTTCTTACGGATTATTAGAGTTATGTTTTGACTCAGGACAATTCCTTTCTGCTTGCTTTTTGTGTGATGGTGTGCAGCCGCCTGTATTATTTTGCCTAATCGAAGCTTTGTGGCACCCCCGAGATTTCTTCCCCTTCGTGTATTCGCAGCTACAGCTGGCCGTTTATTTATACATCATTCTCGATAAGGGATTATTTGAGAAGTTCATGCATCCTTCATTTGGAATGTCGTATTAAAGCTATTTTATATCCCGGTGTTTTTCCGCATCCCGGAGAATATGTATTTGTTGGTTTTCCTCGTGTTGAGGGGTATTGATAAGGAAAAAATCGGCTTGAAGGTGCAGGCAAGTTTTCTCCCGGTTTACACCGGTTCGGAGTAGACTAGAAGTGACTTTTACAGTTCGTTTTCACTTAATGATATTTATAGGTTGAGGTGATCCTCCTTCAATGGCTCGTGTCAACTTTGCTTTGTTTTTTCCAGCTTGGCAAATGTTTCCCAGGTAAAAATTGAACAGACCCAAAAACTCAAATTTTCTGATTCGAAAAAAATGAGAAGCGATCAATAGTATAAATTCGCATCGCATGTTCGTAATTATTCACATCATCGTACACTATGTCGAATGAAAACTACGTGGTGAAGAAGGTCAATTATCCGTAAGTAATGAGGTGATATGCTCAAATCGAAATACTAACCATGATCAGATTTTGGTATGGAGGAGCTGCAAGCATGGTTGCATGTGTCTGCACCCATCCACTTGATTTGGCTAAAGTAAGACTTCAAACAGCTAAAACGCCAGGCCAATCATTAGCATCAATGGTTTACCAAATTATCTCCAAGGAGGGATTTTTCAAAATATATTCGGGCTTAACTGCTTCATTGCTCAGACAGGCAACATACTCCACTGCCAGATTTGGTATTTACGAATCCTTGAAAGACCTCTATGTCGAGAAAACCAATATAACAAAACCAAGTACGTCAGTGTTACTTCCAATGTCAATGGTTGCCGGTGCATTGGGTGGATTTGTTGGTAATCCTTCCGATGTGGTTAATATTAGAATGCAAAACGACTCCAGCTTACCAATTGAACAAAGAAGAAACTATAGAAATGCATTTCATGGAATTTTTCGGATTTGTAAGGATGAAAGTGTCACTGCATTATTCAGAGGTTTACTTCCTAACTTAGTGCGTGGTATTTTGATGACTGCATCGCAAGTTGTCACTTACGACATTGCTAAAACAGTTTTAGTTGATTCTTTTCACATGGATTCATCCAAGAAATCTACTCATTTCAGTGCATCTTTGGTGGCTGGATTGGTAGCTACTACCGTGTGTTCTCCTGCAGATGTGGTCAAAACCAGAATAATGAATTCTAAAGGATCTTCTAATGGAGCCTTCTCAATTTTGATGAACGCCGTCAAGTCTGAAGGTGTGGGATTCATGTTCCGTGGGTGGTTACCTTCATTCATAAGGTTGGGGCCACATACAATTGTGACATTCCTTGCTTTAGAACAATTAAGGAAATTCAAGCTTGGAATGTAATAGTTGTCCTTTTGTTAATTATAGAATTGTACATTATAGATTAGGACCCCAACTTTTAATGTAATTGATAATATCTAATTGAATTTGTTAAATTTGTTTTATGTACATTCAAAATGCTATATAAGTTTGAGAAAACAAAAATTCAAACTTGAATATTGTCCAATTCTGACTTTTCGAATGCCTCCTTTTCAGCCTCCAAAATGTAAGGAATCAAATAATGAGAATCTTCTTCAGGTTGAACAGCTTTGTTTGGGGGTAAAAGCTGGTGGGATAAAGCCAATTGATGGGCATTAATGATTCTGTAGTTTCTTGCGTATGACTCTTCTTCAGGTAATCTGGCAAGTGCTTTTTGCATGATTGGGTTCTCTTCCATGAGCAAGTCGTTGAATCTTAACGTTAGTAAAGGGATAAACTTGTATGTCAAAGATGGATGACATTAAAACGGACACTTACCTCAAGCCCATCTCTCTGTAACCAGCATAGGCCACGAAAGTCTTAGCTAATGGAGAAACAACTTTTGATAAAGTTGGTCTAGACAAGATGAAATCAGCTGCCTTGACAATAGATGTAACAGAAGCCATATTCACTGATTGGTATGGTTAATGATGTTCTCAGTTAGAAGTTATTTCGAAAAATTCGTGGACTGCACAATCAATAATTGTGCGTATTCTATTGGCTATTAAAATTATATGTAAGTGTCATAGTCCATATATAGGAAAAGTGCGCACTTAGTAAGTTCAATAATCGTACTCATCTGTGGACTCCCCAGCTGTTGAAGGAAACCCACATTCAGCAAGGACACTTGTAACTCCGTTTTCTTTAACTAAAGCTAGTAAGCTTTCATCTTTACAGAGTAATAGCCCCATGTATCCACATGAGTTGACACCTAATGCTTCATATTTCCCCTTAGATCTAGGTACCAACATCATGTATTGTGTTGTAAGAACGAAATTGTATGAAATATTTGAGGCCTCATTTTGTCTCAATACTGTCAAAGTTCTTTGAAGCAACGAAGCGAAATACATTGATAAGTCGTCAATATTAAAATCGGATAAATCATCTGGCAATCTCGCAACGAAGTGGGCGAATCCCAAGTCAGCGTTTTGAAGTGGTTCAGTTTTAACATTAGGTATGAATGGTGGCGAAGACAAGGCAATTGCTTCAGGGTAGGGGGTGAAATTTCCTGGCAAAGTCATAACTTGGATGTGCTTGTGTGGCTGTGAAGCACCGCTTTCTGGACCACAGTTATAAAATGCAAACCAATTCTTCTCCAGCGACTTTAACTCATACAATACCGAAAAGGTGGCTGCTAATTCTACCGGAGACAAGGGTGTGTTCTGGGACTTGAACTCTTTTGTAACTATCATGAAGTGTTCTGGGACAACAGGAAACTTATTAAAGACTAATCTAAATTCATTCTCTGGTCCAAAAGCTTCAGTAATAGTTAATTCTGGTTCTGGTTTTGCAAAAGGATTATCTTCTTTACTTCCCTTTTCAGGTCTGCTAGCCAAAGATTGCAATAAAGTTAGCTGAAACTCCGCAGTAAGTGAATTCAACTTTTCATCTTGCTTATAGTTAACTGCTTTCTTTCCCGAGTACAAAATATCTCCATTCACTAATGCATTTTCGAACTTTTCATTCAAAACATTATTAAAGCTGGTAGGCAATTGATAAAACATGATTCTTCTGTTGGATTTTTATGTCTCATTTTCTCAATTTTACCGCACCGAAAAAATTATGATGTTATTTTCTGGTATCATATATACTCTATGTAGTGTTTAAGATATGCTAATTATTTTCTTCTAAGAAATTGTAATAACTTAGATTTTCTCTTCGTGTTACGCTTGTCTTTCGAGTCTTCCTTAGAAGAATTATGAGAAATTTTTGCAGTTAGATCATGCATAGAAATGGAAAAAGACTTTGCTTTTGTATGTTTCTTTCTGAATGTATCGACATTCAGTCCAACGTCACCAGGTGATAAAGGCAGCGAAACGACTGAATAGGCAGATCCCCTTCTTTGGAAAGCTGAATTAGTGTTGTTCAACGTATCTGTTTTGGAATTGCTGTTTTCCCTAAACTTATTCGGTTCCTTTAAGCTTGACGATTCTTCAATAACAAATGGATTAAAAGAATCATTCTTACCATATTTCGTATTATCATTTGAATTATCGATGATTGGAGCCACTGTAACATCAGAGGAATGTAAGCTTTCCGTTGGAATGCTTTGCTTCAATTGAATCCTCTGAGAAGCCTTGCCTCCTTTAAAAGTAGGGATTTCTGTCATCCGCAAGATTTTCTCTTCTGAATCGGACATTGGTCTTCTAGGTGAAGGTCTTCTTGACTCCGCTATACTTTTGTTTGAAAATGACACCAGGGAGGGCAGGTATACGTCTGTATTTTCACATTCTGTGCTCGATTTTCGAGGTTGGGAAATCAGTTGTGATGTTTGCTTGGGTGTTGCTATTTCGTTACTGGACCTTGAATGATTTAACTGATCATCAGAAGAATAGTCTTGCTTAAATGTAGAGCTCGTGGATGGCGATGAAATGGTTTCTTGTCCAGAACTTATCACAATAGAAGGAGTGAAACTGATTTGATTGTCGGAATCCTTTAATTCGGGGGTCTTATATTGCATGGCATTGCAAGTGCTTGATAAGACAGAATTTTTGTAAATTGCCTTCGTAGCTGAAGATTTTCCACTAACTATATCATTTTGGGAGTTGAATGAAGATCTTTCAGTCGATTGTATTGTGTCGTTGCTTGAAATTGTAGTAGATGTTTCTGAATGAATACTTATGGGGCTTGCAGATATATTTTTCGCTTGTGTTGGAATTAAGGGACCAGTCAAGCCTGAACTTTTGTTATTAGAGTTGGAGTTGTCCTTCTCTTCCACTGAATTCAATTTAGAATCTCCACATTGGGAAGCTGTGACGTCTGGTTCAACTTTAGAACCTTGAATAATTGATGAATTACCTGGTTTATCCAGACAAGGTATAGGCAGTGGAATGGTCCTAGTCTCTGGGACTGAAAATCGAGAGTCATTGAATCGCGTTGAATGCCTATTTTGCAAAACAATCGTTCTCTTTTGGTTTGACTTCAAGCTTGGTAAACTTGAAGAATGTCCTAACGATCTATTTTCTTTAACGATATTAATATTTGTAAGATTGTTGCCACTGCTATTCGAACGGACGATATTAATACTTTCCGAGGAGGAAACTTTTAATGCATTAGATATCCTGTTTGATTGATCATAAAAAATTTGATATCTATTGGCCATTGCACCTCCTCTTTTTCCCGTTGGAGTCATGTTATTCAGAAACATAATGCTAGGGGTATTAGAATTACTTAAATTGTGATTTGAACTTGAAGAATCTTTCGATGAATTTGATAATGTTTTCTCTATTGGATGGTGGGATGATTTATTATTGGTACTTTTTAAACTCGAGCAAGATGAACTTGCTGAAACATTCGAGTATATGATATTATTTCCAAGTATTTGATTCGGAGGTGCCCCGACAAGGATACCAAGTGCATGTTCCGAATCTGCATTATACTCCATTTGTGTAGCATTACTTCCTTTAAGTAAATCAGATTCATCTTCCTCCTCGATTCCGTCACTTTTTTCTTGAATTGGTTGAGCAAACAAATTTGCATTATTGATACCATTGTTGTTATTATTATTATTATTGATGTTATTATTCAAACCTGATCCAAATGCCAAGGGTGATGATCCAAATGCCAGGGGTGAAGAACCAAATGCCAGGGGTGATGATCCAAATGCCAGGGGTGATTGTTTAATGAATGGGGAAGCTAGAAATGCATCATCAACATACATCTCACTTGTATCATTAACGCTTAGAGATTGAGAAGAGTTTGCACATTGGCTATGATTCACTGCATACCCTCCACCTATGTGTAGATTTGAGCTTAAGATTTCATCAAGGTCTATCATGGCTTCTGGGACATTCTCATTATCATATGTAGTTTCTTCTGTAAGGAAAACCTTTGATTTATGGTGAGGGACATTCATCAGTGAGTTGTATGAAGAAGATTGTCTGTGGTTGAGTTTTATGGGGGAATTCAAGTTGTTGACACTGTGAAACATTGATTTTCTTCCAGGCGAATGATGACTGAAGTATCGGGGTGAGTTGGTTGGTGGAGGTTTTGCTAAATCTGGAGTACCCATTGGAAATGAGAATTCCATTGATGATGAATTATTGGCAAAATCCTCTCGATTGTTGAAATTGTAGCTCTTTTCAATTTCAAATTCTGATGATTTGTTTGCTGACCCTATAGCTATATTATTCAATGACTTGGATGAAGGAGATGGAGAAAAGAGACCTAACCCCATAGTATCGAAGTCGCCTGATATAGCAGCAGATCTCCTATGCCTATGAGTAGGACCAGCTATGGGCGTCACCGATAGGTGATTGGTCTGCGATGGTAAAGAACTCATTTCAATTTCTGTAATGCATAAATTGGTTTAAGATATCCTTTAAGGTAATGAAATAACTTTTGAAGATTGCTGATGTTGCCTTTGTAGGTATGAAAATGGACGGACTCACTGAGTCTGTTTTTGATAATGCTGGTAACTTAAGAAGTAGAATGAAGCCTGTATGCCTTATATTAAAACTTGATGAATAACACTCAAGATGAGATTCCTAAACAGCTCTAGAAGAGCACGATTTGATTTGGATGCTTTCCTTGATGTCGCTATCCTTCTAGAATGACTGTTATTGATGTCTAATACTCAGTGCATTAGATGATTAAAAATTTATGAGCAAACTCGTGTAAGTGCGAACGAGGAAGTGTAAAAATTGTTGCGCATATATATTGAATTGTCAAAAGCAATGATCATATATCAGTTTTTGATGAAATGTATATGCTCTCTGAATTTATAGTTCTCAGTTTTATTAGAACTACTTGGAATGTTTTGCTATGGTATATACTCACATATTCTTTAAAGACGAATCTAGAATATTGTTCTAAAAGTGATTTCTTCCCAGTGACTCTAAATTAACTCTTCATGACTTTCAAAGATAACTATATGAAATATTATAAGAAATTTTTGGAAATTTTTAGAGATTTTAAAATTTTTTATAAAACATTTGAAATTTTTTGAATTTATTAGATATATAGAATACCAAGAATATGAAATACTGAGCCATTATTTATGTTTTTTAGCAATCCTTCTTAAAGCACGCTGTTCATTCTTCATCACACCATCAACCATCTTATACTTACCTTTAACACCTTTAGGTCTTCCACTTAAACCTCTATTTGAACCAGCTGCAACAACTAAGGTAACCTTTGGCTTAAGCTTTTGCTTCTTAGTCATCTTCTTCATTAACTTTTGAATCTCATCAGCCTTATCTCTCTCAGACTTACCACTGTCTTCATTAATCAAATCGGATTTCTTCTTCAATTTTTCTAATCTTCTCAATGCACGCATCTTTTTACGACCTTGTGCTTCTAAAACCTTTTTAATTGGTCTAGCATTTAACTGTCTTTCTTTCTCCTTTATAGCCAAAGCCGCTTCCTTTGTGATGGGTTTTACCAACTTGGAATGCCTCTTCTCGTCATGAATAAACCAATCTGGCAAATTATCCGTATCACGGAACGAGTATCTATTGATACCTTCATCAACCAAGTCATGTTTGTTCTTTTGTCCCAATGCAACTTGATGAGCTAATGTCATAGCTTCAACTGTGGCAATGTCAACCCTTTCTTGTTGAGATTTTGCCTTTGAATATTTCTTGGAAACATTTTCTTCTTCTGAATCTGACTCAGAAAAGCTAGCTTCATTTGAATCATGCGTTGAAACTATTTCAAAGTCGCTTTCATTACCATCACTATCACTATCACTGTCACTGTCATCACCAATGGATTTGTTTCTCGTATTTTCAGATGTTTGGTTCTTATCTGCCAACTTGGGTTGCGAGTTTGCAATATCATTCAATAATGCATTATCACCGATTTCACCAAAAATTGAATCAGAAGCAAAAAATACTTTGGCATTCTTGGACAAGTCACCAGCAGTTTTCTGTTCAGCAATTAGTCTGATATGCTCGTCATCATCAGAATCCAGGTCAGAGTCCACCTCCATCTCATAATCCTTTGTCTCCTTTTCACTTTCATCTCCGGAGTTGATACCTTCCCAGCCTTCATCATCAATATCACCTCTACTTTGCTTTGCACGATAGTTTGCATCCCTTTGAGATTTTCTCTCTTGATATGAATTATACATATCATCAAGTTGAGTCTCCAAATCATCAAGTTCATCCGCCGACTCCACTTCCTTGACTTCAAAATGAATTTCTGTATCTTTTGCCATCAGCTCATCCGTGAAAATCATCTTCTTCTTACCTTTAGCTAATTTATCAATTTCTCCGGTTTTTTCAGCTGTTTTCAAGTTAAATAAGGACTCTGCTCCAATCTGGGCTGCATCCAAACCCACGTTCATATCTGTGAGCATATTCATTTGATTTCTAACTATTTCCTTTTGCTTTAATTCATTTGCTCTTTTCTTATCTCTCTTCAATCTTTGTTTTTGTTTATCAGTCAAGTCTTGCAACTCTTTCTCGATTTGCTGATCTTCTGTTAATGGCTCAACCTCAATGGAATCTTTATCGTCTTCCTTCTCATCTAATCCTAAAATTTCACGAGCTTGTTTTCTGAATTTTAAAATCAATTTGAATTCTTTCCTTCCTAAAACTTTCAAATCTTTAATGCATTCAAGAAACTCTGGGGTACACGTCTTCAATTTCTTCAAAATTTTCCATTCAAGATCATCCTTGTCCGCTATTTCCAATTTGTTGAGTGCACCCAAAGTATTAATAGGGTCTTCGTTCTTCACGAACTCAATAATCGGCATTGTATGATATAACAAGTAGTCACCTTCTTCATAACCAGTTCTATGTCTGGTTTTTTTCTCTGGATTGAAAATTTTTGCCTCCATGTTAACTGTAGATGTTGCTAATTCCTCAAAAACTTCTCTTGGATCCAATAATCTTGGGTCCAACTTTTTTGGTGCTTTGAAACCTTTGCAAACAACGAAAATTTCAGCGGATACATTACGTGAAGCAGGGGGCTTTGTAGCTTCAACTTTTTCGAATAACTGTTGGAAGACCCACATCAAATTATTGTAATCTCTTGATCTAAAGATTTTAGTTACGAAAGTTCCTCCTGCGTTCAAATTTTCAACTGCCAACTTCAAGGCTTGCAAAGTTAACTGGGACTGAGTGAATGCATCTTGAACCCATCCTAAACCAACATTAGGTGCACCATCATGTAGAACTGTATCCGCCTTCCAAGTCTTCATGTGACCTCTTAACTTAGAACGACAGTCCTCAGTTGTGATGTCAGACTGAAAAGTAATACAGTTAGGTAAAGGTTTTATTGGAACAATATCCACACCTATGATTAACGAATTGATCGGACATAACTGAGATGCTACTTGACACCATGATCCTGGTGCAGCACATAAATCTATGACAACTTTGGACTTCTCCAAAAAATGACCATACTTCTCATTTATTTGAATGATCTTGAACGAAGAACGGGCACGATAACCCTTCTCTTTTGCTAAAAAATAGTATCTATCTAAACGACCTTTACTATTCTTTTTCTGTGTTTTACCCATGACCGATGTATTCTACTAAAATTTACAAAAAGTTTGAAGAGATGAGTAGCCCTCATCTATTACACAAAATTAAAATATGCAGGATAAGTTTAAATTATAAATCCCATGCAGGAACAAGGGAGATATCGTTATCAAGTATGGGTTGGTCGAGTGAAGAAATGTTGGTATCATTGCATAAAACACATTCCTTTCTTAATATATCATCTAACTCTTTTTTATTAACACTTGTTGAATTATTTTTAAACTTCAGAAAGATCATTTTGAATTTATAGTTTCCTTTCAGTTTGAGGTTAGTTCTTATTAAGCATTCTTTATGAACGCCATGATGACAATTTGCAAAATAAATGAAGTTCTTACTTATCAAAAGGTTAGAGCATAATTGACAAGGTTCACCAGGTTGAATAATCGAGAAAACATTCGCAAGAGATGTTTTGTGACCAAAATTCTTAATTCGGTTCTTCAAGTTAGATGATATTTCAAGTGATTCTTGCATTTCGAGGGAGAGCTGGTTAATTTTGAAGTTATACTGGTTGAGTGACTTTACCACCTCTTCCTTAAAATTATTGATAGTGATCGTATCAGGAAACAATGGCAACAAATCGTTTAGCTCTAAAACATGATTCAGTGTGGAGTTAGATAGATTCAAGATATACTTTAGAACTTGATTGAACTTATCGTGATTACCAGACAGGTTTGTTCCATTCTGCTTTATTTCAATGTCTTCAGTAATATCATTTGCTTCCCGATATTTCTCATTTGATTCCAAATCAGTTGTGTTAACCGGGGAGAAGATAAATTTGAGATCTTGCCCTTCTTGAATTCTTCCAATCAAGTACTTTGCATACATTGTCCATAATTTTTTTCTTGAAGAGTAGTTACTATCTTCAATTTTAATCTTCCTGATTTGGGCAATATCTATTGACCAATCTGTTTCTGACTCTATATTGACAGAATATCCATTCAATGTTTCTGACTTGGATGGCTTCATTGCTCCTTGATCAAGTAAACTTTCGTCATATTTTCTCAAAACAAATTCTCCGAGATCAACCAAGTCGTTATCCAATGCTAGTTTCAAAGCTTGATCGAATAGAGACATATCATTTAACAAAATAAGAACAGCCGGTTGAAACTTTTTGTAAGAAAGACACATACGTAAAATGAAATGTGCATCATAATTCAGTTGCTTCCTTGATTGAGAACTCGATTCCATCTTCATAAAATTCAAAAATTTATTTAGTTGCTTTGAATTATGTTCATTTGTGTCAGGATGTGCGATCAATAATGTCAAATAATAATTATTGATTTTTTTGTTTCTAACTCCTTTCTCGAAAATTATCTTCAGTAAAAACTGCACACTATGATTTTCACTTAACGATAAATGCTTGTTAACTTTGTTGTAAGATAATATTGCAGGTAAAAATCTTTCGTAATTGACTTCAGGTAGTCTTAACCAAGTCTCGACCGTGAGCTTTGGTGAATTTACTAAAAGTATTGTGGAGTAATTGTAGATTGTTCCACAATTAGGCTTATCAGAAATGTGTAAGCGAGTTAGTGAAACTAGGGCATCCTTCCAGTTTTGAGCATCAATGTAAAATTTGATGAGATATTCATAGTCTTGAATCATTTCAGAGTAAAACAATAGTTTCAGACGAGAGTTAAGATCTTCCATTATTTGGTAACTTGTTGCTCTATCTAAGTGCTTATAATTTTCTTCCAAAAATTGCTTGAAAAGAAGCTCTGAAGATTTTAATAAATTGTTTTTGAACGATGAATTATTTTCAGTTGGACCCAGTTTTTCTGTATCTTGTTCTAACCATAGTATTAGCTTTAATATTACATCAATCATCCAAGATGAAATTATCGTTGTAATAATTTTATTCTTGTTAGACGATTTTGCAACATTAAATTTTGTTAACAAATACTCAAAAAGTATTCGTTGGGCCATTAAATTTGGTATGGATGGGGAAGCCGAAGGATTTGAATCCTGCTCTTGAATTTGCTCATTAGAACTGGGAAGAAAATTCAAGAGCATTAAAGATATCTTTTCGAAAGGCTCTGTCAGATGTGCCAACAATTTTATCCCTTTCAATTGGAGTGCAAGGTTTTCCTCCAATTGCGTATTGTCAAAAGATGTAATGTCTAAGTCATTTCCAAATCCACCCTGTTGGATTAGTTGATACCCTTGCTTGATTCTTATCATGTTCTTGTTATAAAAATTGTTAGTACCAGTTTCATTCTCATTTTCTTCAAGAATTTTTAGAGATGTTTCATAATTTCCAAGTTTGAAATAATTATACCAAACGGAGATTGACTCATTCTTTACAGCTAATTCAAATATAGAATCTTTTGTGTATAACCAGAATGTTTTCATTGAATCATCAGATGTCATTCCAATTATATTCTTGCCTTTTAGAAAATTACCCAAGTTCAATTTCAATGGTTTCTCGGAACTGTTTAATTTGTTAGTAATCAAAAGATGATTAGTCAATTTATCTAATAATAAAATGTGATGACTTGATAATATGATTTCAGTATTTTTGTTGATTTCCTCATCGATTTCAAGCTTTTGGATTTGGGATAGTAAGATTTCGGAGTCATTCGTGACGATTTCATGCGATGGAGAAAGAACAAAAATATACCCACTATCTTTAACATGGAAATTTGAGAATTCATGATCGGGAAATTGTGTGACCTTACCTTTATTATATTTTAGAACTTTGGATAGCTCCTCGAAAGAATTATCAAACAAATCCCACGTGGATATTCCAGCGCTTGTGAATAAGTTCAACTGAGTATGATCTCTACTAAATGAAAGTGCGTTGAGTTTGGATCCTGGATTTCTTAACAAAATCTTGACATATTTATCATCTCTTTTATTTTCTTGAGTTAAAGGATCATGAGATTTTACTTGTCCAAAATACACCGACGTATCACTTGTACCAATTAAGAACTCACATGTATCAGACAGGTTTTTATCGGTGAATGAGACTGAAGATATATCCAAACCTTTTAGCTTAGGTAATACTTTCAAAGTTGTATATGATTGATGCAAATAATAGTAATTCAATGTGTTGATCTTCATCAAGAGGTGTTTCCCATTAGGATGGAGCCAGCATTGTGATAGCTCACCTGATTGAAATGGAAAGTTAAACTTCTGTACTCGTGAAGGATTCGATAGATCAATTCTATACAATTCATTGGTCATAATAATAAACATTTGATTGCTTTCAACAGCGAGTATTCTTAGCTGGTCATGGAGATTGAATTGTAGCTGAACTTGCTCAATGTCAAAGGACGGCTTCTCTAATTCATTAATTGCTTCATTATGGGTGCTCATCATCATATTCTCGTTCTTGTCTTCACTCTCATTAATCGAAATTGGGCCTGATATCATTTTGATCGTTTAATCTACTCAGATAGCATATACAGTTGGTACTGCATAGAATACATGAAAGAACTAATACTTGGAATTACGAATGTTCTAATATAACCAAGAAGAACGTTTACGAGGTAGAATATAAGGAGGATTCTTTATCTATAGTAGGTCAAACATCCAAATGGGTACTTAGAGTTTTTGTTTAGAATCATTTTCTCACCATTTGAGCTGTTTAGTTTGAATAAACCAACTATTTAGAAGTTGCCTTTATTTCAAACGTCACATTTACACCGAAGTACATTCAAAATATAAACGCATGTATAATATGTTAGTTTTCCACTATCAATGTGATTTTAATTGAAATTCACAAGATAGTAGAGTTCACGTCATGTCCCAGTCTCTTAATGGCAGTGCCACTGTAGTCACGTTTTTTTTGTGCGTTGAGTGCCCCCTTTATAAATAGAGAACCAAGTACCTGCGGAGGATAAAAATTGAAAGTGTCAAACTACATCTGTCCAATTGAGAATCATTGTTGTTTTCTTCAAAGATGAATGTCTTGAAGTATCAAAAAAAGTATCCAGCTCTTGATCAACCTGAAATTTTCAGTATTATCGAAGAGTTCAGAAATATCGATATTGCTGATAATGGATGGGTGGAAAAGAAAGATATCATTAGTTCTGTTTCCCAGAAGGGAACGTACACTTACGATCAAACTAGAGAGGCGTTGAAGCGAGTAGATCTTGATGCTTCAGGTCATGTTGAATTGGATGACTATGTGGAATTGATGTCCAAATTGAAAGAGGAAGATAGTCCAATTGCTAAAGACAAACCGCAGGCACCAGGACGTCCAACAAAGAAACCGGCTCCCCCAGTTCCAACTTCTAATGCTGCTCACAAGACATACCTCTCAGGTAAGACTTCAGGAACTACACACACAATCAATGACGAAGAAAGAACTGAATTCACTCGCCACATTAACTCTGTTCTTTCAGGAGATGCTGATGTTGGTGAACGTTTGCCATTCGACATTGAAACATTCCAAATCTTTGATGAATGTAGAGATGGATTGGTATTGTCCAAGTTAATCAATGACTCAGTTCCAGATACTATTGATACCAGAGTTCTTAATTTACCAAAGAACAAAAAAGCCTTAAACAACTTTCAAATGTCTGAAAATGCAAACATAGTCATCAATTCTGCAAAGGCTATAGGTTGTGTTGTTGTCAATGTTCACTCTGAGGATATTATTGATGGTAAGGAGCATTTGATATTGGGATTGATTTGGCAAATCATCAGAAGAGGATTATTGTCAAAAGTGGATATCAAGTATCACCCTGAATTGTATCGCTTGTTAGAAGATGACGAGACCCTCGAACAATTCTTGAGACTTCCACCTGAGCAAATTTTATTACGTTGGTTCAATTATCACTTGAAAAATGCAGGTTCCCAAAGAAGAGTTGCTAACTTCTCCAAGGATATCAGTGATGGTGAGAACTACACAGTTTTGTTGAATCAATTGCAACCTGAGTTCTGTGATCTTTCACCATTGCAAGTCACTGATTACAATCAGCGTGCAGAACTTGTATTGGACAATGCTGAAAAGATTGGTTGTAGAAAATATTTGACTCCATCCTCGCTTGTTTCTGGTAATCCAAAGTTGAATTTGGCTTTCGTGGCACACTTGTTTAATACCTATCCTGGTTTGGATCCAATTGAAGAAAGTGAGCATATTGAGATTGAGGAGTTCGACGCTGAAGGAGAACGTGAGGCTAGAGTTTTCACCTTGTGGTTGAATTCCTTAGATGTGGATCCTCCAATTGTTTCATTGTTCGAAGATTTGAAGGACGGTTTAGTCTTATTGCAGGCTTTTGATAAAGTTATGCCCGGTTCAGTTTCGTTTAAACATGTGAACAAGAAACCTGCTTCTGGAGATTTATCTCGTTTCAAGGCTCTCGAGAATACAAACTATTCAGTTGAAATCGGTAAAGCAAATAAATTTTCATTGGTCGGAATTGAAGGTTCTGATATCGTCGATGGAAATAAATTGTTAACTTTGGGATTGGTTTGGCAATTGATGAGACGTAATATCTCCAATACTCTTTCTAAGTTAGGTAACAACAATAACATCGTGACAGATGCAGATATATTGAAATGGGCAAATGCTCAAGTTGCAAAGGGTGGAAAAGGTTCCGCAATTAGATCATTTAAAGATTCATCCATCTCAACTGGTGTATTCTTATTAGATATTTTGAACGGATTGAAGCCTGGCTACGTTGATTACGATTTGGTTTATAAGGGAACTTCCGAAGAAGAGAGATATGCCAACGCAAAGTTAGCTATTTCAATTGCGAGAAAGATAGGTGCTTTGATTTGGTTAGTTCCCGAAGATATTAATGAGGTGAGAAGTAGATTGGTTTTATCATTCGTTGGAAGTTTAATGGCAGTTGAACAACAACACTGATTCACGATCCTAAATGTGTTTTATTATTTTATAATTGCTAGCTTTTTGTATGAGTATAATCAAAACTTTATGTATACTGCATATAAGACATCCAATAGAATCAACGAGATTTTGTTTGAATTTTTTTATGCTATCGCGTTGAAGATAATTCACAATTGAAAGGAAACCAGTGAAATGTCAGGTTCGATTTTACCCTTCACAGAAGCAAATACCAAAAGAGTCTCATCTTTGTTCAGACAAGCTTTGAGGACAGCTTTCGATAGCTCCTTGAAGTTTGACGCATACCGTAAGGAGACGATTAAGATTAGAGCTCAATTCGAGGCTAATAAGACTGTTAACGACCCAAGTGAATTGGAGAGACTTATCAATAACGCTCAGCAAAAATTAGCTGAGTGGAAGCATCCAGATCCTTACATCACTCCTTGCAGACCAGGTGGTACTAAATATCAAAGAAACATACCTGTGGCTCGTGGTCCACTTGTTCCTGGTGACTGGTAAGCCATTTTTATGAATTAGTCCTTGAATCGTTCAAAACATTTTAATTTGCATCAAAGCATAATGGTGTTCTGTAATTCATCATTCTATTTCAGAGGGACCCAGATTCACAATATCTCACATTTTGGAAGAAAACTCCTACCTCTAAATTAAGATATATAATATTACAGAACTTAGGCACTAGAGATTGCTTGTTCTCACATACTCAACAATATATTGAATACGTTTGATAATTGTAGTCAGCGAATGGAAATAAATTTTAAACTTAATGAGCTAAAGTGGTTTCCGATTCAACTGAAGCTATATACAAAAGTTGAATAACTAATAGCAATTTCAAAATTGAACTTGGCTTATTGAATGATAGAGAATAAGGTAGTAATTGTGGAATACTTTAATATTCTCTTAATTGTATATTGCATTGTACGAGCAAAACAACCTTCTAAGAGTTTATTCTTGTGAACATAATATTTTGGGTAAGAATACTTACAATTTATATTTACCCATTCACTGCCACTTAAAGATAAACCAGACAAAGTTCGATAAAGTAGAATATTTAAATTACGTACAATAGCTGATCTAACTTTACCTCAATTAGAAGTAGTGATACCCATAATTAACACAAGGCTGGTGCGCACACTACCACTCTCAATCGTATCACGTGTAATACTATCTTCTCGATGAGATAGAATATACTGCCTTAAAAAAAAGTTAGACATCATCACATCTTAAACACTATGCCTAGATCAAAACGTTCCAAGCTCGTTACATTAGCACAAACCGATAAAAAGGGAAAGGAGAATAAAAATAGAATCTTCGATGAAGTAAGATCTGCTTTGGATGAGTTCCAGTACGTATGGGTATTGAAACTTGACGATGTGCGTACTCCTGTTTTACAAGATATCAGATCCGATTGGACTGGTTCTAAATTGATTTTGGGAAAGAGAAGAGTTTTAGAAAAGGCACTTGGTGACACTGCTGAGGAAGAGTACAAAGACAACTTACATAAATTATCGAAGGTTTGCTCTGGACTTCCAGGTTTGTTATTCACCAATGAAACCCCAGAGACTGTTCAAGCTTATTTCTCTGCTTACACCAAGCAAGATTATTCCAGAGCCAAGTCAAAGGCACCAATAGATTTCACTATTCCTGAAGGAATTGTATACTCCAGAGGTGGTCAAATTTCCATTGAAGAGGATGTCCCTATGTCTCATTCTTTGGAAGAGACTATGAGAAATAAGTACAAGATTCCAACCAAGATCAAATCAGGAAAAATTATCCTTGAAGAGCCATACTCAGTATGTAACAAGGGTGACACTTTAGATGTTAGACAAGCTTTGATTTTGAAACAATTTGGTGTTGCTGCTTCCGAATTCAAAGTCAATGTTGTTGCATACTACAATTCTGAAAACTCAGAAATAACTGATTTCAAAGAAGTCAATTAAAATTTATATTTGTCGAAATAGAAACGTTTTTGCATAGAGATGACTGTTAAGCTATACCTGCCAAAACCAGAAATCTGTGAATTATGTACAATAAATAATTGATTGGTAATACCCTACTCTTAGGAAAGTAGATTTTGTTTTCTATAGCTAACAAAATATCAAATTTGGAGCTTTCACCTACCACTTTTCCTCCTCTTCCAGTTCATTCGTTGGAACCCTACTTTGAACAAAGTAAAGTCTCGCAGTATCATTTCCAATATTCTTGAAACCGTATATGTTTTTGCTTGGGATTTGGAAGGAACATCCTCGAGTAACCACAAATTGATCTGAATTCACTGTCACTTCCACCAACCCTTTAATCACATGAAAATTATAAATAACATCACCTGAATCTCGCAACAGTTTTGATCCTTCTATTGGAAATTCGATTAGACCAGCTGCATTGAATTCTTGCTCGTGTTTAAATAATGGTGCAATAGTGAAGTTGTCTATGCCATGGTTGATATCTCGAGGTGTAGTAAAGTCTCCTCCATCTGGTGCAAATGCTACCAACTTTTTCATCTTTTGATCATTCTCAATAATCTCTAGGTTGAGTAATTTATCTTTGAACCATTCTGAGCCTTGAATTTCTGGGTCTGATTCATAATCATATGAATCTGGTTTGTGTTCAGTTTTCTTCCCTGATTTGCTTTTATTTTTTTTTCTGATGTTGGCTTGTATACTTCTCTGAGTTTCTGGTATGTGAACAACTTCTTTAATTTGTTGAAGTGGTACTTTTTTGATGTCATTCGCTAATGTAGTATCTGGATCTTGTAAAGTTTCAAACGCTCTTGTGTAGACAATTCGCTCGCCTCTCCAAAATGCAAGTGGCGCTATCCTAGTTCTCTTGGATCTTCTTAGTCCATCAGGAGGCGGAGATGGTAATGGAGATGGTCTTATGATTTGTTCAGATTTGCTTTCTTGACGCCGCCTAGTCGTGTTTCTCTTGTTGGTGGGGGGAGGAGAGAGTAGCTCCTTACTATTTTCGTAATCAGTCATTGAGTCTTGATCATCAGATTCTTCAATCACAGTTGGTCGGCCTCTCCTTTTGGTAGATGTCCCTATAGCCATATTCTTAGTTAGTAAAGATGTGTTGGTTGATGATTTATTCCTTTGTGACTGAAAACTATTACTTTTACCTGATGAAGGTTTAGATATTGCTATTCCAGAAGTCTTATCTATGTATGCATGCTGTTCGAATTCATTGTTATCACTATGATCCTCGTTTTGATAAGAGAAGTTATCAAAGTTGTTGAAGTCATCATCATTCATTTCAACACTATGTTGATTCCCAACAGTTGTTTCAGGTAATGGAGATCTTAAGGGGGACTTCTTATTTTTCTTCTTAGTGGAGTACTTTGATGAAATCAGTATTGGTGATAAGTTAAAGGAGGCAGCCTCTGCATCTGTAAAGTTGATCATTCTAGCAACATTATCTATGTTATCCTTCGGGGTTGCCGATAAGTTATAAGCAGCACCTTTGCTCGACCTTACTTGATCGCTTGACTTGGATTCCTGTTCTGACTCGTGGTGCCGCTGAAGACTCCTTTTTGTCTTCCTTCCTTCATCATCTGAGAAGAATTCATCTATGTCTTCCATGTTGTATCTATCCTTGGTGACATTTTGCCTTGGACGTATTCCTGTTTTACGGGACTTGTAGCCCAAATTTAGCAAGTCCATAGTATAAGAGCACTATGGTATAGCTTCAAAAGCTTCTATGAGTTTTGCTGGACTGGTTTCTCTCAAATCTTGTTTTGATATTACTCCCTAATAATAACACAAAACGCGCTTCTACACTCGCGGTCACTTATATGAGATAGTAAAAGGTATGTATTAGTACAGGACATATGGTACGAAAATCGCACATAATAGTATTCCATACATTGCAACGAAAGCAAAATCAAACCAGAAAAATAACTATCATCCTGAAATCTCATAGGTTAGTATGTGTCCATCAATGTAAGTGATGTATAATATGTAACGGTGAAGATCACCAATTGATCTATTGCGAACAGTGATACCAATAACAGTTCTAATACCCCTGTAACTAGTAGACAAACTCGGTGAACTAGGAAATATATGCTCCTGGCGCATTCCATATACACCCCTATGATGACAAAGACGAAAGATTGTGACTAGACCTTTTTGGGTGGCTGCAATGAAACAGCTTAGTTCCGGAATTAAATGAGTAATAGAGATTCGATTACTGAACTCGACTTCATCAACAGAAGAGCCCAGCGAGCTGAAAATGTCCTTAGTAGCTGCATTGCAAAACAAACCTTCACTCCGGAATAAACCTGCCCTGTGTGTGGTTGTCACTGCCAAAAAATTGAATGGTTTGTTGAAGTAACTGACATCTATCTTGGTAGTTTGGTCATTTGATTTTCCTACCCAATTCCGAAAACTCTTTGAAAGTCTTCTAAATTCGTCATCAATCCCTGTGAATCTGACATCATTGCCTGTTTCAGTATTCAGATGAATATCATCTGAAATTTTAGAAACAGGAGTCTCAAAAAACTGCCAATTTGCAGCTATTCCTAGATGGCTTGTTTGAACTGGGTTAAACGTAATACCCAACAATTTGGATTCAGTATTGATTCTACTGGTAACTTCTATTTCATCCTTTCTTAGGTCACCAAAAACTGCCGAAACAGATGGAACTTCATGAAAAAACCTAGATGGGATAGGTTTAACTGACCAGCAATCTTCATCTAATAAAGTCCGAAATGTAACCTTCGGTTCCAGAAATTTGACACGGAAAAACCTTGATTTACAAACATCCTTGAAGTTTCTTAATTCTCTGCCTTCAAGTGGTGCCATAGAAGGATCAACATAATATGTCTGACTAGAACTGGTGTATGGCTCATGAAGTAGAAATTGTGGCCCTTCAACAAAACAAAATCTAAACTCAAACATCAATAACTCACCAGAAATCGAAGCACATGCCACCTTAAAAGCATGAGATTGATCGCATTGAATTTCATGACCAACAATAGATACTTCTGGGATATTATGGAGAACTTGATGTGATTTCACATGATAAAACTTATCATCAAATGCATCGAAATATAAAAACGTAACACTTTGTGAATTATCAGATGCCACAATTACACTATGGGAGGTGGAATCAGCACTGTGATAAGTCAAGATATCCAAACCCCAAACTGATGAATTTAATTTTATAGTGAAATCTGCTTTAATTTTCAACTCATTGAATCTGTTAGTATCTTGATAGGTATCATGGGGGTTAGATAATGAGTTTAAGTCATGTTTTGATATTTGAGATACTATGGATTCTGTAAACCAGATCAATAATGAGCCATCATCAGTACATGCTGATAGGATACCTTTTCCTTGAAATTTTTTGCTGAAACGTAAAAAATTGATAGAATGAGGATATTGCGGCCACGTAGATACTACCCTGTCTGTAGTGGTTGTGAAAGTGGGTCTTGTTTCCCAAATTATCTTATGTTCAGGGTTAGGTATATTTGTGATTGGATCAAAATCAAAGGCCATAAGCTTTGAATTGGAAGCTATCACCAAATAATCCTTACCTTCTTCACTTGTAATTATTGTAGAAATATTATTCTTGAATCTTTTGGCTGTATTGAAGGATGCATTCATATTTGCCAAAGGTGTCAACTTCAACAGGTCCCTAAATTTGTTCCCTGGTGAATCCATAATTTCTTCTGGAAGATCTACGGAGCTATGTGAATTTTTCAGACCAGAATCATAAAACCCATAATTAGAAACTAGTTCATTACTAGTGATAGTGTCATGAACTTCCCAATTCAAAAATTCACTCGATTGATCCATGCTTGTAGTGCTACTTTCGATTACCATATCAACCTCGGAAATTGCTTTTCGATCCAAATCAAGACGATATTCGTACATTGAATCATTGATGATGGAATTTGATCTTGAATTGATGGTTTCCCTCATATATTCATCCGATTCTTGTCGAACAAGTTGTTGAAATTTGGCAGATAATTCGATATCAACAAGTTGCCCACTCTCTGATAGCCGATTATTATAGAATTCATCAGCATCCCTATCATTAAAATATAAATCAAATTTTGCATTAAACCTTCCCAAAAAGCCAGAGGACTGTTCTTCGTCATATTCGTTTTCAGAATCAGACCCACCCGAAATTGATTCTCTATTTCCATATTGAATATTAAACACAGACTCGAGATAGGTAGATATGTTCTCAGCCCTGGTAGAATTTGTCCATCTTTCATCTCTATTCTGATATTGGTTTTCATGATTTCTCTTCACTCTTTTGATTCCTCTAAACCTTAGAAACTTATCGTAGTTCTCTTCAATCTGGTGATGATTTTGCAGATCCATTGTGTTAACTGATATCAAATCCCAGTTGAATATTGTGATTTTCTAAATAATTCATATCCAACAAGTGTACCTGAATTGTTTAACTAAACAAAATTAGGAAATAATATTTATGAGCGATCTGTGCAGCACACTAAATTTCCAATATACACCAACTACAAGTGAAGATGGGGAACCATGCTGACTACAGTAACTACGATCTGAATCTTTCAAGGGAAGAAGCTTTACAAACCTTGATTGATTCTTATGAGGCTTTGTGTATAGATACTTCGAATTGGGTTGCTAACTTAGCAAATTGCTCATCTTTGCTTTGGCATGCTTACACTTCTTTGAATGTGAAGGTAAATTGGACTGGTTTCTATGTTTTGAACGAGAATATTAAAGATGAGTTGATTTTAGGACCTTTCCAAGGGAAAGTGGCATGTCAACTTATCAAGTTTGGCAAAGGAGTCTGTGGTACTGCTGCTTCTTCTCAATCTACTCAATTAGTCCCTAATGTGGAAGATTTCCCAGGTCATATTGCTTGTGATGGTGAAACTAAAAGTGAAATCGTCGTACCCTTGGTTAAAGATGGTGTAACTATCGGAGTCTTAGACTTGGACTGTTTGGAGTATGACGGATTTAGCTCTGTTGATCAATTGTATTTGGAAAAATTAGCAAATTCAATTGTTAATACATGCAAGTGGTGAGGATTCACTCAATTAACTATAGATTCATTTGTATATTACCTTTTCGAGGCACTACTCTACTTAAATCTCGGTCACGTCACACTAAATTTTGAATAAAACATATAAGAAAATAGATTAATAGTTTTTGATACAACTAGCGTCGACGAAGAAATGTCAAAATCAAAAATCCCTTAATAAACCAACTTAACTTAAGATCAAATAATAAAAACATAAAAGTAAATTATTGCTAATTACTAAATTTGCCCAATGTTTGGGATGAGTTCGTCAGGAAATGAAAATATAACAAATTTAATTCATTCAACGAGGTCATGGACTATGCATTAAAAAAGGATACATTATAATACCGACACAAATATTGACTTGAGACATTAGTTCTTTTCAGTCTCAGCTCTTCTTTGCTCTTCTCTTTCCAAGTTGTGGTACAACAATCCTTTAGCTTTTTCAACTGCGTGGGAAGTTCCAGAAATTGTGAAAATTCTTTCATCCTTTCCTTCAACTTCCTCAGAAATTCCGATGGTAGCTCCACTTACTTTTCTGACACCTTGAATTCTTGAACCATTCTTACCAATCAAAGCACCTACAATTTCATTAGGGAAACTGAGGGAGATAGTAGAAACGTGTTGTGTCTTTCTGAAAGGGGCTGGAGTCTTGACACCACTACCAACATTATTGCTGAAAGAACTTCCTCTTGGAATGTAGTAATTGGTACCAACAATACTAGAGAAATCTTCAATCAAACATCTAGAGATAACTCTAAGGGCATCGTACAAGTTGTCAACTGAACCTTGTAACTCTACTAATCTTTCATTTGATCCTGGGAGGAAAGATTTAGAAGCAATCATGGAAACATTGAATTGACTTTGAATTTGTTGGATTCTTAAGCCCTTGGCACCAATCAAAGTTCCCATTTGACTGTTTGGTATTAATAATCTGAGAATTGTAGTTTCGTTTTCGATGCATGGGTTTGCAGATAACTGTTTCAATGGAAAGAAATTGTAAGTTTCAATGGTTGAGTTACACAAGGCTTGAGCAAAATAACTAAGTGCTTTGGCACATTCATCTAATGTACCGCTAACAGTCAAAATTCTTTCATGAGAACCTGGTTGCAATCTTGAGATACCTGCCTTGGTGTTGGTTTCAGCTCTAATAGAATCAATGACTTGACCGTTTTGACCAATGAGACAACCGGATTCTTTTGCTGATACCAATACTCTGTAGTTTATCAATGCAGACACATTGGTCTTGTCGTGTAAGTTAGGCAAAGAAGTCGATTGTTCCAGGGAATCCAATGCATCATTTGACTCTGCTCTTAAAGAGGATTGAGTAGTTGATTCCTCGATTGATGAATTGGAGTCTTCAACGTTGCTTTTGTTTGGGGATGGGTGTAAGGTCTCGATGTTGGTACTGCCATGTACAGTTGGTTCGGAAGTGAATTTGGTATCGAACAAAGATTCAGTCATTATATGTTGGATGGAAATGATTTGTATTTATGTTGTTCGTCGAAAAGTTGTGAATAACTGTAAAAGCGATAATGAGGATGAGTGGTTGAATAGAGGAGTGGTGAAGGTTGAGGGCAGAAAGTTAGCAATATGTAATCTTTTTCGAGTAATTGACTAATGAGATGAGTGTATTTGCTATTGGTTGTACTATACGTCTAAAACACTTAATCGGAGCGATGATTTTGTATTAAGAATGGGTCGATGTAGATTGTTAACAAGTATGACTTTACAGACCGTGTCACTTCAGAAAATTTTTCTGAGACTTACATAATAGATTAGGGAATTCGCGAAGTACCAAAGGGGTTTTACACTACAACTTCACGCGTGACCCATGATAGAGGACCAGCTCTCACGTGGTATCCCTTCAATATGGATGTATATAATAGTATAGAAAATGGTCAAAGTGGTCAAAGTAGTTGAAATAATCAAAATGGCCAATTATTAAAAGTTACGTTCATTATGTAGACTAAATGTTAAACGTTTCCGATATAGTCTTTAAGACTGATTGTGTAGCAACTTCCTTTTCTTCTAGGCGTGGGTAATAAAGTTGGACTATTTAAATCTGAACCTTTAGGATATGCTGAATTAATTGGGTCATTGGGATTCATTTCATTATTGATCATATCGGCAAATGAATAATACTCAATGGTGTTAGAATTTTCTTCTTCTTTATCTTCGTCATTAGGAGTTATTCTGCCGTTTGATTCAGAACTGATTGGCGGTTCAGCCACATCGGAATATCCTGACGATGATTTAGAAACTTCAGTATCTCTATGGTCATGGTCTAATGACGACATGAGTGACAAGCTAATTATTGAGCGAGACCTAGGCCTGAAATCTTGCGTACTATCATTGCTGTGCAACTTACTGGCAGGCGATTTAACTGAAACATTACCGTTCAAACCATCAAAAATGGTTGTTTTAGGGGATGAGCATGCGCTATTCATTTCTTCTCCATAGCAGTTTAGCTTTATATCTCTGATATTTACCTTAGGGTTATTCAATATCTCAGTGGATGTGTCTAATATTGGATTTGTATAATTTTCAGTAGTATAGTGTACCGGTATTTCAGAATTAGTTAATACTGACGTGGCATTAATTTCTAGCGATCTTTCAAAGATATCTGTTTTGGATCTTTCAAGTTTTCTTTCATCTGTCTCTTTACTGCCTGTTACATTCGTGTTCAACTTTAATGGTTGAAATTTATGAAGAGTTTTCTTTATAAACTTATGCAATTTGTGATGATTCCCAGTTGCAGTTCTATTAGAATGAGTAGTTTGTGCCGGTATTTCCACCTCCATTGATTCACTTGATGTGGGTGAAACTTCTTTGTCTTGATTCATGAAGTGATTTTGTTAAGAATTGACGGAATTATCTGTTATATATCACACCGTCCTATGCTCAATTTTGGTGCGTCTATTGAGTGACACAGTGGGGGATCCTTGACCACTTCTATGCACAATGAGCATTACACAAAAGCGAAATATCCTGCCCAAATTACTAATTAGGAAAGGAGTGGAAAACGGAATTGTGCTTCCATACATATTAGGTGATTACAAAAAAAAATTCTCAAGAAATAGGGTGATTCTTTGGCCATGTTGTACTTGCTCGGGTGTGATGTGTAGGAAGATGAGGTGATGTAAACTGATGTGAAATGTGATGTTGCTATAAGTTGTGACTATTCACGCTAGAGTTTGAGAAGTTCTACAGTACATCTGATGAAAAGTGCAATGTTCCCAATAAGTAAAAGAGTGACTATTATGCATGGTGTCGTCCCATCCAACAATTATCTCCACCATTCCAATACTTCCCCTCTGGCCCTGCATGTTAATAACACTGCATCGATGGTAAAGTCGTGTGGGGGTAATTAGAATGTGCGGGAGATTGTTGATAACAAGATACCAACAGAATAGTTTGGGGTGGCGCTAATGCGACACGAATTTCATCCTAGCGATTGTATTAATTATACACTATATTATGTAATCAAAAAAGAGTCAACCAATGAGATCTCGCCACAAGAGCATAAATGCCCCCTCCCACGTGAATCTCGACGAGACGATTCCCATCCCTTTCAAATTCTCAAAACAAACATAAACTGACAAGATCAATTACATGTCCGAATCAATCAAAAATGTCCTCTCATTGAGTAAAAGTATTGTGAACAATTCATTGATGACTCGAGAGTCAGGACAGTTGGCACTAAGTGCTCTTTGGCTTGACGATTTATCGACTCATGTTGAAGATATACTTGACATGCTTGCTGATTACGTATCCCCACAATTCGTGACAGCATTGGTGACAATGATTTCATCTTTATTTAGCGTGTTGGTAGGAGCTCACTCTTCCATAAGCTTACCTCGAAATTCGGAATTACCTACCAATGACTATGATAATATTCAGTATGATCCAACGGATAATGACAATTCACGTTATATATTCACCTCTCTGAGAACATTAAGAAGACTCAAGATGACAACAAGAATCCCAAGCTACGCCATATTATCCATTATTTTGGTGGTTTCAGCTAGTATTTACAATGTAATACTTGGGAACTTTGGTCAGGATGTTGCAAATTATGTCAGAGATATTTTTGTGGTTTTATTTGCATCAGTTTCCATATACTACAATGCTGACTTCATGTTAACTCGCTTTACTCGTCGAATCTCAAAATTATTCAACAAAGATTCCACGATGTTTTTCAAGCGTTATAAAATCACCGTTTCGGAAGATACCAAGCTTCCACTTGGTCTAATTGAGGATATTGAATTGAATGACACCTCTGAACAGTCTGCGAATTCCACTGAATTGAAATATCGCGAGTACTTATCTCATGAAGGTGTTAAGGTTTTGGGAGTCCCTCCCGTTGTATCCAAAAACTATTCTGGATTCGTCGTTGATTTCAAACCCTTTTTCTTGGTTCCATACACTTCATACGTTATTTGGCTTTTCTATTTGCACAACCCAATTTTGAACACTGAATATAATGAACTGCAAACAAACTGGTTAATCCATAATTTCGCATTGTACAACATTGCAGCATTCATGGTGAGAACTTTCCAATTATCGAATGTTTCCAAGGTTTATATGTTCTTTATTGAACAAGGTCTCATAAGATTTGTATTTTTCAGCGGTCAAGCACTTCGTGTGTTTCATCCCAATTCAGCTGGATCTATTATTCCCTTTAACATTGCGAAAGTTTATGAGATCTTTTCATGTGGCGCCCTTATTAGTCTAGCTTTAAGGTATGATTTGTTTAAACATCATCAAGGTGTTCCCAAATCATTTCATCATGTTGCTCCGTTTAAAAAGACTTTTTTCAGAGCCTCTGTGGTCATTTATGTCATTAGTTATGTTTTGACTTTGGCATCGACTCATGTTGAAGGTACTTACAGGGCAGTGCTTCAACTTCCTCTTTTACTCTTGGGCTCATTTGCATTTGCTAAGTATAAGGGAGAATTTGAAAATATTCTTGCATTTGATGAATCCATAAAAGTGTTTGCTGACGAAGAATATGAAGATTTAGGGTCAGATTCTTCCGATTCGGACTACAATCTCTCCGAAGAAGAATCGTTAGATCTATTAATTGACATATCAGAATTCCAAGGGGATGAAGAAGATGCCACAGATATAGATGAAATTGTGTCAAAATCGACCAGAGTTACTTATGTTTTTGACGACTCTGAAGATGATGATGAGGACGATGATACATACATTATTGAGGAGGACAACACCAACGAAGACAAGTCGGATGAGTCGGATAACGATCAAGATGTGATCGACAAATCAGAAATTTTAGTGGAGCTTAATACAATTAAGACTGACCAAAAGAGGGAAGTATCTGCTTTGTATCAAGACGACTAATTAAGAGATCCATATAGTCGAGAGATATTTCTTCCACACTATCAGGGCACAAGTCTTTTGTACCATAACACAACTTTTCTACAATCATGACACAACTTCTCCCAGCCACAAAAACGCCCATCTTGCCACAAAAGGATTGTTCGGGATTGTGGCACACGTGTGGAATCGTGATAAGCACCCAAAATTTAGTCAATGTGAAGCATTATGAAGCATTCCAGATGTAGAACAAATGGTGGAGAGAGCAATTTGAGAAAAAGCAACTCCAATGTAAATTTGCGCAATTCTTGAAACGTGCTTACCTATTCCCCAAAGTTGGAAGCCAAGCATCATTCTTGATGGCATTGCTAATTTCACCAGATTTCACCAGATTTCATCTTGTGCTGACCAGATTGCCCCACCAACTTTTACCCCTTCAAAAGGAGTCGGCTCACTAATGCCCGCGGATCAACCTTATCGTGGTGGTTATTTGAAAAACTCACCTTATCGCACGGGAAGAAACCGCAAGTAAAATTTTCACCTCGCCAACAATAGTCCCCACACCGGCTATTTAGGTGAGTGGTGGATTTGTATTCACTAAAGCTGGGATGTCAGAAATAGGTTATAAACTTGCCGGTATCGTTATCAGTCTAATCCACAGTTTTGGCTACAATCTGATTTTAGCAATATTCAAACCTTATCTATTATAGCGAAATTCATCTTTACGGTATTGTGACTTTACTCTGTACTCTGTAAAGCTGTTGTTACTACAAGATTGTTAGTATCACCGTAGTTGCGCTTTATAATCATACCCCATCATTAGCGAATAGCCCGCATAGGAGCGAACGATCATTTGTGGGGTGAAGACTTGGCTGAGTGTGGTGTTCACAAGATGGGTGGGGTATTTTCCAGGCAGGCAGGCAGAAGATCTCAGAGAAAATATTGACGTTGCATCAATTTAATCATGATATATATTTCGTTAATATTGAACCCTATGATTGAGCAGAAGAAGGCTTTACTGAGAATGAAGACAAATGGTCATAGGATTTCATACCGCGATATTTCAAATAATCTCCGGAGTGGAGAACCCGTGTCTTATTGTGACCAGCTGTGGATTGTTTCATTTAGTGTTTATCTCAATTTGTAATGTTTTCACTTGTTTATCTTAATGCGCATCTAAGCTTTTTTTTTTTGTTTGCCGTCCATTACACGTCCTTAATATACTACATAGTTGCCAGAATTGCATGTCATTCAAGATTTCATTTTCTAGTGGGATTTTTCATTAGAATATTCCTTTTGTTCATTTCAAGACTTAAAGACAGGCTGCTGGTTAGACTGTCTTGTTGTTTTACTTTAAATTAAAATCCTCACATCATCACATCATGAAACGTTCTCCAGAAGATTCCATGTCTCTTTACACCAGCATTTCCAGTACTGGTACTTCTCCAACTACAGCTTATTCTCAAAAATCTCTTAAAAGGATCAAGTTAGAGAATGAGATTTTCTCCAAAAGCATTAAGGACATCGAAAAGATGTTTACTTCTGAACATATCAGTAAACCGCTGGCGGTGATAGCTCGAAAGCCAACTTGTGACCAATATTTACCTGAATCTAATTTCTCTGGTAAATTTAACTACGATTGCATTAACTTGGCCTTCCTTCCAAGCCAAAGATCCCTACAATCTCACAAACCTTTCAATAATACGGAAACTTGCACGAAAGAAATTTCCAAGAATTCAGTGCCAGTTCTCCCAAGCCAGAGACAGAAGTTATCGCCAAAATCCGTTGTACAAAAAAACCAATGTTTATTTTTGGATTTCGACCTTCACGAAATTGACTTAGAACCAGGATACACTAGACTAAATTTGGAACAAGAATTAAACCTCATTGATCAATTAGTGTTGCTCCATTAATACCCTTGCATTTATTCAATTCACCATGGTTTTGGTTTATCATACTTTTACCTAAAACAATACACTCAAATTATACCTGTTATTAAAATTGTAGCTGCCACCACAGTACCCTAATTAGAAGTTATAAACCGCGTTTGTCTAGTACTGTTTAGAGTTCTCGAATGACTCTAGATAAGTTTCAGAGATACAAACGCAATTGTTCGGCCATGAATTTTCATAAGCCGAATCGGGCTGTGGCTAAAATTTTAAGTTAATCTTTACATATACCGCAATGTTTTTCCGAGCTCCGGATGATAGTGGTAGTTATGATAAATTTTATTTTAGGTAAAGGAGTCCCACAATTACTTCAAATAGTAATTGTATGAAAAATTAATCTTACAACTTACACAGTACACAGTTACCACAAGTGTTTAATCTCAACAATTCTCCTATCTGTCATCTACCCCACAGCTTCCGTCTATGGTCACGATCCAACGTCGTGCACTTTCGCAAAAGTAGTGTCTGTAAAATTTTCCAACACAGTTGTCCTTATCAAGTACTCAATCTTGAACGGCATCAATCTATCAAACGCATCATGGTTTTAGCTGATTTGGGATCTCGATTGAGAGGTGCTCTCTCTTCGGTGAATTCCGCATCGGAAGATGAGATCAACGCAATGGTGAAAAACATTTGTACCGCACTTTTGGAGTCCGATGTTAACATCAAACTCGTGGTCAAACTAAGAGATAATATAAAGGCAAAAGTTGGTTCTGAATTAAAGGAAAACGAAACCGCTGCAAACAAACGCAAAAAGTTACAAAAAATCATATATGATGAATTATGTGGTCTCGTAGACTCTCATGAAGAACCACCAAAACCTAAGAAAATAAGTCAATCAAAATCACAAGCTACCAAGGTTATCAATGGAAAGAAAACCAAAATTGTTAAATCCAATGCTACTTCAGGCTCCCATGTGATCATGCTTGTTGGTCTTCAAGGTGCAGGTAAAACCACTTCATGTACGAAGTTGGCAGTGTGGTATAAGAAAAGAGGTTATAAAGTTGGTCTTGTCTGTGCGGATACTTTCAGAGCTGGTGCATTTGACCAATTAAAGCAAAATGCTATAAAATCGAACATTCCTTTCTATGGTAACTATCACCTTACTGACCCAGTGGAAATTGCATTTAAAGGTGTTTCTACTTTCAAAGCAGAAAAATTCGATATCATTATTGTTGATACATCTGGTAGACATAAGCAAGAACAATCTCTTTTTGATGAAATGGTACAAATCTCTGAGATGATCAAACCTACCCAGACTATTATGGTCATGGATGGTGCAATTGGACAAGCTGCTGAACCTCAAGCAAGAGCATTCAAGGACAGTTCAGATTTCGGTTCTATCATATTGACGAAAATGGATGGTCATGCCAAAGGTGGTGGTGCCATCTCAGCTGTTGCTGCCACTCATACACCAATTGTATTTATTGGTACCGGTGAACATGTCAATGACTTTGAAACTTTCAAGCCAACAACTTTTATATCAAAATTATTGGGAATTGGAGATATTCAATCTTTGATAGAACATGTTCAGTCATTGGATCTTCAAAATGACGAAGGGCATAAACAAACTATGGATAACATCAAAGAAGGTAAATTCACCCTTAGAGATCTTCAAAACCAAATGAACAATTTCCTCAAAATGGGTCCTTTAACTAACATAGCATCAATGATCCCTGGTCTTTCTAATATCATGTCCCAAGTTGGTGAAGAAGAAACTTCCAAGAAAATCAAGAACATGATTTATATCATGGATTCTATGACTCAAAAGGAATTAGATAGTGACGGAAGAATCTTTACCAAAGAACCATCTAGAATAATCAGAATCGCACAAGGTTCCGGTTGTGCAGCAGCAGAAATTGAAATGGTATTGCAACAACATAGAATGATGGGATCCATGGCAAAGAGTGCCATGGCTGCCTCAGGAGGCTCACCAAATGGTATGGCAGGAAATCCACAAATGGCAAGAATGATGCAACAGGCTCAATCAAATCCTAACTTTATGCAACAGGCCATGAGTATGATGGGAGGTGGTGCAGGTGGTGCAGGTGGTGCAGGTGGTGCAGGTGGAATGCCAGACATGGCATCTATGATGAACAATCCTGGAATGATTCAACAAGCACAACAAATGATGAGACAAAACCCACAGATGATGCAACAAGCTCAGCAAATGATGCAAAATCCTGGAATGATGCAAAAGTTGATGAGTCAATTTGGAGGTATGGGTGGCATGGGTGGTATGGGTGGCATGTAATATCCAAAAAAAAATCTCACACTTTGCACCCGAACCGGCTTTACTATAGTCAATATCCTACGTTGAAAGGATTAGTGAACAAATACTTAATATAATGTATTTTCATTACACAGTGAAAATTTTTACCTATAATACAAATCTATCTGTAGAAATCTGGTCTGGAGGTGTTTACTCCATATTCAGACAAGGCACTACTTAAATCTTGCATGGTCAAGACAATTTTTCCTTGCTGATTACCGGCATTACTTCCAGAGTGTGATGGCTGTTGTTGTTCTGTCTGACCTTCGACTGCCGAGCCAGCTCCTGAACCAGCTCCAGTAATCAGTTGTTGATTAGCATATTGTTGACCTTGCAAAAGAAGTTTGGCTCTAACTTGAGGATTAGAAGAATTGTAAACTGCTGACGAGTTTCTTATTCTCGAGTATTCGTAGGCATCTTGAGTAATATCAGTGATGAACTTCTGTGTAGCTAACGCGAGCAATCTCTTAATCTTGACATTTGATGATTCAAATCCATTCTTTGCTAAATAGTAATCGGTTACTGCATCTGGAATAATTGGCGCAAAGTCCCCTTCCATTAAATCCAATACTTCTTTGAGTGTTTTGTCTTTCCTCGAGAGTTCTGGTAAGTCAGGAATTATTGGTGCTGATGCGGTAGCTGAAGCTTGCTTCTCAGCCAGTTTTGAAGTAGTGTGATTCTGAGTTTGCTTTTTCAAAGTGTCTTCGTCAACTATGTTTTCTTCGATGTCATTAAATTCCTCATCTAACTCCTCGTCAGGAAACCTGTTTTCATCACTCATGATTACTCCTAGTGCACTTATTGTATTGCATTTGTTCTTAATTGTCATATATGGTCGTGTTTCCACCATAGTTCATTAGCTAACACAATGCGATAGTTTATCAGTACAGCTAATATAGCACCAAATACCAAAGGCTGCAAGCAGTCGAAGGTCACAAGCTAAGACCAACACCAAAAGTGATAACCCTTCATTTTAATAAAATTGTCAAAGTTATTCTAAAAAGTATTCATACTTTACTTGGCAATTAACCAACGGATTCATTATTAAGACTTATGAGATGAAGGTACATAATCCAAATGAATCTACTACGTTTGGTAATGCGCTCCTGTTGAGGGTTGATGGCGCAATTGGGGCCATGTCGTTGTCTCCCAATGGTCGAGATGCAGTATTGGCAGGCCGTCGTGGTCTTTTCATCATCGATCTTGATGATCCATTCACTACACCTCGCTGGCTCCATCATATCACATCTTGGGAAGTGGCAGATGTTCAATGGTCGCCGAATCAAGCAAAACCTTCCTGGTGCATCTCAACGTCTAATCAAAAAGCTTTACTCTGGGATCTTGCAAGACCTTCCACTAATGCTATAGTTAACGTGTTACACAGTCATAGTCGAGCTATCACCGATATTAACTTTCATCCCTCCAACCCAGAAGTATTGGCCACATGCTCTATCGATACCTTTATCTTGAGTTGGGATATGCGTGCACCTCGAAAACCAGTGGCTCAGTGGGCAGAATGGAGAGCTGGAACAACTCAGGTCAAATGGAATCACGAAAATCCATATCAAATCGCTTCCAGTCATGATAATGCATTCTATATTTGGGACTCACGTAAGGGATCTTTACCATTGATAAAGATCGCAAAAGCCCATAATGGAAAGATTAATGGATTAGATTTCAGCAATGGTGCTTCGAACATTATAACATGCTCTAATGATAATACTGTGAAATTTTGGAATTTGAAATCCCCTGACGCAAACAAAATGATGGAGAATTTTAACTTCTTTGATGGCACTCAGAGTGAATCATCTTTGAAACCTTCTGTTGTTTTAAAAACTGACTATCCAGTGGCTAGAGCTCGTTCTCTTCCATTTGGTGCGGATAAATCTTGTGGAATAATGCCTTTAAGGGGTGGTGATGACTCAATTCATATTGTTAATTATGACGCAGCATATCAGACTGCTTTAGAAACTAATGAAACACAGATTCTTGATTGTCAGTCAATACATAAATTCAAAGGTCACAATGGTCCAATGAAGGACTTTTTATGGAGAACGAAGCATGAAGCTTACAAAGGCTTTGAATCCAAAAACAAATGGAAGGATTATCAATTGGTTACTTGGTCTTCACAAGATTATGATTTAAAGCTTTGGCCACATGAAGAAAGCCTTTATAAAGAAGTAAACTATCATCCATCGTACGACAAACTTTTGTCTATTTTCAAGGGTGAAGAACTGGATGAAGAATACAAACCTGGAAAATCCCCTACTCCTACCCCCACTCCCCAGATAAGCCAGGCAACTACACCCGTCATGTACAATTATGAATCATATTGTACCGAACCAACTGTTACTATCGATGATATCAAACGAAGAAATAATGGGGATGAACTTTCCTCTTTAGCTCTTTATCGTATAGCAGAAAAACATACTCATGGTGGACATCATGTGAATCAATTAAATCATCTCGATTGGATTTCTGGAGTTCGAATGGGGCATAGGACCGGTCAAGATCAAAGGAAATCAAGTCTTAACAAGTATGAAGAAGAGGGGCCATCAAATTTAGGTGAAGAAGTAAGCATAGTGGGGCACAAGTTTCCAAAAGTTAGGTTTGAAAAGATATCAGTCTCTACCGGTGAGTTAGTGATAAGTCTTCGGGGTCCGGCACCCTTGATAGACTCAAAAAGTAACGAAAATTCCACAGAATTGAACGAAGAGGAGAACAGCAATGGAAATTCTGACAAAGAATCCAATGAAAAGCATAATAGATCGAGCTTGGCAAAGGTTAGTTTGGCAAGCAACGATTATAACGAGCCTGAAGAGGTTGTTGATTCAAGTAACACCATCATACCGAGTCATGTTGCATCTGTTACTGCAGAAGACATCAGTCAAGAAAACAAGCTCATCTTTATCAGATTGATTGTTAAATTTCCAAAGGACTACCCATACTTAGAAGAAGTCAAGTCATCGATCCCAATCCCTAGCAAAAAATTGGCAAAATTTCAGAAGCAAAATCTTGTTAGCTTTGATATTGAAGAAACTTATGAATTATCTACTGCATTGAGAGAAGAAATGTTGAAGAATTTAAGTGACATTTCTCAATTTTATTCAAATACGTTCAAGAAATTTTGTTTGGAACCATGTCTTAGATATTTGATGGGTGATAAAATAGAACTCAATGAAGAGTTGATGAAAGAATCACATATGGATGGTAATGAAGACTCTATGGACGGGGAGGACTATATAGAAATTGGCAATGAAGGTTGGGCAGACGACTTAATTAATCAGCAGCCGGATTTCGATCATAATAAAGAGGATTCTTCAGGCGAAGAGGATGCTGAGTATAATGATTTGATTCCAACTGTGAATGATAATAATAACTTGGCACATAGTAATGACTCATTAGAGCAAACAGGAAATAATTCGAAATATCTTGATAACCTGGGGGCCAAGAAAACCTTCTTCGATTCTACACCAGTACCGAAAGGTTGCGGTGCCACTTGGTCACCCACAGGACAGTTGGTGTGCTTCTTCATCCCAAAGGATAGTGAAGAAGATGAAACTAAAACCCGGCAAAAATTCAACATATTTAAGTTCACAGATGGTGGTTTCAGTGTGAATACTCATGATGACCTCCATCATCATCATCACCACCACCACCATAAATCACATCATAAAAACAGTCAAAAGAGCGAAGATCATCCAAGTAATAATCTGGATGATAGCATGTCTGACTCTGTCAATTCATATGGCGATTCTGATTCTGATTCCGTCACTTCATCTTCATCCGATGATAGTTTTGCAAATGATTGGGACGAAATTCTTCAGGACGATGCTGGGGCAAGGTCTAGAATTCCTGGGATGTTCAAAACCTCAGTAGGATTGGGCAACAGATACATTTCTAAGGGCCAAGATGAATCTTTTAGAAGACTTGCGAGTCAAGGTGGAACCATATCAAACTATAAGTCTTCGCTTCCTGATGCCAGTACAAGTAAAAAGAAGAGAGATAGAGAAAAGAAGAGTAAAAATATTGTTGGAATCTTCGATTTCAGTCATTTACTTCCGGATAAATATGAATTGGCTTGTGAATACAGAGTTTTGGGTGACTCGCCTGAATATTTGGCCAAATTCAACAGTGGAATCGCTTTAAAGTACGGCTTAAAGGATATCAGTGATGTTTGGAAGATTCTGGAAAGGATATTAGTGAAGGAGGTCCAAAGAGACGGTGTAAATCCAGAAATTTATCCGTCTCGAAGCGATGCTTATTTTGAGGACATTCGTGAAAATGAATTCATCAATCAATTGGCCCAAACTTCAAAAGTCACGAAGAACTTTTTACAAAAGAAAAACTTCAGATTCTATTGGGGTACTCATCCTTTAGGACATGCTTGGTTGATCAATGAAATCTTCGATTATTTTGAGAAACGTGGAAATACCCAAATGCTTGCAATGTTGTCTTGCATCTTGTATGAAAATTCCGCTAATGTTAAAATGAATTCCGAATTATTCAATATACCTGTTCATACACCCTATCGAGTTCTACCACCTCCTCCATCTGTGGTTGCAATGAGACAATTCAATGAAAACCAGCAACAAAGAATTTTCTCAAAGTCTCATGAACAATTCAACTTATCTTTCCATGATTCTTTCAGTACGGATAATAGAGTTCAAGACTATATCAACTCCAATCATAGACACTCATCAATTCTGGCTTTTCAGAAAGATCAGCTGCTGTTATTAGGAGTTACATATGCCAAATCAATTAGCTCATCGATGGATATGGCAAGTATCAAAGGAAGTTCACCAGAAAGATTCAGCTTCATGAAGAAGAATATTCTTCCAAGTAATTCATTGCTTCCATACGACAAAAATTCCTCCATGGAGCTCTCACATTCAAAGAATTCATCGCTGATGCAAAAATTAACCAGATACAAAAACAATGAAAAAAGAAAGCCAACACAAAAGCCAACGAAGTATGCTGGACGACAAAAATTGAGAGGACCACCAGCAGTTTCAATTAACATGTACAATACCGATGACTTGGATCTATTTGATGATATTTACTCCTTACCGTTATTGTCATCCCAAGACGATAACAAGCTTCGTGCATACCGTGAACTGTACGCAAATATGCTTTACCTTTGGGGATTGCCTACCAACCGTATCAAAATCTTGAAATTCAACTATCCAGATTCCGATATCTTGAAGGACGAGAGTTATGTTTCGCCCTTTGATGTTCATCTGTGTAGTTTCGGTACGAGAAATAAGCGAAGACAACAACATAATCAGCTTTTCATTTCATCGGTGACGCTGATTCCCACCTCCAAGAACAATTCTTGGAATACAACCAAGAGAAATCTATTGAAGTATTGTGTTTATTGCAACTTGATGGTCACTAAAAATCTTGTTGTCTGTACCCACTGTGAACACGTTCTTCATGCTGATTGTGCTACGGAATGGTGGGCTGGTCAGGAAGAATCCAATGACGAATGCCCCAGCGGGTGTGGATGCAATTGTATGCAACATACAATTTAACTATTAATCATGTATATAATACTAGGCAAATTATTTACTTTGTAAACTAATTTTTAATTTGGTATCCCATTCTTGACTAAGACTGTCAAGATAATTTACAACATCACTGGATCCTATTGATTGAATTTCTTCGTCTGTACGATATTCTCCACCAAGCGATGAACTAGCTGAGCCAATTTTCGCATCAGGTCTAGCGCCGTTCAAGGCACAATGAACTGGTGCATTTGCAGCCGCATGGCCAGAGCTCACATAATAGTCGCACCCAAAGAGTCTAGCAATAGTGAAGATTAAACTGATGTACCAGTACCCTATAGCCCCAACGAAAGAATCAAGTGAAGGTTTTACAAATACTCCTGGATGAACCAAATATTGGGCAATGCCGATTTTGCTTAAAGGTTCATAAGTTCCATAATGCATCAAGTCGATTAACCTTTTGGATGCCTCAAATGGCATGGTGGACTGTAAAAGTTGTAGATCATCAAAACTAATATAATCGATCTCAGATGCAACATTGGATATCCAAACTAGGTGACCACCGTCCAGCAATAGTGACCTGATTGAATTCACAAGATAGTAAGGTCCAAATACGTTGGCTTGAAATACCAACCCCATACCATCGGGAGATAAATCACCTGTGGTTTGCTTTTTATAGTAGGGGTATTTGATGGCTTTGATGGGGTTGGAAAGGGTTTGGGTGGTGAATTTAAATAGGCTAAATGCAGAGTCGACATTTTGCGCTGAATTGACAAACAAGTAGTCTATTCTGTTATAATTCTTCTGTAAGTCGAGGCTTGCTGTCCGAACTGATTGCATTTGGGAGAAATCCAATAAAACATAGTCAAACTCGAGTTTCCCACTGCGTACTAGATGCTTCATGGCATATTCCTCTATTGCTGATATTGCCAATTGTGTTCCGCTTAAGGTTCTTGATGTTACTATCAAAGTTAAATCAATGTGCTCAGGGAGTTGGTGAAGAAAACGGTAGCAAATATTCAAGCCTAGCTTTGAATGGGCACCAATGACTAAAGCCACCTTTGCATCATGTAATGTTGAAAATGAAACCATTGATGAAGGTATCAGCATGTTATGATTAAGTTATTCCGAAAGGAAAATTTCATAGGTGAAATGACTAATTATTTTGAAGTTCAAATCGGATGGTTTTTGATTCAATTTATGACACCTGTTGGATACACCTGCAGGAAAGATGGAGCAAGATGTACTGATAGTAATGAAAATATATCGAATTAAATAGGTAATTTTCCTCCAATGTTTACTTGATAAAATCCAGATATAAACTTTGGTTGATCACATCAAAAACCAGGTGATCATCTCGTACTTATTTGTTTAACAATCGCGTTGACGGGAATTCTATCATGAAACAATTAATGACGTTACCTATCGCGGAGACGCGCTCATCGCGCATGGTTACCAAAATGTATAATCCTCGTCTAGATGGCCCATACTGCAAATACACTATGACTACTTAGGCGGAGAATTGTATGAATCGATTGTTGCATTGGACGAGGGTTGTCGTACGCGTGTAATCTTTCTTATGGGGTCTTTGGGCCATTCTCAAGATGTTTCACTCAAGGCATATGGTCGCCCAGGAAGCAATGTTGATGCAATACTTCCTAAAATGGTACTGCACTAACTAGGAGATTCCTGTCTACGAATGCAAAATATCACTAGTTTGTTTATATCTTGTTATATACACTAAAGACCAGTTTGTCTGGTATTTACAATCTGGTCCTTGAGCTTTTCGTCCCACTCGTTCACCAAATTATCAATGTAAGCCACCACATCTTCTGCACCTGTAGTATCGACTTCATCCCGTACAATATATTCTTTACCGAATCTAGTGGTAGCCAGACCAATTTTCAAATTCTGAGGTTCATCATTGAGGGCTGCACTTACTGGAGCCTTTGCAGCAATATAAGGAGAAATATTGTGTTCATTGGAGTACAATAATCTGGCCAAGAAGAAGGAAAAACACATTCCAATAAACGACACAAGATTCAAAGCTGCAGAAACAGATGCCGAAACAAAAATTCCTGGTTGTACTAAATGCATCAGAACACCTTTTTTGTTATATCTATCCATGGTTCCTAAGACCAATAAATCGAGCTCTCTTTTAGTACCTTCATAGTCCATTGGCGATTTCATACATTGCATATCATCGAAGGAGAAATAATTGCTTAAGCCCAACAACGACAGGATCCAAATCACCTTTCCTCCCTTCAACAAATGCTGTAATTTGTAGACAAGATAGTATGGACCAAAGAGGTTGGCTTGAAATGTCAATCCCATTCCATCGGATGTGGACATACCATACTTCCGTATTCTATAATCTGCTTCTCTAACGGCACGGGGGAAGTTTGTAAGCCACATATAGATGGCCTTTGGCCAATCAATACCAACTAAGATGGACTGCGCTGCGTTAGCAAAGAAATAATCGATATTGGTGTATCTAGTGGTGAGCTCGTGGTAAGCAGATAAAATTGATACCATATTTCCCAACTCTAGAAGTAAATAATCGAATTCAAGTTGACCCTTTCTCAATTGTCTTGATTCAGCGTAGTTCTTTAAGCTCTGAATCGCTTCATTTACCTTTGGTATGGTTCGAGATGTGATGATAAATGTTAAATTCTCTTCTGCTGGAATTTCTTCCATGAGTCTGTAGCCAATGTTCAAGGCTAGAGTGGAAGTACCACCCGTGATCAAAATGACCTTAGACTTTTTGATGAGTGACATGTAATGGTTCGACTGATTACTATGCGAAGCTAATAATTATAAACGATTTCGCACGGACGGTATATAGAACAAAAGCGAGAGTCAATTTATACGATCGTAAACGGTTTGACAGTGCATTGACACTAACACAACTCAAATGCACATCATGGGAGGCACAAGACACTTCTTCTGATTTGAATGCAAGAATTGAAATTTCAGAGTACAGTGTTGAAAAGCAGCTCCTGCTGTTGATCTTTTCACACGTGTTTCAATTTCTCATGACGAACCTTGGAAGCAGAACACGCAGATCTATTCTTTGGGAGAATAATTTCAAAAATATGAATAATATGAATAATATGCAAAATATGAAGGATTACTACGGAAGATAGCAAACATATGAAAACCCAAGTCTTTCTCATTTCAGAAATGGTTGCGTGGTCTAGTTGGTTATGGCATCTGCTTAACACGCAGAACGTCCCCAGTTCGATCCTGGGCGGAATCATTTTTTCATTTTTTGGACTGTTCGGATTCGATGGGTATGCATGACAGTGTCCGCATGCATATATCTTGCCGAGGCATCCAAGATGACACCCAGTCACTTTTGAACTTCATTCACTGCACATAAAATGACCTCTGAGTGGACTTTTCCTAGTACATTTACTTCAAAAATCTCCCACCGGTTTACTGCTTAACGCTCCGACTCAGCCTGTTTCTAGGAACCATACCATCTAGCCATAAGGTCTAGTTCTCCACACCAATTACGCGATCACGTGACACGGATCTGATCTGATAAGTACCTTACAACCAACCTGCCTTAGAGCCCGAACAATGTATAAAGCCCCCTACAGTAAGGATATAATCTGTTTGAATTGGGTCCTAAAGCCAATGGATTGTCATACCACGTAGGATGCTGTAATTTGGTATAACCTCTGATTGATGTGCCTTCTGTAGATCCCTCACGTGCCCAGAGAATGTCGCAGTGTTTACTTTTACTTAACAGATAAACACAAAATGTCACCGTCTAAATTTTTCTTTTCAACCTCCAACCAAGATAGTTGATTCAAGACTAACTCTATTAAAAGTCGTAAACGACGTTATCAAGGTGGTAAGTATCATATACGGCTGATTGAAGTTCCAAATTCTCCAGATTGTTGTGATTCGATTTGGTTGAGTTCGAATCCACTGTTAAGATTCAACGGTGTTCTTAATGATCTGAATCAGGGGGCAGTATTACCATTTGAAAATAAGGAAGTAAATCCTAAATAAATGGTTCATACGATTGCAAACAATTCTACAGCATCCCTTAATGAAATCAGATCAAGAAAGCACCTTCATAAACGGATTATTTTTGAACTATGGCCAAATGTGGACATTACTAATAACTAGAATACATAACTAGACAAAAAATGGAGGAAAACAGTCCAGTCAAGCACAAGCATACTTCTAAGGTCATCGACTCGTTGCATTCTCAAATAGATGGGTTAAAGAATGAATTAGAATCTATTAGAGTCTCTAGTGACGATTATAAGAAGAAGTACACCCTCAGTGCAAAGAAGAACGAATCATTTGTCGATCAATTGGCAAATGCTAAGCACGAGAATGATATGATCAACGCGTTATTGAAAAGAAAGGAGCGTCGTATCAGTGACTTGGAAGATCAATACAATGAGTTGTCATCCTCTAACGAGTCCTTGCAATTGAGCAACAAAAACTTGCGTATCAGATGTGATAACTTACAAGAATCTTCTTCTTCATCTACAGCAGAATATGAAAGATTGAAAATCGCTTATGACGCTTTAATTGCTTCACAAGTAGAATATAAGAAGCATTACCAAAAAGAGGTAACAACTTTAACAAACCAATTTGAAGCTTACAAATTAGAAAATACCCTGAGATATGAAACATTATCTCAAAAGTTGGTTAATAACGATAAAGATGTGGATACTCTTTTGGATAGTTTATCAAATAAGAGGAAAACTATGGATCATCTTTACGTCAATAAGAACAAAACTATTTTGGAACTCTTGACAAAGTTAGCCAAAGCATCTAGAATCCATGGTCAAGAATCTAAGGCTACACTTCAAGAATGTGTTGAAACGGTCCAGGCTTTAGTCGTCAAGCACCCAGATTTGCAAGCTAAGATATCTCAACATGAAAAGGTGGATATTGATTTGGAAGAATTAATGAATGAATCAAATGATACCTTATACAATTGCTCATTTGATGAAGAAGCCACTCTAATCAACTCGCCAGATTTGGTTGATTCTCCTTCAAACAATGACAGCAACAGTAATACACCAAGTCGCCCACTTGGTCATCATAAGAGTTCATCTATTTCTAGAAGTAATACCGTTCAATCTAAGAGAAGAAAGAATAAGCGTAACTCTATAAGATTTGATTCAAAGAGTGGACCAGACTTCTCTAACTTGAATACTCCAACCACACCCACTCAATTAACCTTACCAAAAAGGCCTAATGTCACAGCTAATATGAACCAACAAGGCCAAGGTCAAGTTCATGGTCAAGTTCATGGCCAAGTCCAAGGTCAAATGCAATACAAGGGCAATTTCTATGAGAATAAACCTAGAACACCCACTCCACCTACCAACCCTTCAAACAATGATATTGCATATGATATAAACCCAAACTATCAATTTAACCCTTATGCCAGCTACAGCAATCAACAGGGACATAATCAATATAACCAGCAAACTAGAGGTTACAGAAACAATAGTAACAATCAATACCACCATAACGGTAACCAGCATAGTCAACAGAATAACTTTCAGCACAACAACAATAATGGTAACCAAAATAACAACAACAACAATAGTAACAACAACAACAACAAGAAGTTCAACAGAAGATCTTATAATAATAACAGTAATTATAACAAGAGAAATTCTCAGGTGTTTGAACCAAACAATCTTAACCTTGCATTGAACACTTAGATTAGATGAGCTGCCCTTATGTTTAATGGACATCAGCTGGCAGATCAACCGGTACACATCTAGCAGGTTGGATGGTATCGATACATTATTTGGGATATCAATAATCTTAAATTCCATTCTAAATGGAAAAGACTAATGATAATGATAAATTACATGGTGATAACGGTTAGAAATGTTAATACATGGCATGTTAAAATTTGGTTGCATTGATGTTACGTATCTTTACAATTCAACAACAGAAGATCTATTGTTCAAATCTATATGAAAGTCTTGGTCACTTGCAAATACTCTGTTTCTTTTATAATTTATCTTGAATTTTTCCTACATCTCTCATTCTTATTGACATTTTAATTAAGAAGTTCCAAAACAAAAAACAAAAAAAAACTAAGAAAAATACTTACAAAAAATTGAAAAAAAATTATCAGTGTTTATTCCTAACACCTTGCAATACCATCACCAAAATGAAATTTGATACATTAGTTGGAAATCCTTTAACGATTATTCTTTTGTTTATATCTATAATACATATATACCCCATGTCATAAGACATGCATCTTTTAACTTGTAAAAGAGAACGATTATTTAAATGTGACAATTGAGCCATCTTCATATCCAGCTACAATAATTGAACCACCAACCAGGGAAATTTTTTTTTGCTTTACTAGCAGTTTGTACGATTTTTTCGATGCTGAATCTTGGACCATCTTGATAACTTTTATGCTAGTTAATTTAACAAAAGAATTTTGCTGAGTTGCTGTACTTTCTCCTGATTTGATTATGTCTGATGTCAAGCCTACTCTTGGGAGATCTCTATTGATGGTGAAAAGTACATCGTTGGACAGAAGATTAATACCTTGAATCACACCATTCCAATAGCCAACAACAACAGAGTTATTATATGGCAGAATTGCTTGAATTCCAGCATAAGAAACTTTGCAAATGGTACTAGAATTCTCATCATAATTGTGTACCACGATTTTCTTATTTGTGGAGCCTGATACGATGAAATTATCCTTTTCAATCATGGAAATTATAGGATTGGGTGAATGGGTAGAATTGGCATATATCAATTCAATGGTGGGATCCTTATTCAACACTGTCCTTGAATTCTTAATATCAATAATTGAGTTCAGTTGAGTTATTTTGAGTCCAATAACATGGCCAGATTCATATCCTAAGAACAACATGTTCTTTGACGGTATGTGAACCATTTTCATGATGATACCGAATCCGGACCTACCACCATCAGCATCCGTGATGGAGATACCATTTTGACCAGGATATTTCTTGGTATATAAGGAGTGAACATCATAATTTGCAAGAATACGACTGAAATCAAAATCGTTTTGGGACTTTGAAACACCGTATATGTCAAAGTTATCTGAATTTATTGATGCTGGTGTGAAAAGAAATGGGGGATTGTATTGGATGTTACAGAAGTTAAGTGAGTTGACAGGCATTTCAAATTCAGGCACAAGTTCTTCATTGTTGTCGTTTGAAAGATTCCAGATTTTGATTGCAGCGTCCCGTCCTTGCGTCAAAACACTGTGTGGATGTATGGGTTGTAACGTGATGATGCTTCCATCATGGGCTTGCCACTTTCGAATGGGTCTTTTTGTTTCCAAGTTCCAATATATCACCCAGCCTTGTGAGTCCAGTGAGACAACCCCATTTTGTGACTCAAGCAACGTCTCAATTGCTGTGACTGAAGACGTGTGGCCACGTAACGTAAAAGAAGGTGTAGGATCCATGGAGACTATTTCTTGAGCTAGACCATCACGTGAATAGTACATCACATGATGGGGATTCGATGGAGATTAAGTGGTATGAAAGTGAATGTATAGCAAAACATAAAGAATGATATTGGCTGTTTGTCAGAGTTTCCAGAGCCTTTTACCAGTCAAGGCTGCCTCGGTTAAAATCTTCTCATAGCAATTTGAAATGAAAATTACCCTGACTCAGGTGTATCCTTTTACTATTTCTCTCCTGAAATCCCTGATTACATAAGCTCTCAAATTTTATCTATTACATCAATCAAAAATTTCCTTGGCGTGCATATCTATTCAGTCCGCTTAATCTAAACGAAGTGCTTGGCACTGTCAAAGTCATGCAGGTCTTACAGACTGCCACCAATACTCACCACCATCAATTCCATTACAAGGAAGCCACCCGTGGAAAATTTTTCAAAATCTGACTTCAGCCAATGGCTTAACGCAAACCTAAATTTTTCTTCCGTCTCGGGGGCTTTGGACAACTTTATTGGCTACAAAAAAAATCAGAGCCGTCCAGGTTTGAAGCGTGTGCACAAATTGATGTATCTGATAACTAATTGTGAACTGTTGAACCATTCCGCCTGTGATAAAAAGCCTTGTGATTGGAGGAATTAAACTGACAGGTATGGAATTAAGGTTTAAAACAGAAATTATGAATTCCGTGCCCGAAGGGAACTACAATTTGGGAAAGATTAGTAGGTTCTCTGAAAATCACAAACCACAAACCACCCCATGCATAAATTAATTAATTATTACCACAATCACAATGTAATAGAATTGAGGGGTGGCTTATTGAGCATTAGTATAAATATGAAGCTATTGCACTGATTTTAAAAGCGTACTTTGTTCCCCCTCCAAAATGGTCAAAGTGTTCAATGTACAAATCTTCTTTATTGTGTTTAGAGAAGCACTTGAAGCGATTGTCGTGGTTTCAGTCCTACTTGCATTTTTGAAGCAAGGTTTAGGAGGTTCAAATGATGACCCTCGAATTTACAAGAAATTAAGGAAACAAGTCTGGATCGGAGCGATAAGTGGAGTTATCCTATGTTTAGTTTTGGGTGCAGCATTTATTGCAACCTTCTACACATTGCGTAATGACATTTGGGCTAAATCTGAAGACATCTGGGAAGGTGTATTTTCGTTATTGGCCACCATGTTGATTTCGCTTATGGGTATTGCCATGTTACGTATCAATAAAATGAAAGAAAAATGGAGAGTCAAGTTGGCCATCGCTTTAACAAAACCACCAGCAAAGAAAGTTGATCGTTTTAAAATCGGTTACTTGACTAAGAAATATTGTATGTTCATCTTACCATTTATCACTTGTTTGAGAGAAGGTTTGGAAGCGGTTGTTTTCGTTGGAGGTGTTGGCTTGACTTCTCCAGCCACCGCCTTCCCTATTCCAGTTATCACCGGACTTATTGCTGGTGGGCTTGTTGGTGTTCTCTTGTATTATGGAGGTTCCACAGTTTCCATGCAATTATTTTTGGTTTTCTCAACTTGTATCTTATACTTGATCTCGGCTGGATTGTTTTCTAAGGCTATTTGGTATTTTGAAATGCATATTTACAACAATCAAACTGGAGGTGATGCTGCTGAAAATGGTTCGGGTCCCGGAACATATGATATTTCCAAATCCGTTTGGCATATCAATTGTTGTAATCCAGAGGTCGATAACGGTTGGGACGTGTTCAATGCTTTATTGGGTTGGCAAAATTCTGCCACTATAGGGTCGGTGGTTTCCTATAACGTATATTGGATTGCTATTATCGCCACTCTTGGTTTGATGTTGTACGAAGAAAAGAATGGCCATTTACCATTCCTTAAGAATCTTACATTAGTTCAATTGAACCCAATGTATCACATTAAGGGCAAAAAGAAGAGTTTATCCAAAGTAGAACAAGAAGAATTGTTTGAGAAATTGAGGAAAGCAAAAATTGGTGAAGACTTGGATGAAGACTTGGACGGAAATTCCGAATCTGTTGGAAGTCAAAAAGAAGTTATTGCAGTTGACTCTGAAAAGAACAAATCAGTTGCTTTATAATTTTACATGTAACCACTGTGAACAGAGAGAGGTCAGTATTATAAACATACACACACACACACATTAAGAAATGCTGACCTCAAAACTCGAAGTGGTTATGTTTAACTCTTAACTATTTCTCATTGCCCTCATATTGCTTCTTACGTTACCATTGGAGGGGGAAAGTATGGAGTATCTTGTCTAGTGTCAGTTGTATAAGTTTTTGTATATTTATATTGAGAATTCATGTATCGGGTAAAACAAGTGAAATATATTCTATGTACATTACAAGGCAAAGGCAAGGAAAAAGTTATAGTTTAGAAGCAACCGAATTGACTTTGAGAATCATGTAAATTAGTCTCAAGCACAGATTTGAATTTCAGTTTAGACGTACTGCCTTCACCATTAGTCTTTTCTTCAATAGTGTTCAATAAAATTTCCATCAATTTGAAAGTTTGATCATTAAATTTCAAGGTGTTGGATATTTCGAATACCTCCATGAAAAAATTCACATCTAACTTCAAATTGATCAATTCAATCAGGGTGAATGTAGTTTGGTTTCTTAATGAATCCAAGATATTCTTGATCAAATGCATTTGAAGTTCGTTTACCACATTAATGAATATTTCTGGTCCAGTTATTGGTTTCACTTTATGAACTAATTTGACAAAATGAATCAAAATTTCGTAAATAAACCCATCAACCTTCAAACTTTTTGCCACACTTTCTTTGTGGGTATTGAAATGATTGTTAATCTTTATGGTAATCCAAATCTTCTCCTTGTTTATTATATCATCAAAAATTGTGAGAGATGCCTTATCAATATCTGCAAATAACTTGAGATTTTGAGTCAGTAAATTCTTCTCAAACAACATATCGAATTTTTGTATCAAACGAGGGTAAATTGCTCTTGATAATTTATCAAAATTGTTCATGGTCAACACCTTATATGTACCTTCTTCAATCTTGTCATTACTTCTTTCAATACTATATCTTTTCATAATAGAGTCAACAACAATGTTAAGACTTCTCATGAATTGTATTTCTATACTTACCAATATTCTTTTGCTTGGATATGCTGCCACAATTCTAAATTCGGAATCGTAATCTTCCTTATTAGTTACAAGCTGCTTAAGCTTCAATAATATATAAGTTTGATGAGATTCGATAATATTCATAAGTTTCGTAAAAGAGCCTTCCGAGAATGCATCCGGTCCTGCTCCAATATTTGCCACATTGGTTTTTAAATTCCTTATTTCCCAATTTTCCAAATCATAGAATTGTGCACAATCATTAACCCAAACTGAACAGATAGCTTCCAATATTTTTTGATTAACTTTTGTAGAACAGTTTCTTAAATTTTTGACGATTTTGTTGGTATCTGAACTACCTGAAATATTACCAATTGTACCGGCATATTCACCTAAATGAGTAAGAAATTGATTCAATTTTTTGTTAACACCTCCCAAGTAATGTACAGCCGATAATGAATTGGTAAAGTTTGGTAAGAATTGTTTGTAGTTTTCTGGAGAAGATTCCAATTGGTTACTATTTCCGTCTCCGTCCTCGAATAAAGTGATTAATATCACATTGATTTTTTCTATCAAAGCGTCAAACTTTTCTTTAATTTTCCCATCGGTATCTATATCGAAAGATTTGTAATGTTTATAATTGTTAGTAAACTTCTTCAAATTCAAGATAAATAATCCGTTAAGATAGTTGATAAAGTTGTTTAAGATCAACCACGTTTCATTGATAATAGAAAGATCCAAATTTTCACTGCTCTGGAAGATCAGAATTAGGTCGGTTCCTGTTGGTTCATTATTTCTGCTCTCCACTGATGCAAGTAAGTAATTTTCTAAGGATGAATCATTTGATGAAGTTGCCAAGTAATCCTCAATTTCATTGAATTTATCACCAATGTACTTGATATGCGAGCCGTTCTTTCTGGTATCCGGTAATGAATTAATATAATCATTCAATTTCTTTTGCATCAAACCAAACTTATTGTCAAATTTCGAGATCTGATAATCTAATTCTTTGTCTATATTTTGAAGTTGATTCAACATGAATTCATAAATAGGGTTTGATTGATTATTCACCCCATCTAATTGATATAATTTATCAATTAAAGAAAGAAATTTGTTGTTTGTGTTATGCAGTTTTGAATTGTTCTTATCACTAACTTCATAATCAATCGTCAATAATTCCTTAAAGATCTTCTTTTTATATTGATCAACAATATTATCAACCTCGGTGAATACTTTGAGTAAAGATGTATTGATTAATAGTTGATCTTGTTTTAATGATTCAACCCCCTTCTCATCCTTTTCTTGCTCAAACTTCGCCAATTCACGAGAGTATTTATTTCTTTGATAATTAAGAAATTCTTCCTTTTCATTCAAAAACTTGTTATAGTCATCTATGAATAACACATGTGAATGATTGGAAATATAATGACAAAGTTTGCTTGGTAAATCAAAAAAGTTTTCGTGTGTTTTGATAAATTCAATCAACTTTTGAACTTTGTTTTCTTTGAGTTTGTTCTCTAAAATTGGCCGTATCATCAATGATGATGTGGTGTTAAGATTGTTTATGGAATCTTCCAATATCGAAGAGAGCGTTAAATTCTTCGAATTTGAAAGTTGTTGATGCCTCTTTGGGTTAAAGATCTTCGAATTTTCTCGTTCCTTCTGCATTCTGGACTTTTGATTCTTAAACTCAATTAAGATTTCATCAATGGAATTCTTACAATTGACGAATTTTAAAAAGTTCGAGTCCATTACTCCCTTCAATTCAGAAGTTTGACTCTTGATATTCTGTTCAAGATATTGTAAGGATCTCACGAGATCCTCAATGGGGGTTTGTGAATGAATGGTAGTTAAATATTGCTTAGAATTGAAATGGGACGAAGAGATTAAGTAATTACCCAACTCTGGATCTGAGGCATCATGAATAATCTTATTCTGAATCAATGCCTTATATACATTGGAGCCACGTCCAACCAAAGGATCCTCGAAATCTGCTTTTGGATGGCCTTGCTCATTAGATTGGGTATATGTGTCGGTACTTATGAGTTCATTTAATAGATTGAATTGTTCATCTTGAGATAATTGTTCGATTTCCTCCGGATCGAATTGATCATGATGCGATAAGTTCAATTCATTTGAACTAGTTGGATTGAGAGTACCAATGTTATAATACGCTAATAAGGTATCCTCGTTGGGATTGTAATCAATCATTGGTGTGGTTGTAGTTTAGGACAATTTGATCGCTGATAATATCCGGTGGTCGTGCGAGTTCAAAAAACATCTACAAGTTATAATTATACCACCTTATATATAGTGACATAATAATCAAATCAGTTTTAATACATATCATAATTTACATAACAACCATTGAAGATTGCCATTATCTCCACAAACTATATTCTTGTTGCTGTGGTTCTTCGACATCAACTCCAGAAGTTATTGCTGCTACGGCAGCATTTGCAATGCTAGCGGGGTCACTATTATGATCCACTTCTTGATCATCGAGTGGTTTCCCAGTGTATGGCTTTTGTGGGTTTGATTGCTTGATATTTTGGGACTTCATTCTAGAGTTTTCTATAAGATGTTGGTCAACTGGTGTTTGGTCGAGTTCTTTACTGTGATCCTTCTTGTAGTATTCGTCGAATAAACGTTGCAAAAGAATGTGCAATGAAAGCTTCCGATTGTCTTTAATTTCAGTTTTCATCTTCTCAAATGCTGCCCTGAAATCAGAACCATCCCAATCATAATCCATTTCTGGAAATCCCGCTTTCTCGTTACGAAACAACTCGCCAATATAATCCCAATCAATTTTTTCTATGGATTCAAATCCGGAAATTTCCAATCTCTTCAATAACCACATTTTCACCTCTTGTGTCATGTACGTAGACCGTAACATTGACTCCCTCCGAACTAATTTGGTCCATTTATACCGACATTGAATACGGGACCTACGTCCATTCATGCGATCACTCACAACTGTCCAGTTGATCGGAGAACCCTTCTGTTTTTCTGTAGAGTTACTAACCATTTCTGTAACAATTTCCTTAAGTGCGTTCTCTTCTTCTGGTGTCCACTTATGTGAAGTTCTTTGATCTCCACATTTGACGTAATTTCTCCATCTATCTCTGCAATCTTCTGGCATTCTTCCCATTGCCTCACCGATCTTTTTCCACTTACCTTCATGATCGATAGCCAACTTTTTCAAAAATTCATCATCTTCTTTGTTCCACTTGGCTCTCACTTCGAAAATATGATACAGTCTTCTGACATGTTTGTAAATGGATGCTCTTGATCTATAGGGCAAAACACGAGTTAAAGATTCCCAAAAGGTATCCTTTTTCCTCTCACTGGACCATATCCTGTTGCAGATATCCTCTCTGGTCCACTTGAATAAGTGACAATACCCAGAAATAAAATGATCCACTGCATTACTTTCCACTGGTGCAAATGCACGTGGTCCCTTACCTTGGTTATCACCTAAAGAATTGTACCAACTACAAGCACGACTTGATGCTTCTTCCACTAAAGCTTCAACATCATTGAGGTGACTAAAACTTGTTTTTGTTGGTAATTTCTCAGGTTGTTGATCTGTAACTCCGCTTGCATAGTTGAGTAATCCTTCATCAATTCGCTTTGCAGACTTCTTATTCTTTTGGCCTGGTTTCATTTTCCGCATCCCACCAGATAATGATGAAGCTGCTTGTGCAAGCTGAGTAATTGCAGATATGGAGTCAGATCCATGATCTTGATTTTGGATTGATGCATTTGATGATAAAACTTGTTGATTCTGATGAGAAGATACATTGCCTAATGTATTCTGTAATGAGACGTGATCATTAAGCTCGCTGGTATCTATGTGCCTTGTGAGTTCTCTGGCATCGATGATAGCTGCTTCGACCAATTGGTCATGTTCGGAAGTTCCGAGCGCAGCCAATTCTGGATCGATCTCTTGACTTACTCGTCTTCTTTTTCCAGATCTGACCTTTCCGATCTCACTAGAATAACTGTAGTCTTCGTTTGTTACATCTTCATCCAAAAATCCAGTCCACTGATTGAAGTCATTGATGTTATTCATTATGTCTTCGTGATTAAGTCTGCGTTTGTTCTTACGGTTGCCACTTGTATCCAAAGTTCCACCAACATAACGCATAACAGCAGCTTCAACTGCATCATTTAACAGTTGATTAGTAGATCTGGAATCGTCTTCTTCCAAATGAACTCGTTCATTGTCATTATCTCTGACTATACCCTCATCGCCATCGTCAACACTATCTGGAACTCTTCCGGCTTCGATGCCACTAATATTGAGTTCGGAGTCTTCCTCACCATCCTTAAGCTTCGATCCTAACTGGAGAAGTGCCTGTGCTCCACCTATTTCTTGCTGAACCTCCATTTTGCAGTCACTAGAGTGTTACCCTACTTTATAATAGCGGGTAACCCTTGTTGACTTTCTGGAAATATTTGGTCTGAATGTTACGCGTGCAGTCTCAAATTACTCGCGTTGAAAATAATTATTTGGTAGAAGCAGAATACTGTGGAATGAGTTAAATGAGCTAAATGTAATGAAAGGCAACCTAAATAGCTACATTCATCAGTAAATTTTATAAACAAAATGATCTAACTGGATTTTTAAAATATGATAAAAAAAATTGTTATTCTCATAATTTTTCAGATTACTACCAAGAGTTATATTACCGTATAGAACTGATGAATGAAAAAATAGTTTCATAATTTGTTCTTAAATTTTCTAACAGCTACTAACTTGAATCTTTAGTCAGCCCCAACACCCTGTGAGCTTTAATGACGATGAAGTGGGGATGCTATGAAGGTTTCACCACAATTGTATTGAGACTCTATGGTAATCTAGAAACCTACGTGCGAAACTCAATATCAAATGTTTATGGTCCATTTGGTAAGCTGCAACAACAACTCCAATACTTAACGCATGGACAGCCCTACACCAGTCAAGGGAGTGGAAATTCCCCTAACACCTACACGATACAGCAAGAAAGTACTTCATGAGTTGACTAAAGAAGAACTTATTGACAAAGTGCTTGAGCTTGAAACGGTATTGAATGAATTTCAGGAGTCTAGTAAAGAATTAGAACAGGCTTTAGAGGAGGAATTACAAGGGCTAGAAGCGGATAATGTCAAGATCCAGAAATTGCTCAAAGTTAAACAGAAAGAAGCGGACGAGCTGAAGGTCAAAATAATCCAATTGAACAATGAGTTGAATACGGCGCAGGATTCAAATAATGCCAAAATACGACTGTTGGAGGATAAAGTCACCTCATTGAAACAAAACTTGGTTTCAATAGAAATAGCCAATGATAGCATGGAGTCTAATGATCGGTTGTTGTCCGATAAGCTCGAACTTGCAAACCAGTTCAATAACGAATTACTAGAGAAGTTGGCACTTGTTGAAAATGACTATGAAAGAGAAAGAAAAGCAGGTATTGAGAAACAACTTTACATAACGAACTACCAGAACGAAGTCAAAGAACTCTCTCTTCGCATCGAGGCGTTAGAACTGAGATCTGACAACTTTGATGCAGATGCACTGTTTATAAGTATGCGTGAGGTGTTGAGTGCTGGTCCACCTTCCACCTCCAATAACTTTGCTCCACAGATGAAGAAGTCTACCTCACTTAAAAAACTACAAGAAATGACCAATGAAGTACAAAGTTTCATTAGAAACTCAACCACTTCGGGGTTAAAGTCTCCTTCCACCACCACAACTACTAATCAACACGCCATTGCTTCCAATGACGCAAAGGGCGTGAGCGAACCCAAGAGAAGGAAAGGATCATTGACTCCTTCGCCTTCCAGTACAGATCTCTACGGAAAGGTCAGCCGGCTGTCGAGTTATAAAAGCTCTATTAGCGTTTTCTCCAAGGAATCCAAGAAGTCTAGTGAAAATGGTGAGGATGGATTATTACATACTAAACCAAAACCCAAGGGTATGTCAAAGGAATTATCTCCAATAAAAGGGTCGCCCAATCCTGAAAGAACTGTGGATATCGAGGAAAAGCCTAGATCAAAGTTAAGATTATTTGGCAGGTAGCATTTAACATTTCATAACCTCCCCCAAATTAACTATACGGAGTCGATTGGTAACATTAGCACACTTAATTTATAGAAAACGTTGCTTCCTCTAAAAATAGCAGGGATTTCTTCACCATCAAATAGAACAAATAGATTAATCACGATACAACGAGCTATTATAGAGACTTACATACTAAAGAATTTCACAGTCGATCAATCTTGTTCAAATTCAAGTCTGTAGATCGTGTCGTTGCTCAGGCACTGTATGTGCAGTACATTCCGCGTCGACCTGATCTCATGTCCAGTACTTGACACAACAACCCATACATTGGATTGAGGATAAGATCATTGAATCACCGTGTTCAACATTCAACATGACCGATGCTCCAGTATTCCCTGCAATTGGTGACGGCGTCAAGAAGACCGAAGTCTTCAAATATTTGGTGGATCTTCATGCGTATCTCAAGACATATCCAGAAGCTGACATGAGCATGTATCTTGGTCAATTGACCGAAATCATCAACATTCATAAGCAAGACACCCCATCGAAAACAAAGGTTAAATCTGACAAACAACCCGAGCCTCATTCCGAGGAGAAATACTCATCAAATGTTTACAAACTCCTATCCAGATGTTCCATCTTGATTCTCTCTAGCTTGCCCAATAAAGTACACGATTTTACCAATAGCTTGTTGAACCATCTCCAAACCAATGACCTGGGTGAGTTTTCCGCCATCTCGAAGCTTTCTATCAAAATCTTAATTGATTTATTTGACACGTTTCCAAATTCTTTAGGTTCACTTGTGAATTTCTCCACAAATCAAATATATAAGATTTTGAAAAAGAACCCATCCATTGACAGTTCTTTGATTTACTTATTGAATTCCATCACGAAAAATGCTACAAAATTAGATATCGATGAAAAGTTTCAAGCCAAACTCTTGAAAATCGTCACCAAAAACATCACCCATCCACATATCTCTTTTGAGTTGTATCAAGACTCGAAATCTTCCGATGAAATTTCCACAATTCTTCTCAAAAAGAACTATATTTTGGTATTGAAGAACCTTCTCATATTGGCCACTTCTACCAATTATGAAAACTTGTTAGCATTATCAACCTCCTCAACTTCGGCTGGCTCTAAAATGAAACCCGAGGCGATAATGACACAACAGAACCATTTCCAAGTTAATTTATTGAGCACTCACGAAAAGACTTTTCAATTTTGTTTATCAAACACTAACCAAGAAATTAGAATTGCAGGAACAGAACTATTATCTAATCTATTAGTGAATCTCGTTGACACCGGAAAATTCAATCAAATTGAATATCTTTTCAACCAGTATCCACTTCCTTCCCTTAACTGTTGGGACTCAACTTTAACAACTATGATTGACGTAGAGAATGACACCATTACGTTAGACATTAGAAAAGAGAGAAACACCATTCAAAATCATGATAGTGATTCTCAGATTAATCAATACCTTGAAACTGTATTACTTCAATCGAGTATTGTACAAATCTTTATTGTTTATCTTCAACTTGAACAATTTCAAAACCCTGAATTTTTGTCCAACAATTTGACTAGTATTATTGATGGTATACTATCAAAGTTTGGTGAATTAAACAATGTCGGTATTCATGTTCAGAATCAACAATGGAACAAAGTTCTATTGCATTGGACAGCTGTGATAGATTTTCTTATTAAAGAGACTGGCTCTTCCTGCTATGAAGTCCTTACAGGTTATATTTATTCCAAATTCAATTTGGAATACAACAATGAGAAGTCTACTTTGGATGCAGAATTTAGTATTCCAAAACCCGTGGGAAACTCCAAGAAAAGAGAATCGATCTTGTTTGGATTTAAAGGAAAAGGTTCATCCAAGAATAAGGTAAAAGCAGCCAAACAAAGAGAAATTAAACCATATCACAATTCATATCAGGCAAATCTTCTCTTATATATATTTGAAGTTTTGACCCCATTTGGCATTAATTTCAATTCTGTTATACAATACAAAAATCAATTGCTTCAAGAAAATATAGATCAAAATAGATCTATTGAAGAAGAAGAAAGCGAGGAGTCTCAAACACATGAAAATACCTTCATCAAAGATATTCTCTTCAAGTTGATTGTCAATGAGAATGAATATATTAGAAATTATGCGTTGAAGGCTTTATTACTTTATGCAAAAGTGAATGATGTCGAGATAAACTTGATTGTTCTTCACGCTTTTAAGATGGTGGATTTAGAGTATAAATCAACCAGTGGAAAGGAAAGCAGAGACAGAACTAGCACTTCAGCGTTACGCCACTCTAGTATCCATAGTGAGAGATCCACTACATCCGATGAGAATATTTCTAATTCAACTTCAACTAAGCTTATAAGTTATTCATTGGTTCTACTGTCTCTTATTAAGCAAACTGATGCCATTCTTCTTCAAAATTCAACAATTATGAAAATCTTGAGTTTCTGTACTCAAAATTTGAAGCATAACAATAGCAATAACAGAACCAATACACTTAAAAATTCAGCTTGTTGGATTATTTTATCTTCCTTGGTAACATTCTACAATGACTCGGAGTTTGTCAAGTTGAATTCGTCTCAATTTCTTGTTTTCTGGAAGGGTTTGTTAACTTCACAATTCATTAGTACTAGTTTGACTTCTTCAGCTCAAGATTCTCAAATTTTGGAAATTATAGATAATTTGAAGGTAAGAAATTTCAGTTTGGTTTGTTTATTGAATTATATTGAATCGGTGGAATTATCTCCTGAATCACTAAAGCAAATTCAATTCTTATTGACGAAATCTTACAACTACTTGACATATTTGGAAAGTAATGTTCCCGAAGTTGGATCCTATACAAATTTGAACAGTCAAACATTCAATGAAGGTGACTACAATCCAACAATGATAAGCAATATCCATTTTTCAAATACGTTTAATTTATCCACTGAGAGAACTTTGATAAGTTTAATTCTTTACAGTAAAAAGATTATCTTGCAAAGTTTCACGAAATTGGTAACTTTCCTCAAGAATGATATTAATTCGAACATGATGATTTTCTTGATGAAAACTTTCAGTGACTCCAAGATTTTCAGCAGAGTTATGAATGCTGATTTACCAGAGAAAAGTAAAAGCAAAACTTCACAAGTGGGACATGGGAAGTTGCAAGATTCAGATTCGGATATAATCATTTTGGCTGAGGATTATAATTATGGTTTTGGTATCACCAGTAAATTCCAAGGGATTTCTGCCAACATTGATGAATTGTTAATCAAGGATGATCCTAAATCATTGGGTAAAACCAAACCAGTGTCATCCACAACATTTGTTGATAGAGTCACAGAGGAATTGAAGTACAAAGACTCGTTTCAATCTTCAGTTAAGGATATTTCCCCTGCAATGGCACTAGAATCTCCATTGGAAAGCAACTTCAGTATATGGGTGGACTATTTTGAGAAGTTAGCTTTTGGTTCTGTTGGTCATAGTATAAATCATGATCCAAACATTTATTTGACTCAGGATTACTCTGTCTATCAGCAGTTTGCTCCTCCAATATTCACATGTTTGGTCGATTTATCGATTGAACTATTTCAACTTGTTTTTCCAAATTTGAGTGTTCAAATACAGTCATCTTTATTGGAACAAATGAGAAACTCTTTAACAAGTACTTCCCTGGATCCATTGAGAATGAAGGCTGTGAAAGTGAATATTTCGATAGCATTACATGGTCTTTTATCAAACTGTGTGAAAAGAAAACATACTCTAGAAAGTCAAATTATCAAGATAATTTCAGACATAATCTCGAAAATCGAAACAAGAAATGATCACCTTTTGACGGTTAATTCAGATTCAGTTGGTTTGACAAGTATATTAATGCAAAAAGATGCAGTCATCGAGGTGGTGAATAAATATATTGATGATATTGTCAAGGACTCTGATCCATATAAACGTGGTTTCTCCATTTGCTCTTTGGCCAAGATATATCAAAAGACAAAAATTGGCTTTAATGACACTTATAGTGTTATACTTCAGTTATTGAATGATCCAAACCCAATTGTATACTATTATACTTTGGAGGCTGTCGTTTGCTTTTTTGAAACAAATTTCGATAGTGTCAACTATACACCAGAGATTTTATCCAAAATTTATGACAATTACTTGAATGAAGACTTCTGTTATGATTTAAGCACCAAATCGTTAGTCAATTTGAAAACTAAATTCCATTCTATTGGATTGCATACACAACTTTTGAAAGTATTGGTTACCTCCTTGGGTCCAAGAATTGTTGAGTTACCCATTTCGCAGAAGGTAATATTGAAGAATATGATCATATCTTTGAGTCATGGTGTCGGGTTGGTCACTGTTAAAGATTATACTGATGTGTACAAGAATTTATTATCATTATTCCAAGAATTGATCATTTTCGACCCCAAACTTATTGATGATGAGGTTACATTCTTCACAGAATTGTTGAATTTGATTATTTCTAAGAATATCAAAGTTGGGTTGGTATCACCTTGTCCAACCTCATTGCCAAATGATTCTATCTTCCCATTCAATTCCAGTCATGATTTGTATCGTGCTTCTTATGAATGCTACGTGGAGCTTATTAAAATCTTTGGGGTTAAGATAGTTACAAAGGAAACCATCAACTTATTATGGATATCAATGAATTTGAAACCATGTGTTGAATTGAAGCAATTCATAGTTCTTTGGATGGAATCTAGTCTTGATGTCAACTGGTTTACAATCTTAAATTCTTTGTTCAAGTATAGTTCGAAGAAATTACTTTCCCCATTTATCGAGACTAATTATCAGCAAAAGTTGCTTCCATTGCAGCAAAGACTGAAGAAGAGACAGAATAACAATAATATAGAATTTAAGGATGAAGAAGTGGAAAACATTGTCGGGGATGAGTCTAAATCTTTAGAGAAGAATGAACCTATTACTTGGGAATTCAAAATGTTCATTTCTGACTTATTGAATCATTTATTGGATATTGCATCGACCCATGAAAGTATGGTATTACTGTTGAAGGATAAAATTCAAGAGATTGTGAAGATTTCCTTCTTAGGATCTACCTCTCCAATATCTGCTATCAAACTTGGTGGAATTAGTCTACTTGATAAGGTACTTAAGTTGTTTGGTCATATGGCTGATCCATTGTACCCTAGTGTATCAATTTTAGAGCAGCAACAAGCTCAGATTATTAGTGCTCTTATACCTTGTTTCAACAGTGACAATGATGCTAAGGTGATTGTGAACACCATTGACGTTTCTTCCAAGTTCATCAATTTACCAAGAATAAAGTTTTATTCAAAGCAAAGAATCCTCAAGACGTTAATTTATTTGTTGGAAGAAATTTCAGCAAACAAGTTTTTAAAGTTCGCTTATTTGGAAAACATGTCCGAGTATGGTAGAAAATCGATCCAATTGTCTATTTTAAATTGTTGGGCTTTATTAAAAATTGATTCTGAAGAAGATGAAGAAACAACTGAGGGTGAACTTTTAGAAACTCTTGACAAATATTCAACCTTATTGAATTCATTATGGATTGTTGTATTACGTGATGTATCAACAATCAAATTCAATGATACGTCTAGCAGAGAGTTAGATATTTACGGGGATTATTGGATCAACTTCATCAGCGTTTTGAGTATTGAATTAGACAAAAACCCCAATTTTACTGAGGAATACCTAGAAGGAGATGGTGAAAACTTTTTCTTTGTCTTGTTCAGTCAATGTGTGGAATCATTAATCAAGAACAAAAATGTGGTTAAGATTTTGAGCTCCTTAAAACGACTTGTGAAGAGTTCTGCATTGGTAAATCTTTTGTTCGTGGACAACATCTTCGGAGAAATAATCGAATTGTTTGACAGATTGATCTTGATCGATGAGAACACAGAGGTTCAAATAGAACTTATTGAAATCATCAGTATTATCTCATTCACATATGTGACTAACGGTACCGAAGAAATAGATATGAATAAAGTGGAGAAGGGATTTGATAAACTTTTTGAATTGTTAAGAGTCGAAATGCTTCCATTATTCAACATACTTCCATTTTTGAGAAGTGACTACGATCCAAACAATGAGACAAACAAGTTGGCATTGAAGCACTGTGATAGTGCACCCAATTTGTTGATATTGAAAAAGAATCTCGAGCATTTGGTCAAAATGATATCAATCTTCCCTGAGGTGGTGAAAATTGATTTATATTCATGTTTGCTCTTCATTTTCTCAAAGATTTATGAGAATAGAAACGAGTTATTGATCTCAATTATTTTACCCCATTTGAAACTGATCTTGAGTGAAGCAGCAAGATTCAATAACAGCCTTGCACAGAATTTTAATGATATTGTTCGTGGTTATTTTACTATCAGCAAAAAGACCAATTATTCGGTCATAACCACCATTTTATTGATCACTGGTGCAGATATCGAATTGAATCAACAGGATTCCACCGATTTGTCTAATGCTTTGATCGGATTACTTGAACAGCCGGAATCAGCCAACATGGCAATACAATGTATCAAATCATTGAATCAATATTCTGCTAAATTAAAGCGTCCGGTGTTGGTGATGAGATATTTGATATCTGACTTGATCACTATGCTCAGTGGTGAAGAGTATGATCACTCGATCGATCCCAAGATTTTGTTTGAAATCTTAATTATGTTTACTCGGGTATTAACTACAGATGAACAACTCACTGCGTTGTACTCGATTTTGATCCCATTGTTAATCAGATTCAATGATGCTGAGAAATTGACTAGGGATTACCTTCATGAAAAATTGGTGTTCTTAATCCAACACAGTCCTCGGAGCTTTAAAGTAGTGGTGAGTCAAAAGTTGAGTGACAATCAAAAGGCTTTAACCGAGGAATTAGTGAAACTAGCACCAAAGGTCTCTCACAATACAAATGAAGAGGACACTATAGAATTAAAGAAATTTGGTTTAAGTATTTAACCATTGATAATTTACCATTTAACCATTTAACCATTTATACCATTGATAATTTATGAAAGAATTGTCTGAAAAATATCGAATAAACTTTACATATTATTAATAAGTATTTCGTGTTTTTGAATTATTATTTTCCTCCAAAATTTAGTGATTGGCTTGATTCATTTCGGGCTGTTTAAGTGTAGAAGTAATTGTGTGCGCATCATGACAAAATTCTAGAGTCGCGTCGCGTCTGATCAATTTATTATCAATATCCATCAACACCTAAACCATCCCCATATTAATACCATGATGAATGAAGATGTTGTTCTGGACAATTTATCATTCTCACAGTCGATGCTTTTTGGTGGAAAAACCAAGGCTCAACCTGAATCTGAGCCTGAAAGCTTTGGCTCTTCATTCTTGTTTGCAGACAGCTTAGGAACCCCCACAATATCTGAGACACCATCCAAAGTAATGACAGAAATCGAGGAAAACGAACCATTTGACTATAATCCTGCCATGCTAGAATCAAAAGACGTGAAGCTCTTTAGCGGAAACGTGATATCACTAAAGCCCAAGTCGAAAAAGTTGACACAAGTCATTGAAGAAGACGAGACGATCTCGGGTAATTTCATGGATATGGATGTTTTATTCAGTAAAGCAAAGTTAATAAATACCTTAAAGGCCAATCAGAAAAAGTACCAGGCTTCCATGGTTGGAACTGAGCCACCTACCAACATTTCTTCAACTACAGGTGATGTTTGGACTGAAAAGTACAGACCAAATAAGTTCATTGATCTTTGCTCAGCAGGTAATGATAGACAATATAGATTAATACTTCATTGGTTGAGGAAATGGAACTCGATGCTTCCTCATCATCAAGATCAAGAGATACTTGATGATTCAGTTGACTCATATGGAAGACCACATCGGAAAATATTATTAGTCCATGGACCATCGGGTATTGGGAAAACGGCTGCAGTTCACTTATTGGCTCGACAGATGGGCTATGATATCAATGAGTTAAACGCAGCCACATCGGTTATGCTGATGGCCGAAGGAACTGATACAGAGAACATGTCTTCGCTATTGAAGAACAGAATCAAAAATGCCATGACTACAAATAATGTGACAAATGATAAACCCTGGTGTCTAGTGATCGATGAAATAGACTGTTCATCCAATAATGTTGACATAGTTAAAGTCTTGAATGATTTGGTGTTCTTGGATCAAAGATCAAGTAATCATGAATCATCAGATACGAATCAGAAAAATTCCAGAAAGCCAAAGTCAAAGTTCAAACTTAGCAGACCCATCATTTGTATTGCAAATGATATTTATTCAAACAATACTGGTCGGGTGGGGAGAACTTCACCAATGGATAAATTAAGAAGCATTTGTGAGATAGTAGCATTTAAAAAACCACCATTTTCTAAAACTACCATAGGAAAAAAGGGAGGAAGTGCTATGAAAACGGTCAAGGATCATTTGATGTGGATTAATAAGAGAGAGAACCTCTCATTGGATTATCAAAAAATTGGCGAAATCGTGGAAACTTGTGAAGGTGACATTCGAGCTTGTGTGAACCATTTGCAATTTCATGGGAAACAATTGAAGAATCCTTTAAATGTTGGTACTAAAGAAGAATTGAATGTTAATAAAGATTCACAAATGTCATGGTTCGCAGTAGTTGACCTATTGTTTCGAAGAGAAGGAGGATTAATGAAGGAAAAGAATTTTGAAATTCTCCTTGATTTATTTTTGAATGGAGGTGGAAAATCGGCAGTTATCTCTACCAGCTCGAACGATAAAGTAATACGTGAATGTTTCAATAAGTATTTGGATGTGGTAAAGGTTCAGGATGATTCATTGGAGAAGCCTTCACAATTTAGTGATTGGTTAAACTTCTATGATAATGTTCTGAGCAAACCAGGGGATGATATCAATCAATATTCTTCATTGGTTAACTTAAAGGTTTGGTCTTTATTCAGCGAAATTAATCCGCAGAGAAATAACGCCATTGAATCCTTGATACCTAATAGTAGAAGCTTGGATTTTGATACTTTCGAAACGATGAAAAAGAACAAGAATTTAATCAAAACAATTGTTGATAATATCCCAGTCAAGACTAAGATTTGCATAGGTCAAAACCCAGAAGAGTACAGCTGTTATATTTTAACATATTTCAGTAAAATATTTTCGGTTGAAATGTCCTCAAAAGTCAAATCTAATTTAAGTCCATTTGAGAAGAAATCTGTTGAAAAAATTACTAGTCTAATTCAACATTTCAATATTAAGTTGGAGCATGAAAGAGATTTAGAGACTAATCAAGTGTCATTACAATTCTTCCCCAATTGGGATGATATTGTTCAATTTGACAATACCTTGACACCAACCTCTTACGTCAGTCAAGTAAAGTTACAACAATTACGGAGACAAAACTTATTTCCTTTAATCTCATCAGAATTAGCTAAACAAGTTTCTGAGAAGTATGTCTATAAGAGACCCACTAAGCCAGAAGATGTGGTTGAAAAGGAGCAAAAACAAAAGAGAATGAAGATAGGAAACAGTGTGGATTTCTTTAAGGGTCAATATGATGAGATTTCCTCACAAATTGATGCAAATAAAACCAATACTTCTGCCGAGAGCACCAGAATTTGGGTTAAATATAATGAAGGTTTTTCCAATGCTGTGAGGAAAAATATTGGATGGGCAGATATTTGGACGAGATAAATAGAATAATACGCATAATAATAGCATCAACTAGTAAACGAATTTAGAGATTAAACATTAAACATTTATTGCAAAACGTAATGCAAAGGTAGACCCTGCTAGTGCATTCAAAAAAATGATTCCGCCCAGGATCGAACTGGGGACGTTCTGCGTGTTAAGCAGATGCCATAACCAACTAGACCACGCAACCATTTCTGAAGTCAAAAAGGGGAAGGAATAGTGTTGAAGGATATATAAGATTTAGAGCAAAACGAACGTATCAGAGACCATCAAAAGAAGAAGATGACAACCTGAAAACCTGATGAAAACGTTAAAAATCAGTTTTCTCAGATATCTCAGTGTGTGCACTAAGCCCCAATCTCTGGTATATGTACCAATATGAGATAATTGTTAACTGGTACACAATCGATATTGACAATAATGACAAATAATAAAGATTTTAGAGTCTAGTTCCATTGAATAAATGTGTGTGTTTCCACTGTATCAGAAAATTGATTGTAGTAAAATACCACTGATACGTTTTATGGTAGTGACATGTTCCATCAATTAAGTATCTTCCGTGGACCGTACAGCGCCTATCTTGTGTGGGGCTAGATTAGCTTATCAAGAGAATCAAAAGGCATTTGAAGCGAATGAAGAACCAAGAATCTATTTATTAGGGAAAGATTCCTAATTAGATGTGTAATGATAACGGACGTTTGACTTTTTCTATAAACACATTCCTCCTAAATTGCGTTGGTATTTACTCAGCAATAGCCCATTCCTACAATAATTTGCTCCTCAATATACCTTTATCAATAAGCGAGCTGTAACTACTTTTCATGAAACAGTCCCATGGCCCCTACACTTGAATCAACAGACATAATCCATTTTGCTATACTAATTCTGCTCACTAATAGTTGGTATATATTGGCATATAGTTGTAGATAAAAACAGTGACAATAATTAATTACCACAGATTGTTGTATTCGCCAACATGTCACATATCACATATCATTTATATTATCAATTTGAGGCCAGTAAAAGTTGCGTACATCATTGTTTCAGCCTCTGGCACAAGATGAAAATGGACCAGTTTTTGTTCCACATAGAGTGTTCTTCACCAAGTTAAAGTTTGTACCCACTGACCAATAACCTTTGTAAGATCCCCCGTGAGTCCTTCTTAGACACTGGAAAGCACGTATCTCGCCTTCATTGTTATCTTGTGCCCATTCTTTGAATAATTCTTTGATGGTGTCGAATTCAGCCGTCATGTCACCACCTTAACAAACACTTCCTTACCATTGAAAACTATCCTTCCTATAGGTACCAAACAGTTCTGACTTTTTCTCCGTTGTGTGAGTAACCAAGCAATACCAAGTGCTGTAAATGTCACATAGCCTACACTAGCGAGACAAGTGTTGAAATTTTGCTTGTTTCTTAAACACCATTTCCAGTCAGTACGCCTCTCCAGCCCTGTATTTGACAGTATCTGAGCAATGTCTTGATCGGACTTACTTGTTGTATTTTCTGGGTTAATGAAGTCAATCTCATCATCTGTGTTGGGCTCCAATCTCTGCTTTTCTTTTTGCTGCTTTTCTTCTGTCGATGAAAATACGCCGTTACTAGTTGTATTATCGCTTGAGACTCTATCTCCTCTAACTTGTTCTAATTGATCAAATTTACCCACAATATGGGACGCAATAGTAATGATAAATAAAGTATATACCACAAATAAGCAATTGTTATACTGGTACATTAACGCAATCGATATTACAATAATATCAATTAATGATGTAAGATTTTCGTATCTAATTCCATGATTAAATAACTTTATTTGCACTTTATTCGAAGATTAAATTGTAATGAAATATGATTGTGGTGTCAATTCTGTTGATTGAATATATTTACATTCGTTGATTAAATAATTTCCATTCACCGTATCAGAGATTAACCACTTCAGTGTGAGGCCATTTGCGCCCATCTTGTGATGTGGGGCTATTTTAGTTATCAAGAAAATAAATCGCAAGGTATCAGATGCGGATATACCTAGGAAACATAAAATTATGAATGAATGTGTTGGAATATATTATCAGGATGCTGAGGATTGTATTTCACGAAGTTTGAGAATATTGGATGGATAAACGTGCTGATAGCAGGTACTGGTGGGGAGAACCAATTTTTTTTATGGAAAGATTCCAAATTAGGTGTGTCACTACAGGAACTAGACAGGAATTATCAGAGTGATTTAGAGCAGACTGCTACCCCTAGACTAAACCAAAACCATAGAAGTTCAAGAAGAGAAGTTAGTTATGTTAGGTTAATTGAACATAATGTTGTACATGAAGAAAAGTTACTAGTTATATTTTGTTATTACGTAATATATTATTAATCGTATAGAGTATAGCGGAAATTTTGATTTATGAGACATGACAGGATTAAAATCTAGATGTTTTTTTTCTTATTGAACATTTGTTGGACTTTACTTTCATGTGATCCAAAACTTTTTATATGTAAAAACATCTTTCTAGTTTTTATAAATTTTCTTATTTTTCATTTTCTTTAAAAAAATTAAGTTGCTGTGAAGTTTGACAGGGCACTTGTGATCAATGGTTTCTAAAAATAGGTTGAAGTTAACATGCTAAGTTAAACGTAACAAACATCAATCACCAGTGAAAAATAGCGATCAATCAAGAAGCAGAACAGTGAGGTTTATGGAAGGTGTTGAACTATGATGGGACATATGTCTCATACACCAGAAACAAACTGTTATCAAACCACGTGGAAATATTTAAATTTATCCGACGAAGGGCTATAACTTAAGAGACCACATAAATAAGCCTAAACTTCCAAATTGCTAGCAAGATCTCATATGAAAATAAGGTTCAAAAGAAGCAAAAGCTTAATTGATACGAGCTGTCAATCTCTCCTGTATATACGGGAAGATTTATAATGTTAAAATAGGGCTCTTTGGCCGAGCGGTTAAGGCGGTAGACTCAAGTTCTACTATCGTAAAGATGCGTGCGTTCGAATCGCGCAGGAGTCACTATTCTTTTTTTCCTCTATTGAGCCTACGCCTTAGCCTTATAGTCTTTTGCCTTTTAGCCTTTTAGATAAAGCTAAGTTGGAAAATCATTAGAAACACCATAATCATTTTACTATGAAATTCTCTATTCTCTGCTTTCCTTCTATCAATTTACTTACAATTAACTTATTCATTTTCAACAGCCATTTCATCTTCTCTATTGGTACATTCTGAAGTAAACAATTTCATTTATCCTCCCCTCTTTCGCCGACCGAACCTGCACATGGGCATGAATTGGTCTGGCTCATCCTTCACTATAGAAGTGTGGGGCACTGATCCTATCCCAGTCCCGCCTTCTCCATCCCCTTCCACGTAGCTTCACTCTAACTACCACATTCTGAGAAGGGTTTCTCCTGCAGGTAGCAACTCATCTCCACCACCCCAGTTACTGCTGGTTACTGCTGGTTACTACTAGTTACTGCTGGTTAGTGGTTGCCCTCGGTGACATACAGGCATGATGGTGGTCAGTCTATTCTGAATTCCGCACCTGAAGATTACGTCATTAGTTTTTTCTTTTCCCTTTTCCTGCCGAGGGTTCTCAATTAGGTGCATGCAGTATATATATTGTAACAATTCGTGACTGGCAAATTCATTAGTTGGTGTTGATAACATCTTGGTTAAAATTGATTCAAATTCATCGATCTAACCTAATTTTGGATTCATAGTATTCTCCTTCAAGTAAAGTTCATGCTGATCTAATTTAATGGCCGAAAGACGTTTATTCAAAGAATACAAGCAGTACACCAAGAATCCGCCTCGTCAGCAGAACCATCAGATTCTTTCTTTGAACCCCGTTGGTGTGGAAGAAGACCTCAATATTTTCGAGTGGAACGCTGAGATTTGCAAGCCATCGTTAGCAGATTCGCCTTACTACTACAACGGTAAGTGGCAGCTTCATATTCTGGTGACGGAAAAGTATCCGCTCCAACCTCCGACTATTCGATTCATCACCCCAATTAATCATCCTAATATCAAATTCGAATCAGGAGAAATCTGCCTTGATATTTTGAAACAGGAAAACTGGTCACCAGCTTGGAATTTGGAGCATTTGGTATTGGCCATTTTGATGCTCCTTGACGATCCAGAACCTGATTCCCCATTTAATCTTGATCTGGCCAACCTTTTCAGACACGATAAGGTTGCATTCGAAAGCTTGGTGCAATACACCATTTGGAAAACAAAATCCCTCTATAATAGCATCAACGATCCCATGAGATCCGGTATCAAAAATCCAGAACTTGAACTCGAAGTTTCTGGTCCATCAACTCCCGTGAAAGAACTCGATTCAACCATCAACCAACTAGAGTCATTAAAAGAGCAGATCAAACCTCAGGCAGGTTTGGAACATCCTAAGCCTCATCGCAGCAAGTCTTCCAATTTAAAGGTGATCCATGATGTGGGTGAAGAAGTTACAAAACAATTCATTGCTAAGGTTAACGAAATAGGCCATCATTCTGCCAGCTCTTCCAACGATTTTTCTGAAAATGATAGCGATCTTGAGCCTGTTCGAGAACAGGTTGCGAAAAACGTTACCAAACAAGTGGAAAGATTATGTTCACAATCAGCATCACCAGATCCCGAAGAGAACTCAGAGGAGGACACCAAAGAACTCTCCAAGGAGAAAACTTCAGAAGAAACCAAATCCAAAGATGAGATAGTGGAGAAAGTAAGGCAACAATTTTTAAAGCAAGTTGATGATAAGGTGAATGAAGTTCGTAAGAAGCAAGAAGAATATCAAAATTCTCGTAAAAGGAAGCATTAGAGGTATAGAATCATGAAAATAATTTATTGGCAATTCAACTGTGCAAAGAGCACTAAAAATCAAAGTCTAAACATCAAAACCAAACACCAAACCAAAGACTAAACCAAAGTCTTAAGACCAAACCAAACACCAAGACCAAAACCCAAACCCAAACCAAGGACCAAAACCAAAACCAAAACCCAAACACCGCTAGTTCGGATAATGATAATAGTAATTAAACTAGTTAATGAACATGTATTGAATATATTGATTGTACAAATGAAATAATCAGGAAATATATTAGCCGCAACAATTTGGAAATTAACCAAGTTTGCAACAGTTTGATAACCCTCGCTATTAAAGGATTTTATTTCTGCAAATAGTGAAGAGAGGTCAGGCTAATTTCTGATCCCATTTCTGATGTAATTTCTGAGCCCAATTCTGGTCACTGAAAATGGCATTTCAGCATTTAGCCCAGGGAGTTAGAGTTGAAAAGGTCACCATAAGTGGTTTAAGATTATTATAGCTTAAATGATTTTATAGCTCAAATGATTTCATAGCTAAATGATTATAGTAGTTTGATGATTTTATAGTTTAATGATCTACACTGTTAGTGCCCCCAAAGGGGCCCAACTTATTGTGGTCTACAGGTTTTTCTGATAGCTTTCCAAGTAGTTTGTATTGGTCTATAAGCCTATACCATGCAATCCCGTATAATACAATGCTTAACGCAATCTTCTAGCTTCACGTTCAGATTCCATCAAACACAAGATGTCGTTTTCTCTGACTGGGCCCTTGACGTTTCTGACGATGGTTCTGGAAGCATCTTCCAAGAACTCAACTCTGACTTGGGTGACACCACCTCTAGAACCGGTTCTTCCTAACACTTTGATGACCTTAGCTAAGGTGACTGGGGTCTTGGTATCCATATTGATGTATAATGAAGAAGAATTGCCAGCGATGAAAAATTTCCTCGCAGTTGATGGGAAACCGGGTAACCCCCTCAAAAAAGCGCACGTGACACGAAACACTTTAGAAACACCACCCTGTGACCACCATGCCGGCGCCCGCGCCCGCGCCTACCCCAAACTCAGTGTCAGTGTCTGCGTCAGTGTCTGCATGCTCGTCTACTTACTCACTCACCGGCTATATGCAGGACAGGTGGAGGTAAACAATCCACATCTCAGGAGCAGTAAGTTCAATCAAATAACTGGGGTTTCAACATGGCTTTGGGAGAGTCCAGATCAGATCTTTTGGCATGGTTGAATACCACACTTGAATTGAACTTCCGACGTATTGAAGATTGCGGCAAAGGAGCTGCGTTCTGCCAACTCATGGACTGTATATATGGAGGGGTTCCTATGGCTAAAGTCAAGTTTGATGCCAACACAGAGTATGATTATCGTCAAAACTGGAAGGTTTTACAAGCTTCATTCACTAAAAACAAGATAACGAAAGTAATTGATGTGGAGAAGCTCATCAAATGTCGATTACAAGATAATTTGGAGCTATTGCAATGGTTCAAGCGCCAGTGGATGGAGAACAAAGGAGTCAATGACAATTATGACGCACGGTCTCGCAGAAAGGGAGGCCCGAGCAGCGGATCTACAAGTGTGGGCACTAGTCGGACATCTCTGGCTCCTTCGCTGGCGCCTACTTCCAGGCGAACCACCATATCCAACCCTTCCAATAGCCCCAAACTTGTACATAATCAAGCTGCTCCAAGGCGAGTTTCGTCAGGGACACGCACCCCATTACTGCAGGCATTGTCACTGACACTGACACTGACACTGGCCCCGACCCCGGCAACTTCTACAAAAGTGGCTCAGCTTAATAAAGAGTTATCAGAAGCAGTAGCCGAAGTTTCGAATTTAAATGAAGAACTTCAAGAATACAGGCTTTCGGCGGAAACTTTGGAGACAGAAAGAAATTTTTATTTCAATAAACTTCGTGAAATTGAAATCTTGATACAAAACATCAATGATTTGATCGATTCGAATAATTTCTCACAATTAAAGGAATTGACTGTGGTGGATTTAACCAAGAAAATTCAAACAATATTATACTCAACCGAAGAAGGCTTCCAAACAACTCCCTATGAGGAAGACCTTGACCATAGCATTTCATATACCCAAAGCAATGATTTTGATACAGATATGCTGCTCCATGAAACTACCGATGGTATCGATAATGAATCGTTTTAACTGGGAAGAATATACCAACAACTAGCAGTGTCACGCGACAGAATTGATAACCGCTATGCTCCGGTGGGTATACTTAGTAAATTAGCTAATTTGCTAATTAGCCCATTGGGGTTAAAAGTTCAGGTTTTCATGGTAAATCATCCTTCCAATTCACTTCTGCAGTCACATCGATGTCAAACTATGAAACAGCAATATGTGGTGAAATTTGCTCTATTTTGGGCTTGACTGCATAGTATCTCAGACACCTAGAAAAAAATGTTCAAAAAATCTGCTAGACCCTTTAACTCAACCACATCTAATTGCAACCATCGTGGAATAGAACATCATTTTCCATAATTACCCTAGTATTACAATAGCAGCATATACCCAAATTAGCTTCAAAAGGTGGTATAACCGGAATACCTTCCTCATACTTCATTATACACATATTTTGCTTTCCTGATGACTACTAGCACATATAATCGGCGTAATTCCACCAGTACGCCGTATGTAATACCAACCAAACACAAACAAAACATACTGCAACGTTCGAATGAGCCCAGCCAACCACACTCGCTTCATCAAACCACTCACCATAACTCAAAAATGATGCATCATGACCCGGCTCATCCACCCGTACATGAGAGCGTGATACTTTCCAGTTCTGTTCCTACCCTTTCCCGGGAGTTTGTCGTAAGACGTATAAGTGAAGGAGAAACGGGTCGTTTGAAGGAAGAGCTTCGTTGTGAAGCTTGTGGTAAAGGATATAAGCACATTTCGTCTTTGGCAAAACATTTATGGGAACATACACCGGAGTGGAATACGACAAAGAAGCTTTTGATTTCAAAACATCAACAAGTACAGCTTCTTGAAGCTGCAAGTATTCTTGTGGGAATGAATGAACCCCAAAGTGGAAGCAATGTGACGAGCAGGCGGAATTCCACCGCCGAATTTGATAAAAAGCCATCGTTCAAGTCTTCATACCATGGTGCTGGAACAGACCATTATGACCACAAGTACAAAAATCGGGTTTACAAACGGTCCCATTCCATTTCTCAATATCCCCCTTCTACGGTTCCAGGATATATTGCAGTTGATGCACCAGTAGTTGGCGGATATCTTGATGTTCCACGTCGTCTGAGTACAACTGCAACACGAAAGGGATCGATTGTGGAGTTTCATCGTTCAATAGACCAGGAGGAAGCACTGCTCAAATCTCCACTGTCATCATACCAAGGCGTACCAACATTTCATCAGTCTCCACATGCAGCATCTCCAGTCCATAGAACCCCTAGACAAGACATAGAAGCAGGATCAAGCGAGTTGCATGATGATGACGATTTTGACGAAGGTGTTATAGGTAAAATGGAAGCATAAGATTATAGATGTTAATTTACAAAGGGATATAGAGTAGTTTGTTAGGGTTATCATTTGCTGGCCTGTATGCAGTACGCAACTAATTAGTATAAAAAGGTGCGGAAGATTTTTCAAAATCATCATGGACAAACTTTGCAACGGTTTGACCGGGTCAACATTAGTTACTTAAACGGCCCCATATCCTCTTTGGGAGCAATCCCCGAGTTGCCGTTTTGGTGAATCAATTGAGGCAAGTCATGCTTGGTTAGTTCAGAAACTAAAAGTGCATCATAGTACATCAAAGAAATCTACCACTCTTTGGTGTCTCCAAGAACACGGACATGTATATACAACTGTAGAGGCTATTATAATCTATTTACAAGCGAGTGCCGTTAAGGGCCGAAGCCATTAAAGGGCCGAAGCCATTAAAGGGCCGAAGGCATCAAGTTTATCATAAACTGAAGGTGAAACTGAGTCATGATGAGCACCTGAGAGTGATCCAATGGCTCCAATGTGAGCATGCTAGATGCTCCAAAGCACCAAAGCCCAAAGCACCAAAGCTAATCAAATCTGCTAAGGCTGAAGGTAACGTCTCAAGGATTGAATCTTATTATCTTATTGTAGAGACTTATGCAAAGTGAAGCGTAGGAAGCGTTGAGGCATCGATTCCATGGGTCAAACCCCGAAGCTAATTTTCTTCTTCTCCACGAATAATCTCCAGATTCAATGGTTGGATTTGTTCAAGACGCAGTCTTAACTCGATCTGTTCCTTGTGTTCCAAGTCGTTGGCTAACATCTTCCTTGTCATCTGCTTTTCTCTAACTCTGGCGGCGTCTTTGATGGGGCCCTGGCGCAAGGCTTCTCTTTCAAGCTGTTGGGAGTAGTTGATGAACACGAAGGCTCCTGCGGCCGAAACGCAGGTCAAACCGAAGGTGATCTTGGAGGCAGCAGACATGGTGATTGTTAGAAGTAACGGAAGTAACAGAACTAACAGAATTAGGGAGAAATGAGACGGATGCTATAGGGAGTTGTCTGCCGATGAAACCACTAGTAGTGGCTTTAGTGGTGGCAGCACGCAGTTGCGAGGCCATACTACCCTGGCATGGCACGACCAGCCCAATTAGTGCTAACTCACTGCGACTGATTGGGGGAACTAAGGAAGCTTGGTGGGGACCAATTACCGCCAGAAAGTGTGCCATTGTAGCGAGCTGACAGTGCGGCGTGGGTGTGTGATTAGATGGTGAGGAAAGGTGGAGCTAACTATTAGATAGAGATAATTAGATGGAGGTCATTATCCGTAGAACTTGAATAGAGCTTAAGGTTCTATATAGAACCTTATAGAACCTTATAGAACTCTATAACCTTTAAACCACATAGACTGACCAGTCTAAGCCTTTCGCTTTGGTAATCATCTCTTGTCTATGTCATCCTGCATCAATCTTCTACACCTCCCCCCTCACCTTCACCTTCCACGACCCTGGCCTTCCGCCGCCCCGTGACACTGATACCTTCTTCCACACGTGAGCCTCACACTTATATCCATAATCCTTGCCCCCGACTATCCAGCCTTTATCGAAGTTGTTCATTTAGTCGTTTCTCCAGTTGTTGTGACTACCGCTGTTTATTTACCGTTGTGTTGATCAATTTCTCTGCAGTTTCTAGTGTGTCCAACCAGTGACTGAGAATTCACCAGAAAAAACATCCTCACTAGCCTCCACCCTTAGATTTGGCTATTGAAGTTAAGGCATTGTCCAGTGTGTAAGTGAATCATTTTGTTAACAATTAGATGATGTTTCAGAATCTACTGAACAAAATCAATTGATTTATCTTGTTTTTCCTTCAACTTTCGTACTAACATCTAGACCAGATCAAGTGTATGCTTCTATTGATATTCAACCTCAAAGGCGACCAGTCTCCATGAGCTCGCAATTCAATGACTCTTCCACTACGCTAGAGCTGGCATACAATCGGCCAGGTTCGCCGCATCCTTCTACCTCCGACAATGTTGGTGCCGATGTATCCAGCTCAGGCCCAGTACCGTTTCTGAAACCTCCCAATCAGATTTCTAATCTTACCAAGACTCTCCTTTCTTCCTCCACCACTTCATCGTCTTCCACTGCTAGCCTGGTTCCTCATGTTCATTCAGGATCCTTGGACCATGGAACTTCAGCAAATCCTCCCAGTCACACCCCCATGTCGTCCAGCTTTTCCAATAATAGAACTAGCCATTTCAACATGTCTATTCCATACCATCAAAATTCATACCAAGGAAGCTTCCAGCCTGCAAGCAGCTTCCAACCTCCAAGCAGCTTCCAACAAAATAACAGTTTTCATCAGTATAACACCCCCATGAATGACTCCATTAATTATATTCCTTCGAGTCATAACACTCCTACAATGGTGAGCAGTTCTTACTCCTCGAATCATTCGGTCACTCCATCCATACAAAACTCTAGTTTTAACCCGTCGAATAATTTCCACCCGTTGCAACCTCCAAGCTCAAGCTATAAGGCTCCTGGAATCGTACCTCATGCCATTCCAACCACCAATATTTCCATGGACTCAGCAAGTTCTCGAGACCATCCCACTTCATTCCAGCCTTCAAGCAGCTTTGGAAACAACTCATCTCCGGGTGTTTATATTCCTCAGCTGCAACCACCTTCATATCCGCAAGTACACCGTCATCCTAGTTCGTTACCAGCATCTGGACCTCTAGGTTCAAATATGACTGGTTCTCAGCAATCTTATTATAATAGAGGTGGTGCCCTAAACCCCAAAGTATCTAATTCGAGTTTCTCCAATTCTCAACAAAATCAGATACCACCATCGGGATTTCTGCATGCAAGCAGCCGTGGAGGTTCAATCGTTTCAAAACAGGAGAACTTTTCCGTAGAACCGGACCATTACATGTCGTACAAGGAGTTTTTGCATAACTTGTCCACGAAGGATGGTGCTGGATCACCTTCTATCCTACACCAATCTGCTACATCTGCTACATCTGCTTCTGCTTCTGTACCAGATGCTAATGGTACTGTTTATGAAGAGCATTTGAATATTGTGGATTATCCTGTTAATGACCTCATTATGATGTTATCATGTTTACTCACGAAAATCATTGAAGCAAATGACAAATTGCATCCAAATCATTTTGATAATACCATTGCAATTAGACAAAAAATGAAAGAAGAGAAGCGATTAAAGAAATTAGAAAGAGCAAAAGCAAAAGAAGAAGCCAAAAATCAAATGAGGCAAAGACATCGAGATGAAGATGGTGATGAAGGGATTATGGATGCTGAAGATAGTCATCAATACCATAACAATACCATAGAAATTGATGAGGTGCCAGATGATTCTGATGATGATGAAGAAGCAGATAAAGAAGATGAAGACGATGAGATGAAAAATAAATATCTAGCCAATGTGTTAGCATTTCATGGTACCAATGTTCCAGGAATATCATTGCACGCATATTTAGCCAGAGTGTTGAAGTATTGTCCAGTTACTAACGAAGTATTTCTATCATTGTTGGTTTATTTCGATCGGATCGCAAAGAAAGCTAACAATTTGAAACAAAAGAGAAAGGAATCAGATGGGAATGGAGATGAAAATTCCACTGATGAACAATTGTTTGTTATGGACTCCTATAACATTCATCGTCTCATTATCTCTGGAATTACAGTTTCTTCCAAATTCTTCTCCGATATCTTTTACAAAAATTTAAGATATGCCAAGGTAGGAGGATTACCACTTGAAGAATTGAATTACTTAGAATTACAATTCTTGTTACTTTTAGATTTCAAACTCATGATTAGTGTGGAGGATCTTCAAAATTATGGTGATTTATTATTGCGTTTTTGGAAGCGAGAGCAGGTAGCAACTGAGTTGGTGCCTCAGCCTCCAGGTTCAGCCAATAATAATCAATTCCACAATCCAATTTAGAGAATTGGCGTTAAAGTCTATGGACTTCCATTAAGGAACCAAGACTTGTTTGTAATAATAGCATAAATTATAAAACGTATACTGAACAAGCCTGTAGGTGATAAGAATCCTACAGAATCGTAGGATTTTAAATTAATATCTCCCAAATCCATGGGTAATCCTTTTAACAAAAGTAACTTAATGTTTTTTACGAATTCAACAAATAGCAAGAAACATAAGAATGGAGTATTACAACGTATTTTGAAAGACATAGTTGAAAAATCTATTAGATGATTATTTTAAAGAATTAATTCCTCATTGAGCTTACTACCAATCATCATTGGTAATTCTTATCATTCTTCAAGCGGAGCATGATATTAAATTATATAGTAGAATTCTTTGTAAGAGAAGATTATTAAAAGATTATTAATTGAAAGGCACCTAGTCAGACTTTGATTGACAGGTAGTGATCAGTTATCAGCAGAGTTAGGCTAGAGCCATTAAGAAAGGGAGTAGAACTAAAATGGAGGTGACTAAATGGTGGTATTTCGTCATGAAAATGGATCGGATGAGGGTTAATTATGCACAGGTTCAAGTTATCTGAATTTATCTGCTGGCCCTGGGAATCCAAGCTGGTGCGTTGGTTACGCAATAATTATCAGCACATCCACATTCTTTTATCTTGTTGACATCGGTTTGAGAGTCTTGAACAATCAAACAAGGATGGTAAGGAGGAACTTTGGCTTCAGCAATGGATTTCATTGGTGGAATATAAGTGTTTTCCACAAGGGAGTGTAAACGAGAAGAATCCATGATTAGTAAATGGTGTTAGTTTTTTGTAATGATTCAGTAGTGACTGTATTGACTCAGAGTGACTGTATTGATTCAGAGTGGGGGGCTGTTACATTTATAGTGCCAGGACCAGGACAGGTCTATTTCCAGGTGGAAGGCGGCTTATCACTACTCGGAGAATTTCACCGATAAGATCCAGCAGCAATTCTAAAACAGGAAGTTGAAGGTATAAACATGGGAAAAACTGGAATCGAACCGCACTGGCTGTGACTAATCCAACCGTGCCCCTAAAGTATGATTATTCTTGGGCAATGGTGCATTGTGAATCATTAGCAGCATCCTGGTAGTTGGTAGGTTTCGCGGCCATCGGAACCGTGTTCCCGATGGAGATACAAATACGTGAAGAGGTTACAAGCGGAGGCACAAGCGGAGGTACAAAGCGACGCTACGAAGGAAGTGGATTCCGATCCATCCCGCTTGTTTACAATGACAATAACCACCGCTAGGAAGATTTCCTCAAGAGAGTGACGTTGGTGGGGAGAGTTGGATTCTATACAGGTGTCAGTATATTGCCGCCAAAGGAGGGGAGAAGTGGAGGGTTGGGTTGGAGGATGGGAGGTGGGGGATTTCCCAATTGAGCAAGAGTAGATGAGTAGATGAGTAGATGGGGCTGACTCTGTTATGTGACTAGATGAATGTAGTACGGCGCACGACCCAGTAGTTCAGTCCCATGGACCAGTCAATACTAGGGAAAGTCTCTGGACTGGAAACAGCTGGTTCTGTTGCTTTTTTACTCTTCACCGGCTATGCTTGTGTGTCGTTTGTCCATTCTGCTATTTGGAATTGTGTAATCTCGCTATTTTGCTATTTCGCTAGAAATTGGTAGCTTAGGCTATAATTGAACGTTTTCGACGGTAGATCGCTCATCAGTACCTACATAATGTAGCCGCTAAATAGGGACATCAAGTTATGGAGCCGCTGTGCTATCATGTCAGTTCACATGGGAATTAATTGACATTGTAAAAGAATCTTGAACGAAGTTAAAGTCTTGCCCGTTGTTCTGTTCTCATTCCGATATTAAGTAAGTTCACACCGCAGTATAATTCATTAGTAGTAATTACTCTAAAACTATGGTGAATTTGACATGATGAGTTTAACATGGATAGTCTAAATATATTGAATGAGCTAGAACAATTCTTGTGCCGAGCTCGTTCCTTTGGTAGACAACAGTAATGTTTCCAGCCTTGAGTTGAAGGCAGAGAAGAGAACAGCCTGTGCTAGCAGAGCTCGTGCGATGAATTTTAGCTTGTTTTGGAATGATGAAAAGTTCTAAGGCCAAAGTCCAACTCATGGCGAAAGTTACAACACTAACATCGGAAACTCTGGTTGGAAATTCTATCCAATGGGAGTTGAATGATTAACATTGGATATGTTGATTGAGTGAAGCTGAAACCTTTTCATACTACAGATGAGCTACAATTTGGACGTGTTCGCTTGCCTAGGCAAACGTATGTATTAGTGTAAAGAATTTACATAGAAGTTACCTCGAACCAACGACTAAAGTACAATGATGAACCAGTTTACTTCTTACCGGTCTTCTTGGCAGTCTTCTTTTCCTTATCTTGTTGTTCCTTCAACACTCTCTTGACGATCTTTTGTTCTTCAATCAAGAAAGCTCTGACAATTCTTTCCTTGACACAGTTGGCACATCTGGAACCACCGTAAGCTCTTTGGACGGTCTTGTGAGTCTTGGAGACTTGAGCGTATTCTCTTGGTCTCAAGGAGCAGACACCTGGTAAAGCGATACCACAGTCACCACACTTAACTCTGGATCCAGTCTTCTTGACATGTTGGGCAACCAACTTACCACCTGGGGTCTTGACAACCTTGATCTTGTTGGATCTGGTGTTGTATGGATTTCTTCTTCTGAAAGTAACACGTTGAGCCATTATGAAGTAGATATGCTATAAAGTAAACCTTCCAAAAAGTACTATAAAACTATTTTGTATAATCGAGAGGATCCCGGGTAGGAGAGGGTAGGGCAAATTTTTCGGCATGCACAGTGAGCGAAAAATTTGTGAATTACATGCAGGAGAGGAGGGATGGCCATCACGTTTATTTTCACAGTGTTAGGGCGCGAGCCCTAGTGAGGAACCTACCTCACAACCCCACCTCTTCCTATTTGGGGTGGGTACGCCATACTATTAATGGGTGCAATACCATAGACTATGTGTAGTATATGGAATATGAGTAGTATGGATTATGAGTAGAATATGGACTATAAATTAGTGGTATACACGTTGGTACTCGTGGTAGTTCATTGTGGAAAGTTACAACAGAAAGTTCTATGGCATTTAGAGGAAAGGCTGGCACCAGTTACTCGGTAGTTCAGTGAGGTAATCTCAAGGGTGTCAATTTGAACTAGCGGGTCAGTAGATAAGAATGGGTTGACTTGAAACTTCCAAGGTTTGACTAAAGCCCCCTTTAATGTGGATTCGCTTGATTTTGACTATTTTGTGCATTGTTATGTGAGATCCATAATTAGAGAATTTTACCCTAATTTAATTAAATTCAATTTCACAGCCAAAATTAATTATCATTTGGGTTCCTATTTAGAAGTTGGAACAAATTCATCATACACATATATACATAGAAAAAAACCAGTAATGCTGTTTTATTTCTAAAGTATTTATACTTCCTATACTATTTAATTAATAGTTATATACGGTCTATTTAAGTGAATAATATCTTAATAATTCATCTATTTATCTCATGATGTGTGTATTAAGTAACAAATATCAAGATGTTATTTATATAGTTTTAATTCATCTTGATCAATTAAATTCAACAACTCGAGTTGTGGAAGAAATTATCTGATGGAGCTATACCGAAATGTTCATAGGCATGAAAGTACATGTAAAATTGAAAGATGAGATATAATGGGATAAAACAAGAATACTTAGATACAATGAATTCGAACAACACAATCTTCGAAGGTAGTGTTACTTTGTAGCATTAATCCAAAACAAACTTCAGATCTCATCTCTTAGCATATTATATCAATTCATTAATGTGGTTAATAGGCTAAAAGCAACAACAATCCTTCGAAAATGCCAGAAATCTCAACTATACATTTCAACTACACAATTTCGTTTAAAATACTGTTTTAAATACCGTTTAAATTCTAATGGATGTGTGCCGAAGTTAGCAATTCCGTTTAATTGAACACGTTGAAGTGTTGAACCGTCATATCTGAATAGATATCAATATACTAAAAGGAGTAGATATGGAAAGCTTCACTTGTTATGGTTTTAAGCTTCTGTTGGTGCTTCGACCATTCTCAAACTCAAATAAATGGCTACAATAAAGAATCTGATGTTGTTTATTTTAGTAGCAGGAACTACCCACGTTTATAATTTGGAGTCATCGTTCTCAATGGCAACGACTTCCATCTCCAAGTCAACTCCCAATGGCAATTCTTTGACAGCAACACAAGATCTGGCTGGTTTGTGCTCATTAAAGTATTTACCATAAACAGAGTTGAATGGAGCAAATTGAGTCTTCATGTCGGTCAAGAAGATGTTGGCCTTGACAATGTGTCTCAAGGAAGAGTTGGATGCTTCCAAGATGTTGGAAACATTCTGGATCACTTGCTCGGCTTGTTCTTCAATAGAAGGGTTGGTACCTAAAGGCTTGTTCTGTGGAGTGTATGGGATTTGTCCAGAAACGTAAATGAAACCTGAAGTTAGTATGCTTGATCAATTTGAAAACAATTCATTCCATCCGGATTCCATCAGGAATGTGGGGTTGAATACATACCGTTCACCTTGATAGCTTGGGAGTAAGAAGCTGCTGGTGGTGGCGCATTAGCGGTTTTGACCTGATGTTAGTAGCCACAACGTTTACACCTATTGGTGATCAATTGATCTATTGAAACATACTGGTGTGATGGTGGACATTCTTCTTGTCATATAATGTAATTGTTTTGGCAAGGAAGAGGTAAGTCTGGTATTGAACATTTCAAGGAGTAGCAAGTGGCTTGTATATATTCCCCGGAATTACATGTAGATGGCGTGTATCAACCGAGACCGAGTCGCCCCACCGAGTCACCCCACCGAGTCGATTCTTGCCTGAAGCTGTAACATATCTTTCAAGGGGACAATAGCTGTTAATTAGAAAAAATCACTTCTTTTTTTTCTTATTCTTCTTCTTGTTCTTCTTCTTGCTTTTAGATTCTTGAGTATTGCCATCTTTGTCGGAAACGCCGCTATCGTTGGTGGTTTCGATAAGTTTTTCTTTGGCATTTTCAAGCGACAGTTTGCCGGATTTTGTCTCAGATTGCCCCACAGAGAAGTAGCATTCAAACTTGTCAAACAAGTACTCTGCAACGTACTCTATTTTGCACAAAGTATTGAAGTGATGAAAAAATATTCTGAAATACTCATGGATAAATTCCAATTGATTATTTGACGCTTGGGCCAGTTCAGGCTCGGATTCAGCCGATTCCACAAGCAGATGCTTCTCGAGTACTAACTTGAGGAATACTTCAAGTTGAGATGTAAATGAGTAAACGACTTTCATCAGTTCATGGTCATTTGACAATTTTTCAGTAACCTCATTTGGAGAAAGGGCCAGAAGCAGCTCAAGTAAACCTACTACTTCAGCAGTGGAGATTGTAGTACCATTCAGTTTGAGGTCTTTGACTTCGGGGGTTTGGTCAAGATGGCCAGCATTTTTCACCATGAAAAACAACCGTCTAGCCTCCGGAAGTTTTCCAACCCAATTAATTAACAATACTTGTAATTCGTTTCTATAATCATGAATGTCATCCTCTTCTGAATCCAGTTTGCGGTTTAAATCAATAATCCCCATATTCATGAGCTGAGTGATCATTAAACACATTAATGTCATATACTTAATGGCAATAGATTCAGCCAATACCACTTTATAACCCCCTTCTATTTCGATACCTTCAGTTGATGATAAATAGATACTGCTATTAGTAAGAAATTCATGTAACAACATCAGCAGTTCGATCTCGCTGAGTTCCAATTTCCCTCCCTTTCTAGTGAATTTATAAGGTTCGGTATCTTTCAGTGTACCCCGAAGTCCAGCAAGAAGTTCAAACACGTAATCTATTAACAATGTTGAAAGATTAACATTGTGAGTGAGGAACCATATTAAGACTCTCCTAAAGCCATTGCACATAAACATTTCATCCATAAGACACCTTGCAAGTTTGGTATTATTATGGAACAAGATTTCAAACTTGGTGATGCCGAGAATAGGTACAATAAATTTATTATTATCTTGGGTGGTTTGAATAACTTCTTCAGAAGCCGAAGAAAGCCAATATTGATAGATCTTTTCAGGAGTGATCTTGTCGTCCAGTTTGAGGTTCAGGTTCAGGTTCAGGTTTACGGTAGATTCGTTGACATCTTCTTTGATAGCTTTAGCGATGTTGTTAATAAGTACTCTTCCTAAGGATTTTTCAGATTCTAAATCACCTTCAATACTATTAACGGACAAATATTCCAAGACATCGTAAAATTCATTCCAATTCCCAAAGAATTCATCGGAATCAGATTTTTTATCAAGATGTTGGAAGTCTTCAAGTGCCACATTAAACCAATCTTGATATTCAGTATTTTCACCACGAGGAACGTCCCTCCAATCTCTTCCATTCTCATCAAACTCAATTGAATTTGTGTCAGAAGATCTTATTGCAGCTTGCTTATCCTCTTTTGATTGTGATATATCCTTCCTATCATTGGACTCTTTCGAATTATTACCATTAGTAGATTCTTGTTTCAGATCCTCAATGTCTTCGTTCTCACTTACTTCCTCTATTTCCTCCACATCTTCACCTTCACCTTCAGCTTCAGCTTCACCATCACCTTCCCAGTCATCATATTCATATTCGAAAATATAACGGATATCTTCATCAAATCGGTCATCATATTCTAAATCAATAAGAATGTCCCCTAATTCCGTAATGGGTTGTTGCCTATTTTTTCTCCTTATCTCTTCATCTTCATTAAATACTGGTCGTTCCAATTCTTCTAGATACGAAGGTGGAGCAAAAGTACTTCCTGCATTTCCTATCAATAATCCTATGATTACTAGTCTCATGTCAATCAGCAAACTACCACCATTAACTTTCTTACGTGCTAAAGGTTGAATAAAGTTGAGTAAGGGTTCTTCTTTCATGTCATGCTCTTCAAAATCACGGATTTCCTTTAAGTCTTCTTCGTATAACAGTGACGGATTCTGATTAATTATCCACGATAGCACATAACGAATGGACGACAGTCCCTTCAATGTTTGTTTGACTACCTCGGGGGTCTCATTTTGTCTGTGATTTTCGTGATTATCAAACTCGATCCGTCGATCTATCTCCAACCCAAGTAAGATGATATTTGTGTGACATTTCCATAACTTTAAGAAATAGTGTAGGTATGGATTCATCATTAAATTATAAGTTGCTTCCGGATCATAAGGCTTGAAAAGCTTGAATATTGCCAATATTAGCACACATGCCATCGAATATACGATTTTTAAGTTGAACTCTTGCGAATCCAATGGAGGGACTGGATTCCAAAGTGGAAGGTTTTGCTGCCAATTTTTCTCATCATTGTTGACATAGCGTGTAGCAAGTTCGTCATCAGCATTAAGAGCCAAATGGATGAGCCGGAGTAACATGAAGAATACTTCTGAGAGGTCAAACTTGATTGAATCAATCTCCAATTGATCATACATAGAAAAGGTCTCTACTTGCTTGGCTTTGGTATAAGTCAAAGCAATCAACAAGTCAGATATGGCATCAATGCTTAGGATATTCAGCTCCGATTCTTCTGGCTGAGTAAACGGGTCACATAGTGATGCAACCGTCTCAAATACAAAAGTTAGCAACTCAAAGTCTTTAGGAACTCCGAGGATGGAGGAGATTTCTGCGTGCCTTTTGCTTAGATTTTGGGTAAGGGAATTGATTGGCAACGGGAAGTCGAACTCGAGAACTTTATCTTCGTCCTGCTCCATATCATTGGTGTGTTTTCTTGGGTTATTAAACGGTTGTGGTTATTTGGTAAAGAAAGAGTTTGTGGCGATCGTATGGTGATGCAGCGCGGGGACTCACAACTCACATTAAGGCCACGGCGATGCCGTCGTTAGAGAGAAGAGAGGGTGGTAAAAACCTTCCAACCAGGGAAAAATTAAGCTAGAGTATCACATGGAGGCCAATTCAGGTATGATATGTATCACGAATTATCAAAAGATGATATTTAGTAGTGGTATTATTAGTTTGGAGGTATGGTGGATGTATAGTGGATGGGCCTAGTGGTAGTGCGGTATTGCAATGTTAGAAGATATAGCGAGATATGGAAAACTTATAGCGAGAAATAGATATGATATAGCTATAGAATGGTGGTAGGGGAGGAGTCAGTAAAGCTTTGCTTTATTCGGATCTATCATGAATATCAGAATTATCAGAATTATCAGAAATATCATATTTATCAGAACTATTAGAAATATAGAAATATTAGAAACATTAGAGCTATTAGAAATGTTAGACATTTTAGAGCTATTAGAAATGTTAGACATTTTAGAAATATCAGAGATATCAGACATTTTAAAATTATCAGAAGATCACATCTATCAAGTCTCAATAATTTACACCTTTAGATGTATTGTTTCAGATTCTACAATTTATCTATGGATCTAAAATCAACTGAATAGTAAACAATATTTAAATAATTAGTTAGTTGTACAAACCTCGAGAATTAACACGGCCGAAACTATTTGTATGATGAAATACGGAACACTTGCTGCAACCCTTTACCAAAAATCCCTCTAACTTTGGAGGCATCACTTCTAGAATAAGCTACCAAGGTGGCCATACTAAGAGAGAAAATCAAACTTTCAATCTTCAAGTTGATTTGCGATGGTTCGGTTGGAATGAGGGTACCCAAAGCACGAGGGGCCACAAATAATGCCAATTCCTTTCTTCTTTGAATATTCTCAATGAAACATGAAAATCCACAAGCTATGGCTCCAAACGATGGTGCTATGGTATCGTCCCAACGTTCTTTGGGTACTTTAGGAAAAAGTTTTGGAAGAAGTCTGGTTCTACCCAAACACACTGCGTACCAGTAAAGAGAGATGAAAGCACCCAAAAAGCACGAAGAACGCACCGAAGATTGGATGGCCCTTAAGATTCGTACACTCATCTTGACATTCTTCTTAGGAAAGATAAGCATGAATGCATTCAATGGCCCGTAAAGCTTTATAGCAAATTCGAATCCACGATAAAACCGCCATAATGCATGAAGCTCACAGTTCTTGGTCTTGAATGCATGAACAAGTTCACAATCCAAGGGAACCTTTTCTTTCATGTTGATCCGCAGACGGTCCTGACTGTAGCGATCACAGTAGGCATACAATTCATCTTGCTGGGGGGTATACTCTCCGTAGCGCAATGTTTTGTGTTTGATCCCGCGCAACATGAGGATGATTTCAGGGTCCATGTTTGCAGCAGAGGTGATCCATTTAGCATAAGCTGGTGGAAGTCTTTCGGGGTAAAAGAACCATGAGTACATGATGAAGATACATGCGGTAATAAAGAGACCGGCATCTCCGAGACCGCTCATCAGCATGGGAACAAGCGCCGACATCCACGATGATAACGTGGTATCTACCGCACGGATCACCACCAAGAGGGTGAGATCCAAGGAGAAGTAACGGCCATAGCCTAAGATGTGATTCTGGTAGGCCGGGAATGATACAAGGGCAGAAACCAATGAAGCCAAGAAGGTGGAGATGAAAATGGCATTCACGGGGCCCTTCCGGCGGCGTAACACCCGATAAAACACTGGCTCCAAGATATTGATACAAGCTACCAATGTAGCAGCAAACATGGGGAACTTCTTGGGATGGAACGCGTTAAGAATGATCTTGAATACTCGGGGGAAGATGTCACCGAATCGCTTGTTTTTAATCGATACCGCAACATGATTGATTATCTTAGGGAGAACCACGTACAAATGAGCAAAGAGAAACGCTTTTGCTGATGGCTTGAGGACTTTAGACTGGAAGTTTTTGAGAATGAACAGCACCAACTGCGGTGACAACACTGGACGTTTTCGGGCTTGGATCATGGTAGCGAAAGAGACTTACTCACAACCGAGAAATCCGTCAAACCTGTTGATGAAATGCACTTCGGATGAAGCTTCGGCACAAGGGAGTTTAACAAGGCTAAGCGCGCATGTGGGACTGACAAGTGATTCCGAGTGAAAATAGGAGAAAAGGAGAAAAGGAGAAAAGGAGTAGGGAACGACGAACCAATGAAACTTAAACGAATTTCTAATCTTGATGCTACTTGAGAAATTAATGGTGTGGATTGATGTCAAGATTTGTAAACAAACTTGTTATTCTTCGGGCCATTTCCCACAATTGGATAAAGTACGTGTGATGCAATAGTGACATATTTTCCAACGCGCACCACAATACCAATACTCTAATCATCCATAGGAGATTGCTTTCATAACAACAGGTCAAAATCTACGGTTCAATTTCGATTTTGAATGGACTGAGCCGAGCCGAAATATCCACTGGACCAGCAAAGTAGTGATCCGAGACTTTCAGCCTATTTCTTCTGTGATTTTCCCTAGATAATGGCATTTCTCTCAGCCACCTGTGCTTACTATTGAATTTGGTATTGCGCGAAGGGTAAATTACGAACAAGACTTTGTGGTATGGACGGGGCAGTACAAGCGGGGCAGTACAAACGGGGCTTTCGATGAAAGAGAACAAACCACAAGGCAAATAACAATCGAAATCTGGAATAGTCTAAGCTTCAGATATGTATGATATGTGCAGGACGATCGGTTTTTTTGGTTACAGGAGGAATTGGTAGGTTGATGTTGTGGTCGCGTTTCTGTACTCATCTACCAAAGTTAGGCTGCAACTGTGGCTCAAGACAGTTTGGTGAGGCGAACGCTGTTAGAAAGAAACAAGAAGAATCGCGACAAGAACCAAATGGTGGTCCTAGAGTGAATCCTAAATGTTTCAGCTATATAGTTTTCAGCTCTAAGTTTTCAGCTGTTTCATTGGTTAAACATCTGTTCTATGTTCTGATTTGGAATTGCTTAGGGCACCACTCTATTCTTGAGTCTTGACAATTGTGCACTTTTCACTTCACTTTTACATTTTGCATCTTTGCTGTTTGATGTTTGCAGCTTTGGTTTTACAGCTTCAGATTTTACTGTTTCTGGTGTTGTCTCTGAATTCCACATGCTTTTCACTAATGAATGAAACAATCAACCTGCATACGTTACTGAACCAACATGCAACCTTACTTAACCAACATGCGATCGTTACTGAACCAACATGCAATTTCTACCGAACCAACCTGCAAACCACGTGATCGCGACGGTGCTCATTAAACGGTGTGTTGGCCGGATCAACACCAACATCCTCCTCTGTGGACTCTTTACCGCTACAATTGCTAGTGAATCAGTCGCAACGCAGTGGTAACCCAAAATGGTTAAAATCAACGAAATCCCGGGCACTTCCACCTTCGCCTGGAGTCTGGATAGCTTACCGTTATTGGCTACCGGTACGGTGGCTGGAGCCGTCGATGTGAACTTTAGTGCTAGTGCCTCGTTAGAGGTGTGGGATACTTTCTCGGCCACTAACAAGAACGAGCCTATCTTTTCCGCCTCGGTAGAAAACCGCTTCTATTCTTTGGCATGGTCTAAACCTATCGAAGGTAGACCTAAGGGGTTAATTGCTGGAGCATTCGAGAATGGAATTGTTGAATTCTGGGATGCTGATGTGTTGATCAAGTCGAAAGACCTCGCCAAAGCCTCCGTCCACAAGTCAAATAAACACAGTGGACCAGTCAAGTCCTTGCAATTCAACCCATTACAAGATCATGTCATGGTTAGTGGAGGTGCTAAGGGCCAAATCTTTATTTGGGACACCAAGAAGTTTTCCGATCCATTTACTCCAGGTCAAGCCATGACCCCTATGGACGAAGTCACTAGTGTGTCGTGGAATAATTCCGTCTCTCATATCTTGGCAAGTACCGGTTCCAATGGTTACACTTCCATTTGGGACTTGAAGTCTAAGAGAGAAGTCTTACACTTGTCCTACACTGGCCCAACAGGTAGAGCCAACTTCTCACAAGTGGCATGGCACCCTACCCAATCGACCAAGTTGGTCACTGCCAGTGATAGTGACTCTTGTCCTTTGATATTGACTTGGGATTTGCGTAACTCAAATGAACCTGAAAAAATTCTCCTGGGTCACAAAAAGGGCGTATTATCCTTGGATTGGTGTAAACAAGATGAAAATTTGTTGATAGCAAGTGGTAAGGATAACACTACTTTCTTGTGGAATCCTATTACCAGTACTAAATTAGGTGAATACCCAACCACCGCTAACTGGGCATTCCACACCAGATTTGCTCCTTCAGCTCCTGATATCTTTGCTACTTCTTCCTTCGATGGAAAGACCATAATCCAATCTCTTCAAGATACTTCTCCACCTGTTTCAACCAAGGTTACTTCAAATGATGATGATGTATTCTGGAACCAAATTTCTACTACTGATACTCAACAACCATTGTTTGAAGTCAAACAGGCTCCAGTTTGGTTAGAGAACCCATCAAGTGTTTCATTTGGTTTTGGCTCAAAAGTCGTTCACGTGTTTAGAGATGATTCTGGAAAGTCTATCATCAATATCCTGAAATTTGTCACTAAGAGTCACGGTGAGTCTTCTAAATTATATGATGCAATGAAGGAGAATGATTTCAAGACTATCATAGATTCCAAGTTAGATTCAAATATTGAAAATGACGAGGATAAAGCCGATTGGGAACTCTTGAAGAAATTATCCGTCACTGGAAAGGATACCATGTTAAAACAGGAAATTGCCGATCAATTAGATGAAAGCACCTCTGAGAAAGACACCAAAGAAACCGAAGATGATTCAGAGGAGGTTCAAGACTCTTTCTTTGACAATCTTGGTAATGGTTCGTCTGAGGCTCCAATTGAAGAAGTTTTTGCTCCCTCTGGTGATTTCGTATTGATTGATCCAAAGGACTCAGAATCTGACAAGAAGATCTTCAAATCAATTTTGAGCAATAAGCTCGATGATGCAGTTTCGCAGTGTTTGGAACAAGACAAAATCACTGAAGCTTTAATTTTGGCCTTAGATGGATCTGAGTCCATTAAGCAGAAGGTGAAGAACACTTATTTCAAAAAGAATCAAAAAGAAAAGTTCACAAGAGTTCTCTATAACGTTTCCAGCAAGAGCATTTCTGATATTGTTAGCAATGCTGACGTTTCCAACTGGAAAGAAGTTGCATCAAGTATCTTGGCCTTTTCTACTGATGAAATTGACCGTGATCGTCAAATTTCAGAATTGGGTGACCGTATTTTAAAGGCAAGCAAGTCTAAGGAACAAAGAGACAATGCCATCACTTGTTACTTGGCTGGTAATGCTTTAGATAGGATCGCCAATATCTGGCTTGAGGAATTGCCATCTTTTGAAACCGAATTACTCAAATCTAAGAACAAACCAAGTATCACTTCTCCCGCAGATGCTCGTTTCGAATCATTGAACAATTTTGTTTCTAAAATCGTTGCATACAGATCGATTTCTAAGGACACAGGTGTTCTTTCTGGACCAACCGTGGAACCAATTGTTAACACAATTTTAGAATACGCCAATTTAGTTGCTGGTCATGGAGAGTTTGAGTTAGCTGAAAACTTTTTATCCATCTTACCAACTGAATTTGCTGGTACTGATAAGGAAAGAATTACCAAGGCATCTGGTAAAGTTGGCGGTATCAAGACACCTGTTATTGCTAAGAGTACTACTGCAGCAAAGACTAACTCAAGAAACGTTTATGCTAGAGCCAATGCTGGTAATGACTCTTTGTATGCAAGACAACCTTCACAACCAAATGGATTGGGTATGCAAACAAGCCCAGGTTATCCAGTTGCTTCTGGGCTTCCATCATTACCAATTCAACCTGGTACCCCAGTCAAGCAATTTGGCACTGCAACTCCAGCTCCACCAATTCCACCAGTGGCACCAGTTGCACCCGTTGCATCATTTCCACCTATGAATGCTTCTTTACCAAGTGTTCCAATTGCTCAACCAGTGACTAATGCATATGCTAGACCAGCAGGCACAAACCCTTATGCTCCACAACAAGCTTCTGTTTCGAATCCTTACAAGCCTTCCACCCCAGCTTTTGGTACCGTTGCTCCACCACCAGGCTCTGATGGTGTTGTAGGTCCACCACCGGTGGCACCTGTGAACAATGCTAGAAAAGACACCGATGGTTGGAATGATTTACCTGAAACATTTAAGCCAAAGCCAACAGCTCGTCGTGCTGCTCCTTCCAGTGTTTCGGTTCCAGTCACTCCATTTGCCTCCAGTCCTCTGCAACCTTTAGCCCCACCAAAGAGAGGTACCGAGGGGGTTCCACCTCCACCTAAGAATGTGAGTCGTACTGCTTCCAAATCCTCAATCGCCAGTCCAGTGATGGCCAGTTCTCCTCAACAAAGTTCAACTTCGTTGAACCGTTACGCTCCCCCTGCTGGAGCTGAACTGAACTCATCAGGTGCCAACGGTCAACATCCAGTGACTCCGTCTTCTTCCTTCGGTGCTTCAATCAATAGTACTTCTACCCCACCAGTTGCAAAGAAGAATCCATATGCTCCACTTGAAACTGCTGCTCCTAAGGTTGCTTATGCCCCACCTTCTGGCAATGTGATTCCTCCAACTGCTCCTGGATTCGCTAGAACTCCACTGTCAGGACCACCAAAGAATCCATATGCTCCTCCACCAATGACCGGACGTCCATCTGGAGCAGTTCCACCACCAGCATTTGCTGGAATCTCTCCATCTTATGGAGGAGTGTCAGGTCCAAACTCCAGAGTTCCAAGTGTTGGTCACCAGCCACCAGCTGCACCACCAGTGTCTGCACCACCAATATCTGCACCACCAATTTCTGGTCCTCCAATGTCTGGTCCACCAGCATCAGTGCCAGCTCATGCTGCCCCAGCGCCTGCCCCAGAGCCAGTGAAGGAAAGATATCCAGCTGGTGATAGAAGTCACATTCCTGAAAAGTCTGTTTCGGTTTACCAAAGATTCTCTAGTATTTTAGAGACAATCAAACCAAACATTCCGGAAAAGTTTGCTAAGCATGGTCAAGATATGGAAACCAGACTTAACATCTTATTTGATCACTTGAACAATGAAGAATTATTGACCGATGCTACAATCGAAGGATTGAATCAAATTGCAACTGCTTTAGAATCAAAGGATTTCGCTCAAGCTGCTACATTGAATGTTGAAATTGCAACCAATCACGCTGATGAACTTGGTACTTGGCATACAGGGGTGAAACGTCTTATTGCTATGGCAGAAGTCATGTACTAATTCGTTTTATAAAAGTACTTTTAACCTTAATATAATTTGACAATTAGAAGAATCGATGAGTAGTGTAGTCAATAGTCAACATTGAACTGGTTGATAATTAAACTAGTTGGTAATGGAACATGTAAATGAAACTAAGTGTATATTTTATTGGTATGAAATCTAGTTTTATGTTTTTAAGTAAAACTTTTGAGAACTAATAAAGGACAACTTCGTGCAACTTGGCACCATAAACGTCGTTGTCAATCTTGACGGTGTTGTGGATTCCCTCAACTTCAAGAAGAATAAATCTGGTGTGTAACGGAGAAGAAAGTTGGAAACTGGTGGTGTTAAATACATGTGGAACAAGAACTGAAAGGTTATCTTGGTCAGCATAAGGTGCAGTGATAGAGACGTTCTTGTCATAAATAACGTCAAACAAATCATGTTCCTTGAAAAGTTCGCCGGAAGGATTGGCATAGTCATATTTGGAATAAGAGTCGCTTCCAAAGTCAACCTTACCCAAGAAACTTCTAACATCTGGTAATTCATGAAGAGAGTTGTAGGTAGAGACCTTGAGATGCTTTGGTGGTTTGTCACCCCAATTGATGAAAGCACTGGACACATTCTTGTATTGCTTCAAGTCAATAAGCACCTTACCAGCAGTAGTGTTACTGAAAACTTGCCAGTGAGTGGTGTTGTCACCATCATTGATCAGGGTAGTTGAGTCACCGTAGGCACTGGTAGTGACATTAACAAAGTCGGCCATAGCACATTCACTGATACTGTTCTCAAAAGAGACTCCTGGTGAATAAACTGGAACACTCAAACTTTCACCTTGACCTAACTTGTATTCGCCTGCCTTCTTGTTTCTAGCTCCAATCTTGATGTTAAGGGATTGAGCGTTGGCTCCAGGAATTGGACCACGGTTGACCACGGTGAATGTGGTCTCGTTGATGGTCAAATCCAAGGTATGGTTGTTAAAGAAGATTCCTTCAAAGTGAGCGTCATGTCCAATACATGGGATAGCAACGGGGTCTAAGGTCAAGACTCTTTCAATAGTACCATTTTTGATATCGGAACCGTATCTTAAACCAGTCAAACCTTGCAAGATAGCTTGAAGGTAACCACCATGAGCAGTCATAAATGGGAAGGCTGGATGGGTACCACCATTGGTGTTAAAATCATCGTTATTCTGTTCGGTGAACTGAGCAAATGGTCCTCTCATGTAAGGTTGAAGAGCCTTTCTTAAGTAAGATTGAGAAGAACAACCCTCTTTGGACAAAGTAGATGCAACAATCGAGAAGATAGGGAAGGTCATAGCTGGACCATAATTGACTTGGTTCTTAGCATAGAATTGCAAGTTGTTATAGGCCTGATCTTCGGTGATCAATTCATTCTCAAGTGGGTAGGTGATCATAATCACATCAGCTTGCTTGACACCAACAGTAGCATTCATTCCAGTGTATTCCAAAGTGATTTGGTCACTGTTGTTGGAAACTGGCATAAGAACGTTTCCACGAATATCTTCGAATTCAGATGGAACTGGTTTTTTGAGGTGGTTAGCCAAGGAAATGGCCCATTTCATCACTGCTGACACTCCAGAGTTGGTGTAAGCACCGTTGTCGATATGGTTGGCATACTCATCGGGATCAGTCATGTTACGGGACTCGAACTTTTGAGAGGATTGGTTGAAGTGAACCACGTAATCGGAATAGAAAGTGGCGGCATCTGTGACCAAAGGATAGATGGTTTCTTCAAGGAAATCATCACCCACAGCACCACTCAAGTACAAGTTCCAAGCGGAAGAAGCAACTGCCATATTAATGTGATATTCGTAGTCCAAACAAGGACCGGTAGCGGTACAGTTACCAAATCTACCACTGGTCCATGGATAGGCAGCACCCTTGTAACCAGTAGGAACATTCTTTTTAGCTTGCTCATGAGTGTATTGTCTGTAGTTGACGAAACTTCTGGCATGAGATGGGAGGAATGGCAACACAGCGTTGAACATCCATACATCTGCATCCCAGAACACCATACCGGCGTAACTATCCGAACTCAAACCCCCAACTGGCATGGCAGCAGAGGCTCCTTCGGCGTCAGATCTGGTGTTAGCAGCCAAATGATAAATTGAGGATCTTGAGGCCAAAGTGACCAAAAGATCTCCAGAGAAGGTGACGGCTGGGGTGGACTGTAAGGTTTGGGCCCAGGCAACCTTGTGGGAAGTAACAACCTTGTCAATATCGGTATAGCTCTGAGAAGTAGACTTGGCCAATGCGAAAACTGCTTCAGAGCTGTTCAAAGTCTTAGGGTCCAAGTCGGTGGTCACAACACCAACATACTTCGTGATTCTTTGAGCGGAGTTTGGTCCCAATGTTAATACAACAGACTGAGAGACTTTGGAATCGGTACTATGCACCTCGGGCTTAGTAGAGGACCTTAAGGTGGAGTAGATGGTACCGTTGATGTAGTTGATGTTAAGGGGTTGGAACTTGACGTAAATACCGTCATTATCGTTACCAACACCGGTTAATTGGGATCTTTGAGCAGTTTCAAAGTCCAAGATGTCTGCAACCTTTATGTCGATGTGCGAAGAGCCCAAGTTGGCCATCTCCAAGTGTACCACACCCAAGTTGTAGTTTTTGCGGTGAGCAAGGATCTCGAACTTAACCTGAACTTGGTCCAACCAAGTGAATTCTGTGGTGACAATACCGTCGGAGAGCGATAAGTTCTGTACATAGTTGGTGATGGATCCGTAGACGCTGGCATTTCCGGCGGGGTCAAGGGTATAGTTGTGGCCATTGACGGAAGCAGACAACTGTAAAGAGGTCCATTGAGGTATAGCGGCAATAACACTTTCGTAGCCGTCTTCGAGCAATTCAGGGAAGTTTGTCTCGGTGGTGTTGTGCTGAGCATTATAGAAACCTGCCACGAAAGCCCCAGCGTATCTCTTGTTCATTAAGGGCCAACCATTATTCAAGTCCTCGAGGTTGGCCTCGGGGTCCAGTGACAACTGATCGTAAGCAAACCCCTGCCCTAAGTTGGGGATTCTGCTTCCAATGTAACCATTAGCCACGTACGGCTGACGTTGGTATTGGTTGGCGGGAGCAAACTCAGCCGACCCCACGATATTAGCGCCAATGTCATAGAAAGCGGCGGAGGAGTACTTCAATTGTGCAAATACATCCTTGTTGGCGGTGGAGTTGATCAAGCTGAATAACGCTTGTCTATCGGCCACCACGGCTTCATGGGTTAAGTTGGGAGTGAATTGAGCTTTATGTTCAAGCACCGGTTGTGCTTCCAGAAACTGGTACATGAACTGGAGGGTCACCAAAGCGGCCACACTGGACAACAACACCATTTTCAATAGTAGACTAGGACGTGGGAAGCGATGCCGAAACACTGGGGAATGCCCCTGGTATTTATAGGGCAGCGTATTCTGCATGCAACCGGGGATTGATGAATGGTTAAGGTAAGCGATCGCTATTGGGTTTGTGATTTGTGAGTATAATGCGTGGAAACGAGGAGGAGGAGGTGGAGGAGGAAGTCCGGAACAACTGCGGTGGGGTTCCCCAGTTTTGGTTTTGTGTCAGTTTGCTGTGGAAGCGGTTCTGGGGCAGCTGGGGGATGGATAATAATCCGAATTGGAACCATGTATAGATGCCCTGGTGGACTTATTGTATTGTGGAGTGCTTGATGTGGATGTGGACTTGTTGATGTAAGTACGAATATGATTGTGTTGGGAGCGATGTGACAGATGCAATAGAGTGATTTACCATCTAATTTAAAATATAACACAATTATTCAACATTTACTCATTTGCTGCTTGTGTGTAATCGAGTGGGGTTAAGGAAGACATTTGCCGGCAATACCCAAGACACCCCGGTGACAAAGTTTCAAGCCAATATGTTATAGGATCATAAGTTATTCTTGAAAGCGTGATGATTGGATGATTGGCGGATGCCAATCTTCCGTATGACCTGGGAATGCTGTGAGGGACTTCATGTACCCCTGACTATGGTGAGGTTGACAGCGGAAAAATTTTCCAAGCTGAATTCTCAAAGCTGCAGGCCATCCACCCGTCAATTCGGCATGGTTGGGATGGTTAACCAATCATGTACAACGGGCAGATTGCTCCCCCTTTTGGTTCGTATTGCATCGGGTAATTATCCAATTTAGTAGTTTACTAAATAAGAGTAATTCTACTAAAGATTAATTCCGTACCTGTGCTATTCTCGCATTAGGAACCCAAAACGGCTCATTTGATGGCCATCTTGGGAGTCAAGGTTGGGATGTTCGTATATCATCGAGTCACCCCTCCCCTCCACTCCAATTATATTTGCTGAATAATTCACGGAATAACATCGTCCATCTGCATGGAGATGCCTTTGATTCCGTAGCTTGTTGATTCCAATTCTAATAATACAATATAGTCTGATTTAATATACAATAGTATGGGGTAAAAGTGCATGATGAGTGCATGATGAGTGCATGATGTAACTCATGATGAAAGTGCATGATAACAGTGCATGAGATCTTGGCTTGTACTCGGCTTAGTTCTGATTATGATTATGATTAAGATTAAGATTATGATTATGATGTCAGTCGGTGATTGTTACAGTCAAGTGCCTTTACCTTGAACTCTGGAAAGTGCCCGCAATATGTCTCGGGAATCTATGGGTCGGTTAGGAACGGGCCATATGGAATTGAGAGGGCCATTTTTCATGCTATTGATACCATTGATGCCATTTTTGATATTCTTTTCAAGTTTGATGTTAGTTGAATCATAGGTTTGAGGTTTGGTCATGTAGTTTCTTAAAAGTATGGCTATCTTGGTGCTAAATTTGGAGGTCTCAAGTCCACGTACAATCTCCAGGGTTTGATGTAATTGGTAACTGGTGTGGAACAACTTGTCCACGGATTTACCAAGATCGCCGTTGACCTGCTGCACCACATTGTGGCAATCATCGCTCATATGCTTCAACAATGCACCCTCAACCGCTGAGGGGAGGTCAACGCTCTTGTTTGCAAGATAGGAGTGAAATTGTTCTTGTTCTTGTTCAGACTGTTGTTCGGGCTCTTGTGGCCCAAGCGGCTCGATGCTTTCAATAGTTTGAACGTTATGTGCATACGCTTGTTGCCACATCCGTTTTTCTTTACCCAATTCTCCGAGTTTGCGGGTGTATACCTTAATATTTTCAACATTGGACACATTGAGTGGATTGGGTACGGTTACTTCTTTTTCAGTGACCTCATGCTCCGCAACACTATTGTACCAACTGGTGGAAATTTGCTTGTGCATGAGATCACGCAAGATCTCGTCTTTGATCACCTTTGCAATATTGGTAACTGTTTGATCCTCGGGATTGACTTGTTTAATTTCACGCTCTTCTTGTTCAATTTGTTTCTTAAAGCACCATACCAACAATTGACGCATCCGATCCGGTTCTGGTAGTGAAGTGTCTAACAATTTGTAATATTCTGAAACTGGTACTTCAGGGTGAGGTTCACCAATGAACCCATTGCCAATGGATGAGACTCTCTTTCCCCGACTATAATAGGAGCTTCGCCTTGCTAGAGGACGTTCATTGCGACGCTTGCGAACGTCGTTGGTGTCGCCTTCATTGAGGATGAGTTTATGATGGGAAACCTGTTCCATATATCCATCAGGCTCTTCAAGATATGTTGTTTTGATGGGAGACGATAGTTGAAGACTTGACTCGTCCAAGAAGTTATGGTGCTTATTTCTTATAGGCAAGTCGAGTAGTTCGAGCTCTTCATCATCATCCACTTCCTTAGTGATGTTACCCAATTCTTCATTTAATTGGGCAATGGGAGTACTCACTTGTCTGCGCTTCTTCTTGGCCAACTCTTGGCTCCGCTTGTACACGAAACCGTCATCTTCCTCGAACGGAAAGCTCTTTCTTTTGGTAGATGGTTTCTTTGTATCTTGTGATGTAGAAAGCAAATCGTTCAACTTGTTCTTACGCTTTAAGATCTGGCTTGTGGGCTGACTCGCTATTTCATCGTTTTCGGCAGACTCTCTAACGATATCGCCACCGTCATCGCTACCATTGCTCGTATCTTCGATCCGATTACCAGCATCTTTCCGGGGCCTGCCACGTCCTCTTTTGGCACCCCGGGTAGGAGGCCGTCCTCTTTGTCCTCCACGGCCTCCACGTCCTCCACGTCCTCCTCGACTATTCTCGTCGTTCTTTTTAGGCGGCATTGATCTTCATATGTCAAGAGCCGCAATTCTCTTCCTTGGGGGTGCAAATTTGCGCGTGTGACTAAATTATGGGGTAGGTTTCTTTTGTGTTTTGTTGATGATGTTTTGGTTAAATGTTTTGATATTATAGATTTGCGCGCACACGACCGTATATACAACTATCTCTTCCCCAAACTACTCCACTATAACCAAATAGTCCCATGGATACGGAAAACTTCAGCGTATTGTCGCCCTGCGGTAAATATGTTGCAAGCATCATCAAGTCTAATCTTGAAATCGCCGCGGTGGGCTCGCTGTCGCCCCTACAGGTACACAATTTGAATAACGCCATACGGCAGCATGTGGTAAACAACGGCATTGAAGGCCATCCACGGATGTCCAGAGCCATTGTGACCCAGATAGAATGGGAGAAGATAAACGGTGGACATACATGCTCGAAATTAGGGGTGGTGGTGGAAAATTATCACTTGTTATTTGTCTACGAATTGGGCTCCAATGAGCCAATTGCCATACAACAGAGTAAAGATGATGGAATAGAGCGGTTTGAATGGATCCAGCCAGTGGAAGAGTCTTCCGATGCTATTGAAGCCACTACAGGAACCACGAATTCCAAACAATTGGTGATTTTTACCAAACATTTCCTCCACATGAAACTCTATTCACTCGATTGTTCACATATCCTCTTTACTGTGGTGAAACCTACGGTCAAACTGGTGGTAGTTTCAAAGAATAGAAACAATCGTGTTTGGTCCATCATAGCCGATACCATGGAGTACAATTGTACTCCAATCATCTACCATTTCTTCAATGAAGGTTCAATCAGTACGTTGATTTCGGCATCCAGACTTCCCCATTATTGTCTAACTTCACCCGAGGTTGCTTGGTCGAATTCTGGCCGCTGGATAAGTATGTTCACTAGTTCAGACACTCTTTATGGGTTCGATTTGAAGGTGTTTCACATGTTGGGACCCAAAGAAGCCAATTCGACGCTAAAATCGGTGATAGACTTGAATTTGGGCGAAGATACAAAAACGCTGGCATCTCATATCTATTCCGAATTGAAGCATTACGGAAATTGGATGTCAATCCTCGAAAAAGATTATTTTGTTGTCATCAATGTGTCCAATAACCAAGTGAATTTGACGTTTGTAAGTTTGAGCTCACTCCAAACACTTCGGAGAAAGCTCGAGTTAAATTCTTCAGTTGATTATTGGAAGATTTCTACTGATTCTACCAAGGGATATAGGAAGTCTAGCTCTAGAGGATTGAAGATAAATTTTGAGAACCCCAAGTTCGTAAAAGTTTCCGGTTCTTACCTTTTCATACAATTCAATACCCATCTCGTGATACTCTCCGTTGTGATAGGAACTGGAAATGAGTTGTCGCTACAGTTGAAAGCAATTATATCGTTACCCTCAGACTATCGAGAATTCCAACTATTGAGTGATTCAAGTATAATGTTGGTAAGCCAAACTCAAGTGTCAATTTATGATATGGAATCGAATCAAATACGAACTCAATACTCGGATAAAAAGATCGGGATACGGCAGGTTCGTGCCCAAGACGATCAATTAATTTTCATGACAGAACCTATCAATGGAGAAGAGATTCTGTTCCGAAATTGGGACAGAATCCCGTTAAAAACTCACGACAAGGTTCCGATGGGGAAAAAACCATCTGAATTGAACACGATAATCATGAGGAATTCTTATAAAGATGATAGTCTCCGTCTTGCATCGATTAATTCCAGTCATTTGGAGGATGCCACCGATACGTTTAACATACGGAAAAAGCCTCGATTCAGTTAAGGTACTATATGTATTTTTCTGACTATATACAAGGTCATCAAGGGAGTTATGCAAAGATTAATCGCTCTTGCTCTTCTTCTTAGGAGCACCCTTATTTCTCTTCTTTCTATCTTGAACCATATGCAATCTATAAGCCTCTCTAGGGTCTGTGAGCTTAAGTTCGGGGAACCATTCTTTGAAGTCTTGGAAGGTTGGAAGGTGATCGTTAACTCCGTAATATTTGGCTACTTGAGGTCCTTTCAATGGAGCCTTCAAGATCTTGGCTCCATTTCTGGTACAGTTTGGGTTCCAAACATGGCCAAATATCGAGGCCGAAAGCTGTTTTGCCTGATTTAATCTTTCTTGGTTTGGTAACTTCTTCAAAACAAACGACATGGTTTTGATGGTTGTGATGGTTTTGGGAGGTTGTGGATGTTTGACAGTTGGAGATTTTTCAGATGTTGGTCAGAGACAAAAGAGTGCGACATGCGTAAAGTAATGCGACATGCGACATTTCAATGGCTAAACAATTAGCAATGCCAACGGCACCAATTCTTAAAACGTATGGTAAAGTTACCGATAGGATCCGCCAAAGATATTGGGATGATACGGTGACTCTGATGAAATCCACAAAGACAACCATCATGATACAACTATGAGTAAAATGTAGTGGTTTGTGCTCATTTTGTGTAACAAAATCCCCAAACATTCCAAAGACTAATTCCAAGGTTTGAACCTAACTCTGTGAAATTACCCTAGTCATTTTCTCTAGGAATTAATCAATATAGCAAGATGAATAGGGATTTTAAGCTCAAGATTTTGATGAGTTCTCACTATAGAAGTTCAACACCGTTTTGTACACTAGTCCCAAAAGTGGCATATCGAAACAAAACATCACATGATTCCTACACAAGAATATTTAACTTAGATGAATTGAAATTTACCCTGGTGGTACTGTTAAAGACTCGACAAATATTCAAAATTCCATAAATTCCAAATCTCGGAGAAACTGCAAAATAGCCAGATCCTCAAAATAGCTAAAACCCTAACTTCAGTGACATAACCTTACTAAAAAATATATAAGTACATAATAGTGATAACGGTGTTCCATTGGATCAATAAAGCACCAGTAAAAAGCACCAGAAAGAACAAATTAATATCATTACTATGAGTCTTTCTAGAGTATTGCAGTATGGGTTTTCATCAAGGGTACAAATCCGACCAAATTAGTCAACCTCGGATCCTTTCATTTTCCAACTCCGGAACAGCACAAACAGTCAAGCGTAATCAAATAGGATGAGCCAAGATGAACAGCCAAAACATCCAAAACTGCCAAAAACAGCCAAAGGGTCCTATAGCTCACGTGAGATCACAGATCAATTTTATAGTCTTCTTTCTTATAGTCTTAAAAATAGATTCAAAGAAAAATCAGAAATGAAAAATGAAAAACTGTCAGTTGGTTGATAGAGATAGAATGAAACTATGAAATTCTTCCTGGTGGAATCGTCCCTGGTGGAATTCTCCCTGGTGGAATTGTCCCTGGTGGAATTCTCCCTGGTGGAATTGTCCCTAGTGGAGTTCTTCCCTGGTGAGGCCCTCGTTATCAGTAACTCTTACTCACTACTCTCACTATTGTCACTTACGTAACTCTTACTCTTCTTTCCCTGTATACCTTAATCTTCTCCATTAAATTCTTTTTCTTCTCCCCATAAACTCTATCTATTCTCTTTCTCTATTCTTCTCTCTCTATTCTCTCTCTCTATTCTTCTCTCTCTCTCTCTCTCTATTCTTCTCTATCTATTCTGTTCGCACTCTATTCCCCCCCCTCGCTAATGCCTTCTCACGCCACGTCAAGATATGTCACTAATGTCACTAACCACCTCAAACACCAACACCCCAACGAACTCTTCCTCATACGCCTTCCAATTCCTCAAACACCCCAACCAATTCCTCTAAAAATTACCCAACCTCACCAAACCCCTCTCAATTCCATTCCCCCATCCACTCCCTAAATAACTTCTCCCAAACCCAATGGCATCACTATCTTTTTGCCCCGTCCAAGCCTCCTGCTGCCTGTAGTGCCTGACCCCCTCCGCCACCAGCGCGGTAGGGACAGCCAAAAATACCACAATCATGAAATGCCTACTAACATCTCAAATTATACCACGACAATCTCCGCCACCATTCGGCCATTTCTTGTCCATCCTCCGTTATCTCCGCTAGCTAAGCTTGAAGCACTAGGAATTGGCTGGCTCAGAAACTTTGGCAACTTTGGCAACTTTGGCAGCTTGAACCATTCGCATTCAAGTAAACACCTTTGCAAATCATCAAGTCATTACTCCCTAATTGGTACCAAAACCTCGAAAATCACCACTTTTGGCTACCGAAAATCATCACAACAGGCATAGGTTGCTTGGAGAGGTTTTCCTTATCTTTTTACGTCAAAAACCCCTGTATATTCATCACTTTCCCATACTTTTTCAATTCATATAATATTCATCATGGACCCCTTCAATGAAGAGTATGATCCTAACAAAACCTACGAACAAGTGGAATCAGATCGCTCCGATCGGTCTTATCAAGCAAAGAGACTATCAAGAACATCCCAAAGAAGCCAGAAAAGCCAAAAAAGTGGTTCCCTGAAACATAATCCTACTCATAATCTTTTTCCCCATTTCCATGATCACAATAGGCCTACAACTCCGTCTAGCGATAAGCCTTTCATACATGAAGCCGCCCAAGAAAGTGATCTAGATGCATTGAGAGAAGGCTTGAGCTTTGCATTAGGGAATGATGACCATGGTGCAATGTGGTTTCCTGTGACCGCTGATACCAAGCTGTCGGAAAAGACTCAACCTCCAAAATCTCCAAAATCTCCAAAATCTCCTCTGGATTTTGCACCAAGTGAAGATGGCTACACCGATAATATTGCATTACAGGATATATTTCCTCCTCTAACTCATCCTCCTAATGTTTCAGGTACAAATAAACGTGAAACACCAACTCATTTATCTCCTTTTGCCGATCCTGATAGCAAACCTACAACTCCAACCACAGAACATTCGGGGTATAACCTTGATTTTTTGGAGGCCGGAACATCCAAAAAAGAAGAAACATCACCAGCCAAGATTTCCGATGCAATTGCTAGATTTTCTGCACGTATTGCTGGATCAGGTTCAAAACCTGCTGTGGAAGTGGAAGACTCTCCATCTAAGAAATCACACTTGAGCGTAAAATCCAAAGTCACCAGTGCAGCTCCATCTCCTATAAGTGGGAATTTTCTGTTCTTTAAGGATGTACCAACCGAGGAAGAACATCTACAAACTGCATCAACCTATACTCAAAGTAATAAAAGTATCCCCAATGTTAATATTGTGGACGAAAATAATTCAGTGACAAACGTTGAATTCGGAGATTCGTCCAACGGTTTGGGCCTTTTCGTTCCATCACCTAACACACCAACTCCAGTGGCTACTCCCACGGATTCACATCCAATTCTTCATTCATTTAAACAGCAAGCACCGTCTCCATTGACAGATTTAGAGAAAATGTATCTCTTTGGTAATTCCTTAAAGATATTTTCTCCTGATAATCAAATAAGGCAATGGTGTCATAAGATCATTTCCCAGCATTTTACAAATATTGCCATGACAGTATTACTCATTCTTCAAGTTATTTTGCTAAGTCATCGTCAGTGGAATCCATTGGCTTTAGAAGGTTACTATTATAGTGGTTATAACTGGGCAGATTACATTTTAATTGGTATAAACATGATTTATACCGTGGAAATTGCTATAAATATTATTGCTTACGGATTCATTGAAGATAAATCAATGTTTGAAGAATTGGGATTGCCATATCCTCAAAATGACATCAAAGCTTCATTCTTCAAAGTGAATTATGTTCGTAAGCTTTTCGAACAATTTGGGTTACGAAAGATTTTTGATCGCAGGCGTCATAAAAATAAAAACTCTCATACTCAAACCAATACTTCACTGGATGAGGATCAAGATGATCAATTAGATGTTAAAGAAATCAGTCTAGATGATGATGAATTTACTCAAAATAATGCTTTAAGGAATAAGTATAAGGAATTAAGTTCTCATCATAAATCCGTGAAATTTGAGAATCATGAAGACTTGCCTGATGAAGGTCCAAAGCCGAATCCATTACAACATACCAATACTTTTCTTTTACCTCAAAAAAGAGATTTAGGGAACCTTCATATCAAGAGAGCATACATTCGTAATAGTTGGCATAAGATTGATTTTATCTCCATGTTGGCATTCTGGATTTCATTGGTGTTGTCTATTGACCATTATGATGCCAATCATCATATCATGATATTCAGAACCCTCAGTTGTTTACGTATAATGAGATTATTGAATTTAACTACTGGTACAAGTACCATTTTAAAATCGGTTAGAGCTGCTATTCCTCAGTTAATCGATGTTTTAATTTTCATCAGTTTCTTTTGGGTACTTTTTGGAATGATTGGAGTTCAATCTTTTAAATCGTCACTTACCAGACACTGTGTTTGGCAAAATCCCGATGATCCCAATGATATTTGGGTTAATGATGATCTGTATTGTGGATCATATATTGATCTTCAAGGAAATGCGGCGCCGTACATTCTTCGAGATGGCCTGCAATCCACAAATATAAAGGGATTTAGATGTCCAATAAATTCCCGATGTATAAGTGGTGATAATCCTTACGGTGGAACTCTTAACTTTGATAATATCATGCAATCAATGGAGATAGTCTTTGTCATCATGAGTGCCAATACATTTACTGATATTATGTATAATACAATGGATTCTGATAATATTGGTGCATGTTTGTTTTTCATCTGTGGTATTTTTATCCTTACAGTTTGGCTTCTTAATGTGTTTATTGCTGTGATTGTTACATCTTTCAACACCACCAGAGAAATTGCAAAAGAAGAACGGAAAAACAACAAGCATTTTGATATGTGGGGAATACTTAATCCAGGAGATGTTTCAAGACATGTGGAGAGAATCAATTTCTTAAAGAAACAGAATGTCTTCTTGAAATACTATTATAAAATCGAATTCATATTTCCAGTCTTTATCATGGTGGATTTGTTCGTACAATGCTTCAGAAAAGATTCGATGTCCAGACATACAAGTCATATTCTATACAGATTTGAAGCTAGTTTCACTATGGTTTTCCTTGCCGAGATATTGTTAAGATTGATATTTCATTTTCCTAATTGGAGACTATTCTTTAAACTGAAAAGGAATATTTTTGATACATTCTTAGCTGTTATTACTTCAGTTATCATTTTTGATCCTGTGAAGAATAAGCTTGGTCATGTTTATTACTGGTTAACTGTGTTCCAAATATTAAGATTTTATCGGGTGGTGTTAGCTACTTCAATCACTAGAGGTCTTTGGCTTCAAATCATCAGCAATATTAAATCCATTTTTGATTTGGCATTGTTCTATTTCATTTTGACATTTTTATACAGTATCATGATGGCTAGATACTTTGAAGGAACTGTTCCAAAAGATGATATGGATGATTTGAGTTTCCCCATGCATACTTTACCTAATGTGTTCATTTCGCTATATATCATCACTTCGACTGAAAATTGGACTGAAATTTTATATCCTATGCAAGAGCATGCTTTGACCACATCTTCACGTTCATTTGGATCTGTTTTCTTAGTGTTATGGTTTGCAATTTCCAATACTGTCATTTTGAATATTTTCATTGCTGTCATTGCTCAAGCTCTTGAAGTTACTGAAGAAGGTAAAAGAAAGCAACAATTATTACAATTCATAGATAACATGACAGATCGAATCCAAAACATGGATACTCGTGGTGGGGCACTTTCTAAGTTCAAAAGCAAACTTTTCAAATCAAAGGGGGTTAAAGAACAACTTGAAAAAGCCGTAGTAAATTTATTATTAAGTGGAACGGCAGTGAATGATTTTTTGGAGGAAGATATCAATAAAGCAGAACAAGATGATGGTGAGATCAAAAATCTCCCCAACAACAGTTGGAAACGGTGGTTACATGTTAACTTTTGGAGAACAACGGAGTTTTTCCAGAATCCTTTTTACATGACGAAGACTAGAGATATGAGTGTGCTCAATAATTTTGATCCAGCAAGATTTGCAAAGAATATTATTAGTGAAAGAAACGATTTGATTTCCGAACAAAACAAGTTCTTGGAAGAAAATCCTTTCTTTAATCGAGTTTTCTACTTACTTGAACCAAGACATCGTTTAAGAAGACTTTGTCAGAGATTGGTCAAATCAAGTTATGGTGAACGTATTGATGGTGTTGAACCATATCGACCAGTATCTGAATCAATTGTTGTAATCATGTTCATATCAACCATCGCTTTAGTTGTCTCTACTTGTTATATCACTCCATTATTCAGAAGAACAATCATTGAAAATGGCAAACTCGATTGGACTTTTTATTTGGAAATGGCATTTGTCATTTTATTCAGTCTCGAGTTTATCATCAAAATTACTGCCGATGGATTTGTTTTCACACCGAATGCATACGTGAGATCTTCATGGAATTTTATTGATTTAGTTGTCCTCATTGCTTTATGGATTGAACTTCTTGCCTACTTGAAAAATGATGGAACATTATCGAAAGCTGTTCGTGGTCTTAAAGCATTAAGAGCTTTAAGATTATTAACCATTAGTGAAACTGCCAAAGCAAACTTTCACAATACAATGATATCCGGATTTTGGAAAATTATCAATGCTGCAATCATTTCATTATGCTTATTATTCCCATTCTCCATTTGGGGATTGAATATTTTTAATGGAAGATTAGGACTGTGCTTGGATGGTGAATCCACAAGAGCATTATGTTTTAATGAATACCAAAATAGTGTATTCAATTGGGAGATTACGAGTCCGAATGTTTATACTCAACCACCTTTACAATTTAATTCATTTAGTAAAGCATTTTTGAGTTTATTTGAAATTATTTCATTAGAAGGTTGGGTGGATTTATTATTAGATCTCATGTCTAGTACAGGTGGTGATAATCCTCCCAGTCCATTTGCATCACCATTTAATGGATTTTTCGTGGTATTATTCAACTTTGTGAGTATGATTTTCATTTTGACGTTGTTTGTTTCTGTGATTATTAGTAATTATTCAAAGACAACTGGAAGAGCTTACATGACCCATGACCAAATTGCTTGGTATGAGGTGAAAAAGATTTTGATTCAAGTAAGACCGTCGAAAAGAAAAGATTATGGTCAATTATCATATTTCAGAAGATTTTGTTATAAGATGACAGTTGAAAAGAACAAATATTGGTCAAGATTGTTGAACTGTACATTGTTTTTACATGTGCTTTCCTTGCTTTTGGAATGTTGGCCGAGTTATAATGGATTATATGTTTTTCGGGTAACAATTTATTTGATTGCATCTACTCTCTTTTTATTAAACTTTTTGATGTTATTAATTGGTCAAGGCTTCATCACTTTCTTAAGATATAAATGGAATCTTTTTGGATTGTTTGTATCGGTTGGTGCATTTGTGACTTCTATCATTGGTCTTTTCATTAATCAAGATAGTGTTTTTATCAATATTAACAAGTTGTTCTTGGTTGGAATTTTGGCATTTATTATTCCTAGAAGTAACAGATTAAGTCAATTATTAAGATTTGCCTCTGCAAGTTTACCTTCATTGCTTTCCTTATCGTTTACATGGTTGGTCGTGTTTTTGGTCTTTGCCATCGCAATGAATCAAATATTTGGATTAACAAAAATTGGTCCTAATGGTACTGGAAATCTTAATCTAAGGTCTGTTCCAAAAGCGTTGATTTTGTTATTCAGGTGCAGTTTTGGTGAAGGATGGAATTATGTTATGGATGATTATGCACTTGAATCTCCATACTGTACGAAGAATAATAGTATTGACAATTCAGATTGTGGAAACAAACCATTTGCTTACATTTTGTTTATTGCATGGAATGTTGTATCGATGTACATTTTCGTTAATATGTTTATTTCATTGATTTTGGATAGTTTCAGTTATATCAGATCCAGATCAAGCTACAGTTCGTTAATTCAAAGAGAAGAGATTAGAAAATTCAAGAGAACTTGGCAAAAATTCGACTCATTAGGAACTGGTTATATCAAACCAATTGACCTTCCTAAATTATTGCATGAACTTGATGGAGCATTATCGTTCCACTTTTATAAGGGTGAATTAGAAATCCCAGTGTTGTGTAAGGAATGGATTCGAAGAAACGATCCTCATAATCCTTATGACATTCAGATCAATTATGACAAGCTCAAACGGATCTTAGATCAGATGGATATTGACAAAGTTAGAGAAAGAAGAAAATCTTATGAAAGATTTATTGAAGAAGCTTTGTTGAATATGGAATTAAATAATGATCCTGGAATTTCTTTCACCAGGATTTTATTACAATTGCCATTATATACGTCATTTGAAGCAGGTCAATGTCTTAATTTAATTGATTTCCTTGAAAGACGATTACTTGTTCAAAAGGTGGAGAAAACTTTACATACCAAACGTGTTTATGAAACAATTGCTGCTTACGCATGTCGTTGGAAGTATAAGCAAAATCAAAGTCATGGAGTTCGGACCACGGATATTGCATTTGACAATCAATTAAAGAGATACAGTTATTTGGCCAATGAAAAATTAGAAGTCAATGCCCCTTCAATCTTCGTTACCGAGACCCAAGATGCTTCAGATGAAGAATCTGTATTACGGATGAAGGGGAAGAAAGACAAATTTATGAACCATCAAGATTATGATGATGATAACGATGATGACGAGAATACACCATTATCAAGTTCATATGGAGATGAAGACGAAAGTTCCACCAGTGGGGTATATGTACCCAAATCACCATTGAGTATTTACAAGGCAAGAAATAGACCTGGAAGTGGAAACCATTTGACAGTCGGTAAATCCAATGATAGACACCCAAAGCTATTTGTTGAAATTCCCAACCGATCAACCAAGTCAACTGACTCATTGTCATCCATCTCACATACTAGTCATGATGATGAAGAAGTTGGATTGTCACCATTTTTGGACCAGAGTGAATTATCAGGACACGAAGAACTTCACCAGGTTTCTTTAATAGACATGTCAACCGTTGGAGAGAGTCTTGAGAATTCCTCCTGGAAAGAAGCCTTCAGAGAGGTTCAAAATGATAAGGGTTCTATCCAAAAGAAGAAGAACAACTAAGAATAACAGAAAAAACTAAGAAGAGCAGAAACAACTAAGAAGAGCAGAAAAAACTAAGAAGAGCAGAAACAACTAAGAAGAGCAGAAACAACTAAGAAGAGCAGAAACAACTAAGAAGAGCAGAAACAACTAAGAAGAGCAGAAACAACTAAGAAGAGCAGAAACAACTAAGAAGAGCAGAAACAACTAAGAAGAGGAGAAAACGACCAAAGATGAAATAAAGTCGTTTGAATATGTGAAGGCCCCCACCTCATGAGGTCAAACAGTCAAACAATCAAACAGTCAAACTGCTTTTAAGTTCTTTCTATTTACACTTACATTTACATTCCGTAAAATCACTTTACGTTCTACATTAATTGATTACACATATTTACATAACTTAATATTATTATACATTAAGTACATTTTTAGAACAAGGTAGATAATGAATTCCATTGATTATTCTGAATTTCACTGATTATTCAATAATCCTTTAATATACAATCTATAATGCTAATCAGTTTTCATATCATTCAAACCCAAATCTTCATTTTGTTCATGGGTTCTTTCAACATCTTCAATGATCATATTTGGATCAGTATCAGGAGCATAAACGTTTTGAATATATGATGAAGACAACGGATCTTCCATCAAGATGGTGAAAGGAATTTTACCATCGATAGCATCTTGAAGTCTAGCGAAGAAAGTGGTCCATCTTGTTCTTGCTACTGAGTCCATAGAATCGGAAGTTTGAGTGAATACTCTAGAATGTAATTCTTCTAAAACTTGAGTTAATAAACCTTCAATAGTGGTGAATCTTCCTCCTAAAGTACCAGGAGTTAAATCCAAGTTTAATTCAGGAATTGAAAGTCCACAAGTTTCACTCTTAAGAATATCTCTAGCCAAATCTTCTGGGTCAGTAACCTTTAAAGTGATCTTTCTACCGAGTTCAGGAATGGCACCTCCAGTCTTGACTTCATTGGACTTGTATCCACAATGATCACATACGGTAGACATAATGATGACTTCTTTAAAATGAGGAATATCTACCGTCTTCATGTGAGTTTCACATGGTTGATAACAACTAGAACAAGTGGCAGAAAAAGTTTGAACTTCATTGTTCAAGTTTTCGATCTCGGTTTCATCAGAAATAAATCCGGTACTCTTGATTCCACTATCGTTTAAACCAGCAGAGATATTGTCTTTGGTGGCGTTTTTCTTGGATTCCAATTCCTTTTGTTGTTGTTGGGCAACATCATCGGCAGAAATAAGCCCGAGGAAGACGTTCTGTTCGGCAGTTCTGTTGTATTCGTACATGGCCCACTTATGAGAAGCCTCACCTGGAAGGTACTCAATCCAAGAGTTTCCAGCTGGATCATCCACGGAAAATGACAAAGGAAGAGTGTTTGGTTCAGCATTCAAATAGGAGTTGATTTTGGCAATGACATCTTTGATCTTTTGGTAAATTTCCGGTTGTGCTTCCTTTCTGGCATCTTGATCTGATTCCAAATCCGCCACCATTTCCAGTAATAACCCTTCCACATTGGTTAACTGACCTCTTTTTGGAGGAATCTCGATATCCAATTCGGAGAATCTCACCGTGGCTGTCTCAGATTTGACAACTTGACGACTGAAGTCTTCCTTCACTTCAATCTTAAGTACGTATCTTGAACCCTTTTCAGCAATCTGAGCAGCTGCTTGAATCTCACTGTTTTTCAATCCACAATGAGGACATTCAAATGACATCAAAATGATCTCTCTAAAGAATGGGATTTTCGTCAATAACAATCTGGTGGTACCGTTTTCATGACAATTCATACACAATGATTCAATCTCTTGTACTGGATGACCTTCAGCGTCTGCGGCGCCGGTGTTGAAAATGTCGGCGTTTTCATGGTCGACAATGTCGGCCTGATCACCAACGTTGGTGAACATTTCTTCTTTGTTCGATATTTCTTCTTTGTTAGACATTTCCGTCTTTTGCTTCTTGTCGATGTGGGAATCCATGAGGCTATAAAGCTGGAGAAGTGAAAATTTGGATCCTTCTAGAAGGTCACGCGGATGAGATGAGCATCAAGATAAGCTGATTGTGGCCCAAGCCCCAAATGGGTCATTTTGGGACGGGAAAAACTGGGAAATTCAAATATGGCATGTTTGAAACAATTAAGCTGATTATTTTATTATTATCATGTGATGGTGGATATTAGCATGGTGGTTGAACAGTTCTTGAGTTGGTGGCCCAATTAATCAGCCATTTATATGCAGGAAAGAAATCACACATATATACAGGAACCGAATATACAGGATATTAACATATCATCCATATGTAGGAAACAATATTCAGGGTTTAATCATCAACTCCATGACAACGATATTACCAAATGACTTGAAAGAGTCAGTTTGAAGGTGGAAACTTCTTGAATTATCTCTACCGATATGAACTGTTCATGATGGTTGGTTATGTTTGATTTACGGGGTATATCTAATAAGAGTATTTCAAGGAATATATTCAATGACGTCATCGAGTAGAGAATTTATTGTAATTGAGAAACGCAGGTTCTCCACCAGTCTTATTTAATGCCTATAGATTAAAACTACTAGTACTTTAGATATTGTTCATTAACAATAATTATAGCAATATAAATATAGATATTGGAAAGAGAAGAATGACGAATGGCCTCTCTCTCTTTATCTCTTCATCTCCTTATCTCTTTATATGTTCCCTCTCAAGCGACAGGAATTCTACAATATTCCATTTGAATCATTCAGTAAAAGTAGGCTATTCATCTGACGTCTTTTTAATTGTGGAATGTTCATTTCTACTTTTCTCGATTTATTCAAAGCCACCCAGATCTCCATGGACGCTCACTAACAATAGCAGCCGTACTAAAGTCTTGGTAGATCGGAGTCTTGGTAGATCGAGTCTAGATCTAGATTTAGCCAATTCGATAAATCCACTTGAGCTCCATACAATTCATCCACCAGTTCCGTCACTCTACTTGATTGGTCATCATCGTCAATGATATGAATGGTACTGGTACTGTTGGTCACGACACATCACATGGTCTGGGCCTACTCTAGGCCAAAACAATGCCAGATGAGATCTACATGCTCTTGAATAATACGCCATATGACTTTGTGTCACCAGTAGCAGATACTAGCAAACTGCTTAGCTTGAAGGAAACCCAAAACCGCCTTGCCCACAGTAGCAAACCATTTGACCAACTGACCAATTGACCAATTTGACACCACGCAGTTTCTGGAAGCTTGAATTGCTTTGCCAGAAAGGCTTCCACGCTTCCAGGCTGAAGCCACACTATCGCATCTAATATTAAGCTTTCTACACAATAGTGAAACAAAACGGCCAACCCCTTAGGCCAAATGGGGAAACGGGGAAACGGGAAACGGGAACTGGATTTGCCGTGTAATGATGTCTCCACAGTGGGAGTTTTTCATCGGGTAGTTGAAGGATCCTGTGATGAAATTCTGGAATTACTATGCATACAATAGTCGTGCGTGGACCGGATCCCCATCAAACTCTCATGATATGATGCCATAACACCAGGCTAAATTTCGCCAGTGGGTTTGGTATTGTACTGCCACCACTATGACTACAGATACGAAACTCTGGTAATTTTGGTGACTCAAACGTGACCCATTCTAAACACATTAGTAACTCATTTGTAACCAATTGGTGGCTTGTTTCGGTTAGTTTAATTGGGGGTCATGACCGGCGGTTGGCGCACGACCTCGCAGTTACCAACTGTGGTGTCAAATAACTACTTGCGTATAAGTAGAACATTTCATCCACTTCCTGAATAGACCAGCAAAGGCTCCTTATTCAGGCTAATAGTTGTCTATTTAGTCCATAGTCTTTATCACGAACTTCAAGTTGGAATCTTTAACATCCAAGGCCGACTCCCGGATCATTTCCCACTATCCCGTGAGTCCTGCCTCCATGAACTTACAAGACAACTGTACTCCCAAGAACGATGTCAGCGTTTCCCAGAACTATGAGTCCTTATTGGCGGTAACCGTGTCGAGTGCTAGCGCCACCACCGAAGGCTCCTCGAATGGGGGTGCCTCCACTGTTCCGGACGCCGATTACCTGTATGGGTCTGGACCTAACACACTTGATCCTAGTTCTCGTCACGGAAGCCACAGTCAACAACTGGTGGAAAACCCCGAACCAGGCTTCGAGCACAGCCGCCATTTTGTCACCACCGCGTCCGAATCCAATACCCTCGTCAAGTCCAGTTTTATCAACAATACGGAGACGCCAGCATTCACCCAATTTGATACCGCTAACGAAGAGCCACAATCACACCCTAAGAATAATGATGTTTCTGTGGTCACACCGTTTTTGGTCAAACATATCAGTGACCAGTCCAAAATCCCTAAGGACAACTTCCACAAATATTGCTACAGACATAATCCTGAAATCACCTGCAATAAGAGCACCGATGAAGCCCGCATGGAGAAAATTCAAACTTCGTTGGAAAAATTACCCAGCAGAGACCAAGAAGCCATCACTCACGTATGGTCCATTTTCAGCGCTTCTCCACTGCAACACCGTGAGTTAATCTTACAGGGTTTATTAACTCAATGTTGTTTCCCTCAATTGTCATTCATTTCACAAGAAGTTTCCAATTTAATCAGAATCGATTTTATCAGTACTTTACCCATGGAAATTTCTCTTCGTATTTTATGTTACTTGGACTGTCGGTCGTTGTGTTATGCTGCCCAAGTTTCGAAGAAATGGAAAGCTTTGGCTGATGATGATAGAGTTTGGCATCATATGTGCGAGCAACATATTGATAGAAAATGTCCAAATTGTGGCTGGGGATTGCCATTAATGCATATGAAACGTGCTAGAGAGATGACCGATGAAGAAATCAAACCAATCTTGAAGAGAAGAATAGAAGAACTTGACGCCTCTAGCAGAGCAGATCAATCGAGTCATGATAATACCACTGAAGTTACCCAAGAACCCAGTGAAAAACGGGCGAAAACAGCAGGTACTATTGTCAAACCTAAATTAAAAAGAAGACCTTGGAAATCAGTTTATTCTGAGAGATATAAATTGGAGAAAAATTGGCGTAAAGGTTCTTACTCCATACAAACATTCACAGGTCACACCGATGGGGTAACTTGCCTCCAATTCAACAGGAAGTATCTAATGACTGGATCATATGATGCCACCATCAAAATATGGAAGGTTGATACTGGTGAATGTGTCAAGACATTAACCGGCCATACTAAAGGAGTACGTTCCTTAGTTTTTGATTCACAAAAACTTATCACCGGTGGTTTGGATTCTACCATCAAAGTATGGAATTATCATACTGGACAATGCATTGCAACGTATAGGGGACATGACGATGCGGTAGTTAGTGTTGATTTTGCTAATAAATCCATTGTTTCCGGATCTGCTGATCACACAATTAAAGTCTGGCACGTTGATTCAAGAACATGCTATACATTAAGAGGCCATACTGATTGGGTGAATTGTGTTAAGATTCATCCCCAATCCAACACGGTTTTCAGTGCATCCGATGACACCACCATTAGGATGTGGGACTTACAAAGTAACAAATGTTTGAGGATTTTCGGAGGAATGGATAGCAAAGGGCATCTGGGACAAGTTCAATGCGTGATTCCATTTACTTATAAGGAAAGTTTAATTGAAGATGGTTGCTGTGAAAGCGATACTGAAGGTCAATCCCACGGACGTCAGGAATGCGACGAAGCTAGCGACACGGAAACTGATGCCGAGGAATTGAATGGGGCAAATTATCCTACTCACTTGATCACATGTTCCTTAGACAATACCATCAAGTTGTGGTGTGTCAAGACGGGAAAATGTATTCGGACACAATTTGGCCATATCGAAGGAGTTTGGTCCATCAATGCCGATACGTTTAGAATAATTAGTGGAGCTCATGACAGATTGATCAAAGTGTGGGATTTACAGAATGGAAAATGTCTACATTCATTTGCTAATGATTCATATGTCAGTTGTGTGGGATTAAGTGATTCCAAATTTGCTGCCGGTTTGGAAAGTGGAGTTGTGAAGATGTATTCATTTGAATAGAGAAAGAAATAAAAAGAAAAAGAGAATTTGGCTATTAAAAAATTCAAGGTTTAATTTAAGGGCAGTTTTAGTTTTAATATCACCATTATCAGGTTGGTTTCACTTCTAATGACTTTTGTATTATAAATATTACACAATCATTTATTATGGAAATTTGTAGAATCCGTTACAGTAAATTAATATCATTAAATCACCGAATCACTCAACAGTGAATTAATTAAATTAAATTAAATGAGAATGCTGTAGTACTTATACCCTTTCAATCTATGAATCAACCATTCTTATTACTTTATATATTAATTTTAATTAACCATGGGTCTATTTGTAAAATGACTATCAGATTAAAAGTGTTAGAACATCAACTACCCTACTTCAATTCTCTAAAACTTTAGGATACTTTGAGGGGCTTAAACAGAGATGGTAATACAACTTGAATATACTCTAGCAGAACTAATTTGATACAATTAAAATTCCAACAACACACACTACACATTACATATCATATAATATCCATTACATATTATATAATACCCATTGCCATTGACATATTGAAAAGTATTTCAGTAAATCTTAAGGAAGACATTAGTGTTATAGATGAAGCTCTAAGACATTTACCTCGAAACCCTAAACCTAAACCATAAGACGTCCTTCTATATTGCAATCATCAATGTTAAATTATCATTATGAAATATCATTATGAAATATCATTATGAAACATCCATCAAACATTCATTCAAGTTATTATATGTATCAATAGTTATATTACTTATTAGTATAATCATCAAACAACGTCTCACTTCTCGCTTCTCGCTTCTCACTTCTCAGCTTCTCAACATAGACTTATTAACCAGCCATACTATCTAATATAAATATTATGCATATACATTAACCAGCCATACAATCTAATATAAATATTATGCATATAAATATATATTAACTATACAAGTAAGTCATCCATATGATACCATTAAGTGTAAATATTATATAGATGTATTTTAAATAGAGAGATATAAAGGTATATAACTTCAATAAAATCCCATGGATATTGTAAATTAATTAACGAATTAGTTGATGAATTAGTTGATGAATTAGTTGATGAATTAGTTGATGAATTAGTTAATGAAAATCTAATTTTACCAGTGAAAAGTTCTCTGTTATTTCATCATCACTCTAATCTTCCAGCCAAATATTAATTATGCTTGATGAATTAACCTTCAGTATTTGAGACTGTTTGGAATGAATCAAGAACTCCCAATTGGTGTTCAATCTTAATTAACTTTTATAGAATTTATTTTGTTGAGGTGGTTTAAGGAATTTCATAGTGGTGATACCTTACGGGAATTTCTTGGTGTTCATCTTTGTGAGGTTTAGATTTTGTTGGATGTTTGTGTCATTAAGAAGTCCGTATTTCTTGGTGGTGTTATAATTTCACTCCTGTGACAATTGAGCCGCTTGCTGTGACCACACCAAATAACCAGTGACTTAATTAAATGACTTGACCAAATGACTTGACCAAATGACTTGATTTAATGACTATTATCAATTGAGAATTACTAATTGGCTTATTGACTTATTGAATATTCTCAATTACTAATTGACATTCTATCTACGGGTTTTGATTGAATTATTCATGACCCTATGTAACCAAATAATGTGTACGGAAATAGCAAGAAGAAGTGAAGATGGAATATATGCAAAAAAGGGCCAGTCTCGGACAAACAGTCCCGGCGAGATTAAAGTAATAATTCGACTAGTGGGTACAATCTCCAGAAAACCTAAACAATTCAGATTTGTTGATATTCTGGTTGTAAGTTGGTTGATATCCTGGTTGATATCTGGTTAGTTGGTTGATATTCTGGTTTGGTGGTAGTATCAATCATTGAGGAACGAAGACACACCATATGGAATGGTTGATTTTTCTAACAGATTTGGGTTCTGTGATTGAGGTGAGCTGGACGCTACCTTTTTAGGAGAAGAGAAGAAACAATACTTATCAAGAAGTTGTTTATAGGCCTGTGGATCCATAGGGTTATGTTGATGGCGGGTTGAGTTGGGAGAATTTGGTATTGATGAATCCAAGATGGAAGATGGTGGCTTGAACTTGGATTTATATTTGGGGGTAGGAGATTCAGAGGCATCCTTGAATTGATCCAAAGTATCATCTTTTGGTTCCGGCAGATCCGCTTTGGTTGCAGCTGTAAAGTGTAGCGATGAAAGTAGAGGCGATGAAAGGTAGTAATTATTCTTGATAAAGTCATTGATATCTGAGGATGAATTGTCGTGGTGATATGAGAAGGGTGAATCGTTCTTCTTGGGGATATTATTGAGGTTGGAATCCGACCCTCTCCTTTTGAGGTAGGAAGTGGAATACCTAGGTCTGGCAGAATGTTGTTGGATGGTGGATGGAGAACTAGTATTGGTTTGTGTTCTTGGGGTACGAAGCAATCTAATAGTATAGTTCTTGAATTTATTGTTGTCCCAGAATTCTTTGTTGTCAGTGTTGTAACGGATACAAAGCTCATAAATACGTTCTTGGGCACCAGAAGCTAGTTGTTGTTCCGATTGACCCGAGTTTTGTAAGCGGAAGCTATTGAATAAGCTATCCAAGGGGATTTGGAAGGTGAACCTATCGTAATTGTTGTACTTCAAGATATCTGGTCCCTCGGGCATGTAAGATGTGGGGATTTCGATCACCGTTAACCAATTATCTAAGGAGTAACGGACGGTCAAATGCTTTTCGAACGCCATATTTTTTACAGCAATATGTCCCAATAAGAATCTTTTGTCCACCGTAAGGAACATCCGTTCCAAGAACACCGGCGTGTTAGCCTGAACACGTTGGGAGTAGGACAAGGGGACAAAGTTAAGGAGTTGAAGCTCCCACAGGACTTTGTCGCGGTTGGGCGCGGTGTTGCCAGACGCGTTAAGGTCAAAATGGTGATAGTCATCGGCATCTTCGTCATCATCGTCATCGAAGTCTTCATCATCATCGTCTTCATCGGAATCCGGTCCAAACGAGTTTAGCCCGGGGTTTGATGCATCTAGGTTGGGAGAATTGGTTGCTGATATGGCGTTGGGGCGATCCTTTTTCTTGAAGTAACGCACATCAGTTGCGCAACCAAAGTGCACTTGTTTGTATGTTGGAGTGGCTGGAAGAGACTGGGAACGGGCCAAAAAGAAGGCGGCTGCATCCTTGAGTGAAGGTTTCAACCATTCACCACTCTTCTTACGAACAAGACGATATTCGGACAGATTACTGTCATCAAAGGACGAGTCCATCGAAGCGGTTCGCGACGTCAGCGGCAGTGCTGGCACCGTGGCAGCCGTTTCCAAAGTTTCCAGGGTTAAAGCTGTATCGATGGATTCCACCAGGCGATTGGTGATGCTGTTTCTGCGGGTGGGGTCCGATGCCTTTTCAAGCTGTTGTTGAGCTCTACTGGGCTTGTGGATGAATCTCATGGAAAGCGCCTGGTCAGGGGATGAGGCTCCGTAACGGAAGGTATGATGGTGAGGAAGACCATGGGGCAGGGGAGGTTGGTGGGGTGTAGGAATGGGCAGTACCACTGTAGAATCAAGAGGGTCCAGTACAGATATGGAGTTCCTGAGGAAAGTCATAGCCAATGAGTCATGGATGCACAGGAGAGGGTGGGGCTATGGGTGTATTTATAAGACATTGCTGTGGTAAGGCAGGGGCGAAAAATTTAACCTAAAGCGGCGAAAAACCGGTAAAAGAAGGATAATCCAAAAGCGAATGACAGCACGGGGAACCTTGACCGGAATTTGATGGGGTGATTGAAGTAGAAGTTTCGAGGCTCCACAATCAGCTATTAGAAATTACAAACTAAAAGGTGCATAGAGTCAGGTGTTGCAAACGAATGATGCATGCTATAGAAGGGTGCGTCTTACATGAAGTGCGTGATAGAAGGGTGCGTGTTGTGGAGGTGCGCTTATAAAACTTACACATTAAGCTGCGTATTATTAGTGTTGGGGTTTTTGGGGTGTTTTGAAACATTAGGGGGTATTAGAGGAACTTACGGGAAAGAAAAACTTTATAGGTTTATCAATGGTTACAAACCTTCAAGGTTAGTAGATTATTAACATGACGGCAGGATCTCAACCGGTTGAATAAGCCAAGTTGTCTGAGACCATGCAGGATTGGCGTGATTGGCGTGATTGGCTTTAGAATTTATCATTGGTTTCAGCTACTAGTTGGTGCATTATACATGATTAAACAATCTGTAAAGTAGTGATGTTGGGAATGTGACGAGTATCATCCTGATAGAAGAGGGGAGGGGAGGCTGCAAAAACCCTCATAACTCAAGTGGTTATAGCCTTGAAACAAGTGGGAAATACATTCTCCATACTCCCAGGGTGTCTATAGGGGTCCTACTTATCAAGAGTTAGAGTAATGGTACCAGGACCGGCGCCAACGACTAGTTCAGCAACCCCGATGGCCAGATTGCGGTGCGTGGTGTCACCGGATAACGCAGGTGCGATGACCCTGAGTCGCTTACACATGAGTATGCAGGTGTCGCGCCAGAAAACTCCCAGCTGACGCTCTCAATACAAACCTCACCCCCAATACGGCCCGGATGCTATCGGATATGCCGGATCACGGGAGTATAGAAGTTATTAGTTTCATAATTAATAGCGTTTGAATCAGTCCACTATAAGTCTATAAACCGAGTTGTAGCAAGAACCGAATGAATAACACACCGCACCTCCTGCAAGAAGGAGATACTGAGAAGAATTGTTCAGGCATGCTGTTTCGGTGGTGCTGGTAGTAGAGGTGAAACTGCAACATGCGGGAGGATTGGATGCAATTGCGGACGCGATCTCGACCTCATTTTCACCATCGCTTGCAGTTGCAGGAGATCTTGATGGGGATTTACCAGCTGTATTTGGCAATGAGGATGTAGATGGTGCGTTGGATGTACAAGACGCCGTAATATCCGTAAACCTTGCATTAGATGCAGTTCTCCCGCTTGTTTTGGCCAATTTACTTGGTACATCTGCGTCAGTATCTGGCGCCAGGTTAGGAGCTCCGGCACCGCATGCAATATTCAGGTCGCCAATTTCCGGTTTAATTGCAGCCACTCCAAATCCAACAAACATCGGAGGACAATTGCGATAGATATCCTTATCCACAGGTACCCGCCTGATGTTGACCAGTAACAGTCCCGTATCTGAAGTATATCCGTCCAATAGATCTTCCCCAAGGCTTCCCGACCGGTCTTTTGACCGGCCAAAAGACACCGATCCAAGGCTGATACTAATAATGACATCGTCTCGTACCACCGCCTGGTCTACCCTCACTCCTCCCACCAACACCACCTTATTTCCCTCCACTACACATTGGGCACCGATCCTGGCAAACTGCCGGTTCTCGGCCACCTTTTGCACAGTAACAATATCCTCCTCCACAGTAAACCGGTACATCACATCACTTACTACCGGATGGTCGGTGTTGCTCATACCTCCCACAATCACTCCGTAACTCCCGTTCCACCCCATGGCTGCACTCATCAAGTTAGGGAGAGCATGCTCGCCGTGTACCACCATAGGACGTGTAACCCCATCACGGATCATGGTGAACAACTCCTGGGGTGAATGGTCATGGACGGTGGGGTCTAGTCCTCCAAAAATCAACACTTGGTTACCGATGGCCACAGAACTGTGGCGAGACCGAGGTGCGGAAAGCGGCTGATGCTGCGTCCATTGCATCGATTCGACCTCGAGGGTATATACGTCCGAAAGATGAACACCGGGCCTGGTACGGCCTCCAACCATCACCATACCTCCAGCCACTGGGGTGAGGGTATGACACATTCTTGCGCTAGGAACATCGCCCCCTACCGACACCGCCGTAGACTCCCCTTTGGAATACTCCACCAACTCATCAGTTCGGGCCTGGAAAAGTCCCCCATGAATAAACACCCGCTCCCCAACTCCGGCCACGGCACCAAACTTGGCAGGGATTTGATGCTGAGACTCTACCAAGAGCCGCACTGCAACATCCACCTGCAAAATCTCCAGCCTCCTTTCAAGCCCCAAATCCAGTACCAGTTCTTTTTCTTTCTGTTGTCCACTTTGGTCATTACCAGTACGATTACTCTTTTGTTCCCCTTTCTTGGCCCCGACATCGGCATCAGCCACATCGGCATCGGCCACATCCTCATCCTGGACCCTTTGACTTTGTTGGGTTACATCATCTGAGGCCACAATATGTGGAGCCTCACCCATTTGGCTTTTTTGGCTTCCCAGACCCCTTAGGAGTCCCAGACCCTCCAACCCCTCCAAACCCCTTTGGGGTGTCAGACCCCTTGGAACTGTTTGATCCTGTACCGGTCCGCCCTGCTTATTATATATCATCTGATCCATATTGGTACCATGGACTATGACATAATGCTGACAAAACACAATGAACTCTTCCCATTCATCAAACGCTTCAATGGCCGCCACTTGGCTTCGGGTGCCCTCGTCCACCAACTCCATCCAGTTGCCAAACAAATCGCGGACTTCCACCGCTCCGTACCACTGGTGGAACCGCTGCATCTGGAGTGTCGCACTGGGGTAACTCTCCACACACTGCAACGGCGAGCGTAAGTGGCTGAAGTGGTACATCATCTTTTGTGCAAAGGCACAATGGCGGGTATCAGGCAAGATCTGTTCGAGTATAACAAAGTGGGAATTGGCCACTTCCGCTGACCGTTGGATCACGGGATTGGCATGTTCTGGTTTCATGTAAGCCAATGACACTTCGGCAATGAAGATATTGACCGAATCGGGGGCTAAGAGCTGGTCCAATTGCCGCAGATAGAGCGCTTGGTCCTTAAGATCACATCCCACGATCTTGTAGGAAGGAGTGGAAACCACCACCCCCAACTGGGCTTCGCTAGAACTGACGGTTTCGGTATAGTGAATGAGTTGACATATCTCGGGCGCTTGTTGCACCATCCGGCGTTTATTGGCTACCAACTCAGGATAGTCAAAGTCAAGAAACGTGGCGACAACACCGCTGCTGAGGAGTTGAAATGGTAATGGATCGAATCCACACCCCAAATTCACCACGTTGACTTGACGGCCGGGGTTTCTGGCAATGATTTGTACCACCATTTGTCTAATGGACTCCATCCGGATCCAATAACCTCTATTGATGGCGGGGGACCGTCTCTTGGGCTTGGCCACAAAATGCTGGAACCATTCGCCCCGTTCAGGGTGGATCTGCTTGGAGTAAAGCATTTCTACCGACCGTTTCGATACAATCGATGAGTTGTTGGTTCCTTGAACTTGAAGGTCATCATACTGTTTTCTGCGGCGATCCTTCTCGATCTTTTTCCTCTGTCTAGCAAGCTGGGCCTCGTCAAATGGTTTAGGCGATTTGGTCTGCTTGGACTTTGAGGTTCCTCCTGACTTCGTTTCCTCACTCATCATCCGTCAATATCACTACTTTTCACAGGGTCAACTTGGGTTCGCTAGATGGTGATGATTGGAATTTTTCAGTCATCGCGCGGCACATTTGGGTGCGTTGAACAATAGACATTTAATCAAGGGTTACCACCACACTCAACGGTTTATTGAAGTCTATATCACGTTTTGGAAGGTTGAGAGACTTGTTGCATTGATGATGAGATAAGTATCCCGTCAAAAAGTCAAAACGTCTAAAAGTCAAAAAACAAAAGACAAAAGTCGAAAATTAGAGCTATTTTAATATTTGGCTATATACTTAATCTCCCTAGAAATTCGTGATATTGGGCTATTCTGGCTATTCTGGCTATTCTAGCTAGTTTGCGTATTTTACCAAAGGCTCACCTTCAAATTACTCCCTTAATCTAGTTGGATCGACTGGAATCATCGTGATGTTTTCCAGCGTAATATTGAAATTGGAGTATCACTTTGGGGTTCCATTTATCTGGAATATTATGACATGGCATTGACATCATAGCATCATGTGTTTGAATTTCTCCCGCTATTCTCTCTATTTCCCTCTACTTCCCTCTGTTAAATGCTATTAATTGTAAGTGGCTTCTATGATGTTTGTTTAGCACCGACCCACCCTCTAATTGTTCTTAAAAGCTTCTTCAAGTTCAAAGTCTATTTGATCAGGATGCACAAATTGACACCGGGTCAAGAAACGGGCTGCAGACAAGGTGGCCTTTAAATCTTTCAAGAACGAGCCGGACTTTTCCTTTGGTGTTAATTCCATATCATCTTCACCTTCCTTCTCTTCTGGGTCCTTTGTGTCATCACTAGCAAGCTTAACTCCATCTCCACACCTTATCCAGATCTTTCCATTGATTCCAATAGCGATTTCAAACTGACAACGCGAGGCGAGTTTTTCCAAGAACACACTGCTAGGATTGAACAAGAGCTCACGAGCATAATTCAACTTGACTTCAAAAATGTAACCTGATTGATCCAACAACCCAAACCCTCCATCTTTCCCGGTGACCGGATCCAAACACTCGATCTCCACATCCACTTCAGGGATGGCCTGTGACACTCTGGCATACACCGCTTGTCCATTCTTAAGATTGGGTCTATTCTTCTTGGTAGCATTTGGAAACGCCATCATGGATAGTAACACATTGGCGGAATATTCTTGGAGTTGTACTTTGTACTGTTCCCCGATGACCCCCACAACAGTCCCGATGACAAAATCGTTTACTTGAGGAATATACCTCTTTGAATTGGAGTCGATATAAACCACCTGATTCGTTTGCTTCTTATTGACCTTGACATTCAATACTCCAGCAGCGGCGGGAATAACGTGCTGAGTCCGAGGATTTTTATATATACCGGGTCCGATGTTTGTCTTGATCTCCGTGGCATCCAAACCCAACGAATCTCCTGGTATTATGAGGCGTTGTGACATGATGAGAGATTTAATGGGAAGTTGAGATGTTTGAGATGTTTGAGATGTCCATCACTGTAATGAGATATGTCGCACAATGTCGCACAATGTCGCACACCGGCTACAGTACGGATCAACAGGAGGTTCTCCAGAAAATTATCAACTGGTGTTATCAACTTATCAGCTTGTGTTGTTGACTACATTGGTTAGTGTGTTTGGTAATATTCTATGCATTATGTATTGTTGTGAAATTTTCAAACTCAGAAACCCGAATATTTCACATGGTAACTATTGGTGAATAGTTCTATGAAGTGTCTAATTAGTTAGATGCGATGCAACGTCATTATCACGTTATTGAATTGATAGAATGATTCCTTCTATTCGTTCCTTCTCTCTTTCCTTCTCTCTTTTCTTCTATTTCGTTCCTTCTTTCTTCTATTAGTTCCTTCTCTCTTTCCTTATAGGTAAATTCCATTCAATTGTCTCTGCTTATTTGCGGCTTCTACCAATTCAACCATTCTTGCTTGCTTGAGAGTGGTGACGTTCTTTCTGGCAGTCTTTTTTGATTCATCCCAATAATATCCCAAAAATCCACTTTCTGCATCTTGATCTTTAATCAATTGGCGTATATGATTACAATAGTTGGCTTCCTCAGGAAACTTCAACTCGTGGAATTTTTTTCCTCCACCCTTTACCTTCAATTCTTCAATATAGGATTGTTTCATCACTTCCACACTGGGCAAAATATACCTCCCGCTAAACACTCTAGCGATCAAGGAAGCCTGAGTCTCGGCAAATGGCATGGGCACAATATTCTTGTTTAAAGCAACAAATGCAAGTGATGGGTCCTCAACGTAAAAGATTTGTTTATAGAGCATAGTCACTTGATTTCCATCAGGTAAAATTTCAGGGTAAGACTTGAGAAATGGAATGCTATGAAGGTATCCCGTACAAAAAATAACCGCATCTATATCTCCAAGATTTTGCTTATCAGTATTTACTGATCGAGTACTGATATCATAACTTTGAATGATTCCAATGTATTCAACTCGTTGTTGAGGAATATTCACCACTGTTTCTGGGTCTTTACAACTCACAATCACCCGTTTAGCATAGGTGGATAATTGTATGGCAATATCACTTCCACTAGCATAATTTCCCACAACCAAAATGGTTTTATCTTTGTAACGACTGGCGGAATCAAAGTATTTGGAATGGGTAATAGAGCCTGAGTCTAAATCATGCCATTGTTTGAGACCCTTGACTTCAGGAATGTATGGCACTTCGAAGTGTCCATTGGCCACAACCACCTTATCATATTGCAAAATGGGACCAGGGGTCCCGTGGCAATCTTCAGTGAAAATATGCCACTGTTTGTCCTTTTTAAGCGAGACAACATTGGCTCCAAGCCTGAATTTCACTTTAGACGGAATTGTCTGTGCATAGGTATGAATGTACTCCAAAACTTGCTGTCTAGATGGGAATACTGGTGCCGAGACAGGAAACTTCACATGGTTGAATTCCATAACATCCTTAGAGATATTTGTTTCGAGCTTTTCATACATGGGGGATACCCACGGCATCCGTTGGCCATCTAGGACGGAATAATCATCTGCTTCACTGCAGATCAAGGAATTCTTGGACCGAACAACGGACTTATCCCCGTCGTAGTTCCAGATGCCTCCAATCCGATCTCTTCTTTCGAACAAATCCACCACCAAATCACCAGGCTCTTGTCCCATGGCTTTGGCCGTAGCCAACCCAGCACATCCACCTCCTATGATGGCAACTCTGGTTGGTTTGGACATGGTAATACCAAGGAGGTATATTTATTGCTAATGTCCCTGATTGAAGATTGCGCCATAGTGGCAGGATATGAAGCCGAACATCCCAGTGAGAACCCAGTGAGAACCCAGTGAGAACCCAGTGAGACACCTAGAGCATGGACAGACCTAGAGACAGACCCAGCGAGACATGGGGAGAGATAGTGAGACATGGGGAGACATGGGGAGACCTCCGGTGGTATCCAATAATGACAACCTTGTACTCAGTAGATATCTTTCACTCAAATAATAGAGAAGGATCCATAATTACCTTATACTTTTCTTCTATTTCTCTCTAAAACATTCCCACCTTTACCCCAACCACTACTAATTCCACTACCAATTCCACTACCAATTCCACTACCAATTCCACTCCCACCAATTCCGCCCATCAATTCCACTACCACCATTAAACCCACTCACTCTGTTGGTTACATTGGATCAACACTAGGCAACTAACCTCTAGTGTCACCCCCGTAATCTCTAGTACCAGCCGCCTCACCTCCAGTGTCACCCCCATAATCTCTAGTACCAGCCCCGCCAAACTCTAGTACCAGCCTCCCAACCTCTAGTGTCACCCCCTAATTTCTTGTACCAGCCGCCTGACCTCCAGTACTGTCCCTTTGTTTCCCCTCCGATAAGGTCCACCCAAACTCGCTGCTGATTGCGACTAGTGACCCTGGCCCCAGATGTTCGTCTTGCTATCACCAAACATTCAGTCGTGCCTTCTCCATAGACATGACCAAATTTGGGGTAGTGTGGAGTCAACACAACTGATGAATTTCAAATTCATTTTCAATACGAAATTCATATTCAATTACAAGTTCATTTCCAATTCTAACTTAGATTTGTTGTTAACAACCCGAAGATTTACTGACTCCAACCAGTTGAAATTGTTAGTTCCATTTGAGCACTAGAATTATTGGCTCATTACCTCATTGAATCATTAATTAATTGAATCATTAACTCATTAACTCATTGAATCATTAACTCATTGAATTATTGAATCATTGAGCATTAACTGAGTTGCAGTTTGATTCTCCAACAAGCTAAACGGTTGAAAACAGTTAGTTCTATAATTGTCCATTATCAGATCAACTAGCTTGTATCATTGCAGACCGTTCCAGAACATTCAAATAGTCCCATATTTTGAATTAACAAGCTATAGTGTTCAATACTCCAGGATTTCAGATTTTAGCTTCCAACCAGCCCAAAATCCCAAAATCCAAACTCCCAGAATCCCAGATTCTCGTAACTTCGAAATCACCATATCCACTGAAACCCCCCAAAAACCAAAACCCCAAAACAACCTTTTTTCATGTCTCACCCAGCAGCAAGTGTAAAATCCATTTGCAGCGGAAAGGTAAACCTCAACTCCAATGAAGACTTCTATCTGCTGGATTTCCCGTCTAACGGCTCCTACAATTTAGACACGGATCGATCCACTTTTGATTATGAAGACGAGATGTCTTCCAAGGTAAGTCATGACTCGAACTATAGTTTTGGCTCAAAACTCGATGCCAGGTCACTTGAGAATGATCATGTTAATCAGTTCGATAGTGAAACTTCCAGTATGTTGGGCACTCCAGGTCAAGAATTCTCTCACTCCGTCCCCGAAACCCCTTCCAGGCCACTTTCAAGAAACTCCACCACTTCTTGTCTTTCAGTTACTGCCACTAAAGATGGAATTGAAGGGAAGAAATTCCATAGAACCGGTCCAAGCCCTTATTCAGCAAAAATCATTGCAAACATGATGTGGCAACAACAACAGCAACAACAGTTCCAACTGTTGAAGCTTCATGAATCCTCTAATATTCTTAGGTCCAATTCGCCTGACCAGCAACTGTTGGCAACGTCTGCATCCGCAGTAATCTTCACCAGACCAGGCCGTGACGTCAGTACCAAATCCTCTGAAACCGGCTCCCTCCGCAGTCCTACCACCAATAACACCAACATCAACAATATTAATAGCAGTCAGATATCATTCAAAACTACTGATGCTGAATGTGATGGAGATTCTGGTGTACCACAAGCCAAAAGAGATACGCTCTTTGAAAAGGATTTCTTGGTTGATGGGAAAATGCTTCCCCCCGTGACGCTTAATGAGAAAATTAACTTATTGAGTACTGATTCAGTACAAAAATAACCTTAGTATTTATTTACGAATAATGACATTATCTTCTATTAATGTATCATGATAGTTGCAACCAGTAATTGCGACATTTGGCTTGGACGACATTTTGACGACATTATCAAACACTACCAGTCACTTTGTTAAAGCGTGACTTAGTGTCACATGCCATTAAGTCACATGCCCTGATATATACTGAAAGATTTTTCAGATAATGAATTTATCAATGTTAACCAGAATTTCAAGAGTTTCCAAGGTTTTGGCACGTGAAGCCAAACCAATCACGAGTGGAGTCCAATTCCCCATTAGAAGATTCCAATCCACGCTTAAATCCAAGCCCACCGAAGTTTACACCAAAATCACCGATGAAGCTGATCCTCAAAGAAGTGCTTTCTTTCAGTATTCTTGGGGTTCATGGTTGAATGATGACAAGGCCAAGAAGGCACAAAGAGAAACCAAATTCTCCATTGAAGGTGTAGCCAACCTTTTCAAGGAAATCCATGGCACCAGATCAGATTCTAAGAACATCGACAAGAGTGGTGAACCATTCATTAGAGCTCCATTGACTTTAAAAGATGGTACTAATTTATTGACCAACAACTTGACGAAGAAGGTTTTAGGTGATGGAGAATTGAATGTCAAGTCAATTGCCAGTATTCATGAAGGAAAACATCACAGAATCTACAAGATATCTTTGAATACTGGAAAGGATTTGGTATTAAGAATTCCTTATAAATTGGACTCAGATTATGCCATTCAACAAAAGATCAAGTCAGAAGTGGCTACTTTAGATTTCCTTAACTTGAAACTCAATGCTTCAGTTCCAAAGGTTCTTGCTTATAGTACTTCTAAATCTACTCAAGTGAACAGTCCATTCATTTTGATGGAACATATTGATGGAGATCTTTTGATGAAGGAATGGGATCCATTGGCTGTTGATAGTGAAGAATCCAAGGCAAAGTTGAATGAAGTTATTGAACCAATCGCTAATTTCCAAAGTAAAGTGTTGAGTATAACATTCAATAAAAATGGTTCGTTGTTTTTCACTGACGATGTTTCTGGATCGCTCCAAACCGACTTACCTTATGACGGAGAAGAGAACCCTTTATTGAAGAACAGATGGAGAATTGGGCCAAGTATTGAAAAGAGTTTCGCTAAAAACAAGAATAAATTAACTGAATCTCAAGTTAATCAATTTAATGGACCTTGGAGTGCAAAGAAACCTTTGGATATTATTACTTCAGTGGCCAATATTGAATTAGAGAACTTAAGAAATCAAGCCGTTCATACTAATGCTTCAGAGAATGAAATCCATCAACAACAAATTGATACTTTTGAAAGTCTTAAGACAATTGGATCTCAATTAATTAACCCTGAATCTCCATCCATCATGAATGCTCAAGAAGTTTTTAAACCAAGAATGTATTTGCCAGATTTGGATCCATTAAATGTTATCAAAACCCAAGATGGTTTCACCTTTTTTGATTTCGAATATGCCACTATTAAGCCATTCATCTTATCAAATTATCCTTCATTTGTGGCTTATCAAGGTGCCAAAATTTACAACTTGGAAGAAGATATTCCTGAATATGCTGAAATGGATGAACTTGAACAACAACAATATCAATTCATGTACTTTAAAACCAGAAATGAGAGATTATGGGAATTGGCTTTAAATCAAAGACATCATGATTTAATTTCCATTGCATCTCCTCATATTAAAGCCTTAAAAGCTCCTTATGTCCAAGCATTGGAATACAAACATCCTAAGGATTATTTATATGTGGAAAATGCCATTATTCTGCTTAGACCAATGTGGGAAGCTTACGTGAGTAACAACTTGTGTAACAGTCAAGATTCCAAATTTCCAATTGAATATGATGAAGCTTACTTGGTTCAACATGAACAGCAATTGATTGCTTACCAGAATGATGTTCTTTCTAGTCCATTTGTTGCTACTGGTGGTTGGATTCCTCAAGATATGTTCAACACCTTAAAGGAGCAAGGAATGATTGTGGAAGATCAAGATGGAAACTATAAGATCGATAATGATAAGGTCTTGGAAGATCCTCAAGAAGAGTAACCTCACAAAACCTCTCACCAAGTGTAACTTGTATTTAGAATGAGTATTTATATTATTAAATGGAGTATTCAATAACATGACTGTATATGTATGTGAGTTGGTAGTGAACTGGTAGGAACGAATCAGTGCAAATCTGATATAACTGATTAATCACATATGGCAACTCAATTGAAGGAATCTGTGGATAACAACTGGAATATGAAACCAAAGCTATCTTCTATAATTGATGGCTTGACAGCTTCGGTCTCGTTAACCAGTCACAATACTCCTAAAATTGGCAAACTATAATAATGAACGAGATGTTCGAATGAAACAGGAATTTAACCTATTTGTATCTGAATTGAATTATTGGGTAACCCTCTAAACTGTGTATGTTTCTGGTTCTCTTATAAGTATTTCTTTGCAAGTAACTTTATTCTCATATCAAAATCTGGAGAAACTATGGCATCATTGACGGAATAAAACGGATTCAACAAACATTTCACATAGAGATCATTGGCCTCAATAAAGAATTGTTTTATACTGTTATCATCATACTTTTGGTTACCATTTCCAACCTCATAACACAACATAAACTTGATACTTCCTTGAGTTATGAAAGAATTGACCAAAAGCCCGTAAAATGCATCGATTTTTCCCAAGTAGTACTGATTGCTGGACCATTGGGCGTCCTCAACAATATCCAAGGAAGAGTTTGATATGAAAGGAAGCATTTCTTTGATACTGGATGAAAACTGAGACTTGCCTGGAATGGAAGTATTCGATGCAGAAGATGTTAGAGACACTGAGTTTTTGAAGGAAGAAAACTCTAGTTCATAAAGCGGATTGTCACGCGTGCCAATGATGGTGAAATAGTATGATGTCATTGCTGAATAAACACTTTAAGAGGTAACCACCAGGTTGGATCAAGTTTGATATATTGTGTATTGAGGTATTAACGTGTAATTTACTCAAGATAACATGTACAATTTACCCCTAGCTAACCTGTAATATATCCATGATCAGATCTTGTGGGAATTGTGGTAATCACCAGCAAACCCGCAAACTTCCCCGGGTTAACCTGCCAAAATATCCCACACAGTCGCACAACAACTCCCCGAATATTGCAGGTTGAATTCGATCATGTTTTGGTTATTGTTTTGATACGCCCTATCAGTAACACCTTTCTCAATAATCCCTTCATCATAATCAAGACCCCCTTATAAAGCATTCATATCACTCCGATCCCCCCTCACAATTGCTGATATCGTAACCCCCAAAAAAGTGACTTCAAACCGTCAAAATTGCCCCAGCTACAACTCAGTATCCGATGATGTTGAAGGACTCCAACAAACGCCAATACAGTCACCAAGATCCCAACAAACCCAACTTCATATTTTCGTCCGATGTACCGGAGAAGATATCTGTACTTGTTGAACGGTATTTACAAAGACAATCAGGTTCTGAAGGTATAAATGAAGTGGATATAGGTGCCGATATTGAATTCAATATAAATGTTGAATTGAACTCATTATTGGTTCGGAATCAGGATTTAAAACCTTCAGATTTGATAAAGGAAAACTTAATATGTTTGGCCCGGTCTAATACCAAGAAAATGTCACGTAATATCGAAAATTTAATCTTTTCACAACCTAAGTATAATCTCCAACCATATTCCATTATTTCAGACGAAATTTTCATTGTTAATCTATCCCTTAAACTATTGGAGTTTATTATTCATGAAAATTTGAATAAATTTGTCATTGACTTCTTGAAAGATGAAAATTATGGCTTACTACTTCTCTGTGATGAACAAATGATTGATCAGATAGAACGATATATCCAAGTAAGATTCGTTCATGAGTTGAATAAACATATCACCAATCCCATTGTTCTACAAACAGATAAGGAGAAAGTGGAGCAGACATCCTTGTCGCAAGAACTCTCCGATTTACACCTCACAAATTCCTACGAGTCGGACCATACCATAATTGAACATCTCAACATTGTACCTGAGCAAATATCTGTCAGTGATTCTACACTTGATGGAGAAGACTCTTCAATTGAAAATAAAAGCTTCGCATATGACGATGAAGCATTTAATTCTTCAATGGAAGAATTATTACTCTTGAGATCCAACGATACCACCAGGTCAAATTCAAATGATGAACTTGAGGATATTCCTTCGAATGTTGAGAGGACTCGAATAAGAAAGAGCAAAGCAAAGATAGAAGGGTTTATAAAGAATATGGATAATTTGAGGCATAACGAACCTGAATACATTAAACTTGATGACATTTTGGAAACAGAGTGTGGACTAGATCACAAGGAAGATGATCACGAAATTTTACAACCTCCTTTGGAGATACGATCCTCACTGTCTCCTATCCAAACTTCATTGTTGTCCTCATCTTCGATGACAACACGAAAGTCATTATCTACAGTGAGTAGCGCATCATTTTCAATGATCAATCACGAGGAAAACCATGGGTTACAATATGCTTTTAAGAACAAATCACCATTAGTTCCTACTTACATAAAGGATGATAAGAAGTTCAAATTTATTAAGGTTGGAAAGGTGCAAAAGTTCGTTAATCTCTTTGAAGAACAAATGGATAAGGTCGAAGTAACACTGAGACCTGCGACCCCTCCTAGCAGACGTTGAATTATCCATGACAATCGTGTGTATAATGTACTTTTTAAGTGTGATGCTAAAATCTATTCTTTATATTTCCTAACGGTTTTGTAATTAGTATAATAGATGTATCAACATGAACATGGGATCATGAACATTGGATCTTGAATATTGGATCATAAAATTGACATCATAATATTGACATCATGAACTTTGAAATCTTGAACTAAGAAGAATTAGTTTAGATCTTGACTGGGTCTGTAATCTCAAATCACATCTCGAGATCCTGTATAGTTAAGACCATATAAGATTAGTCTATGAAGCCGTACTTTTGGCATAATTTCCTCTTTCACCCAGTTGATTTAGACCAGGTTGGTTGGCCTCATTGGTTTGCATCATTGGTCTTTCAATTGGATTTGAATTGGATTTGAATTGGATTTGAAGTATTTTTGGTATCTTCGCCATTACCTCTTGGGGCCCTAAGGATCTATCTTCGGTCATATGATGTTAGTTTATAGTTCACTGATCAATAATACCTCTCTGTGCAACCTTGTCAGTCAATTCGTTGAATTGGGCGAATATTCTCTTTAATTCGTCTTCCTCTACCTCCTTCTTTTTCTCCTCCACCTTCAAAGTTCCCAAGCACCAGGTCTCCTTCAATGACCTGGAAACCGACAAAAGATCTTCACATAACCGAATGATGGTCAAAGCATCGGATTCGATGGTTAGCGACTCCGCCGCCAATAACTCCTTGGGCTTGTCTTGATTGATCGATACTTCGAAGATGTCCTGAAACTTCTGGAGGATCTGCTCGATGTTGGTATCAATACGCTCTGTCGTTAGTATTGAGTGATGATTGGTACTGGTTGCATGGCACCGACTTTGGGGGTTAATCAGAACTTACGTAGCAAGGCAATGGACTTTGGTTGCATTGTGGTGAGATTGTAACAACTATAGTATTGAAGCGAGACGAATGAGATTCACTTTTGTTTGTCGCGGTGTGCGTCGCGGTGATTGTCGTATGCTAGGGAAGGAATTGTATCTTCTACCGAGAGTTGTCGGTAGAACAAGAATGCGAATTTCATCCAAAGCCATCCATAGCCATCTCACTTACCCATACTTTAGTGTAAGATTTCCGTTTAATATTAACCCTGGGATCCCTCTATCAATATGAAACATCTCCGGTTTCAAAACCTCTCAATTCACAAAGTTCCTTCTAGTATTTCCACCTCCAATGTGGTGAATCTCTGGTGAAATCCTGGTGGTACCTCCCTACAATATACCGTACCGCGTCCCCCTACCGAGTCCCAATTAACTTGGCACCACGGAGAACGGGTAACGGATACGGTAATTGCGGCCAGGGCCTCACTAGATGCTGCACAAGCCTCTGACTCATTGACTTTTAAAAACCTTCACTTCACTGGGGTAATCACTTCAACAATACCACTATAATCACACGACACTCTTCTATGAGCATAACTCAATCATTCATCCCTTCTAACCCCCATATCAACCCAACTATGAACTCCGAAAATTCGACGGCCCACAACGGTGCAGTTGATGCCATGGCTGAGGGTTCACGCTCAAGTCCTAAACCTCCAAAGTGGGCATATGGTACGGTTCTTCCATCTATATCAAGACCTTCTTCAGGATTGAGTCTGTCAGAGAGAGGCTATACTTCCACCGTGCAGCCGGAGCTTCTCCAAGATCACTTGCTTCCTACCACTGAAGAACTCCGTAGTAAGATCTTAGAAACTCGTTACAGAATCAGAGATATTCTTGGTGGAAATGGTGATTTAATGATCATCACCGGTCCAACTTTCGTCACTGACCCTGAGGAACTTGTTGCTTGTGCTAAATGGATCAACTCTGTTAGTGATGGTAACTTGGTGGCTCTTAGAGCTAATATGACAAAATACAATACTGAATCTCCTACTCCTACCAACCCTTCGGTTATGACCTACGAAATCCAATATGGTCTTCCTTTCTGCAGATCTTTGATGTCAGAAGTGGCGGAATTGTGTCCTATCGTGGGTGAAATTTCCGACACCATCACTCCTCAATACTTGTCGGATTTATACTCCCTTGGCTCCATTAGTTCTACATTCGTTGAATCTCAACTTCATAGAGAAATGGCATCTGCTACTTCCTACGCGGTGTATTTTGGTTCCCAAGACTCCCATTTGCCCTTTGACAAGAGCATGTATACCCATCGTATAACTGCTGCCTTAGACGCGATGTTTGCATCTTCTCAACCCCATCAATTCTTGTCTATCAACAAAATCGGTCAAGTTATTGTGGTGGGAACTACAGGAAATGATGAAACGTTCATGTCCATCGAGATAAATTTGCAATTAACCTTTGAAGAATTGAAAATCATCATCGATAAAGTCTACAATTACTCACTTGTCAAGTACAAAACTCCCAAAATTGTATTGAATTTAGGAAGAATATCACATCAACAATATGACCAAAAGTCCAAATTATTGAAGGAACTTCTTACCAATGACGACATTAAACCTAAGATTGTTGGTGTAATGATTGATAGTGGTGACAATTATTTACCAGAGGGTGTACCACATGGCTTACAAGTCAATGAAATTAACAAGTATATTCAAGAAAGAATAAATAGAACTGAAAGGCAAAATGCAGTGCATAGTGAACATACGTTCGAATATTTGATCAATGCTGACAAATTACTCAATGAATTGAAACAATTAAGGAAGTAGGTTTAAGGAAGTAATCCTGGACTCCTTATTCTGGTTCTAGAACAAGATAAACTTTAATAGTCTAAAGAATGTCTTCACTAGATATGCAAAAAACTTATAAATATTAACTATCACCCAAATAAATTTTAAAAGTACCACAATCATATTTTCTAACGCAGTGTAGATCATCTTATTATGATTTCCACTTTTCAATTTCAAATTCAAATTCAATTCAGTCTCTTTAATAGTCTCTGTGACAACATTATGACTGAATAATGAAGAATTAAGCTTATCAATTCTCTCATTGATTTTTCTTAATTCTAATGATAATGAAGTATTGATTTCACCAATCGATCTATCACTATTACTCAAAAGATTATCAATCTTGATTGAATAATCATCATTGATTAAATGATTAATTGCTTTAACTTCATTTAGAAATCCACTGTATAATTGCTCATGAATTGGTAAATCTTCATCAGTAATCTTCATTGTAAGCAGAAACAATTCATTAAGTTGATCCTTTAAAATTTCATTAAGGGTACGATTAATCGTTCTTGTAAGGTGTGGATAAATATTTATCACATAGTTCATTTTCAAATTTATCATTTGTTTGAAGTAATTGAAGTTTTTAAATGCCATTTGTAGTTCTCTTACCCTCATGTCAGGTTCAACACACTTGACAATGACGTTATTTGCTTTTAATTCAGAAAAATCTTCTTCTTCGTCTTCGTCTTCTTCTTCCTCACCATAGAACGGTTCCACATCAAAACTGTCATCAGGAAGTGGCCTCTTCTCGGTGTTCCTGATGGCAACATCATTGATATCGAGCGTTGGTGATATGACACGAAGCCTTGGAGCAGGAGGAGTTTTGGGGTCTTGGGATAGGACTACGTCTTCTTCACGTTCAGGAGATGTGGATAATCGTTTGAAAAATTGATCTTTCAATGGATCTTTTAGATTTCCCATAAATGCTTTAGTATCTTCTTCATCCGCATTTGAAGAGGATGATGAATGATTATAGATCTTTCGAGTTTTCCGCTTCATCTTTCTCTTTAAATTATTTTTAATTGGTGAACGAGTCGAACTTATCTTGAAGATGTGACCATCACTATCTGTACTATTAAATGTGGAATTCAGTTGTCGCCTTATATGTTTCTGGTTTTGGTTTTGGTTTTGGTTTTGATTTACTTCACTGGCATCATCATTAAATAATCTATCATGAAGTCTATGTTTTGCATCCAGAGATGATGAAGATGACAGGTTGTGTTTCTCTGGAGGAAACCATAATTGACCTTTGGCATTACGAAGTTCATGCCAATGGCTTCTGCACCAAACCAAATCACCAATAAGTTCGGGTAATTCAATTGCCCAAATCATTTTCCAAGGTTTTTTGGGATTGGTGTTGTTTTTGCTGAAAACATTTGATGCTAATGGAAGGGTTTTAATACTGAGTTGTTTTGGATGTTCTCCATATTTCAATCTCAATTTTCTATTTCTTATGATTTGAAGAGGATTATAAACACCTTCTACTCCTGGATGCTGGGTTTCTTGCTTGGAGAGTTCTTCAAATTTTTGCAAATAAAGGTACTTGACACTTATCATTGATTTAACTCTTTCTGCTCTAATGATAGTCTTTCTGGAGATTTCTTTGCCTCCAATATTGGGATTGGCATTATCATGAATGGGGTCCAAGATATTGCAATCGATTTGAAGGGTTTTCCGAGTTTCCATGAACATTGATGTCATTTCGCTGACCTTTTTGGTCTCATCGTGACTGGCAGCTTCCACTGGGGTTCTTGGAGGAGAAATCACCTTCTTGTCCATAAGTTCTAGATCGAAATCAAACCCATCATGAGCAACTTCTTTAATGTCCTCCATGGTTTCTATGTGAGTTTTATCTCCATTTCGTCTTCCACCTCTTCTTAGAGGGCTGAGTGGAGATTCGTTCATGGCGGTGGATACAAAGACAAATAAGGTACCTGAATCAGTTAATTCTCCTATTGGATGCTTATTAGACAGGTTGCTTTGTCAGGTTGTTTTGTCAGGTTGTTATAACAAGGTGAATGTGGAGTATTCCGAAATCGCCGAATCAAGTGTAAAGGTCCACGAGAATGCCCTCAACGACGACCAGTTTGATTGGTCGAATGATTCAAGAGTTATAAGTCCAGTGTCTCTTGAAGAAAGTTCCTGTGTTGTTCCACTACTTCTTCCTCAGGTTAGTCTGATCCACACGACAAGAACTGAGACAAGGAGAGAGCTTAGAATTATGGCTAAGGAAGTCAATGGGATCTTCTTGACCAACAATTAGTGGGGAGAATGGAAAATGGAAAATGGAAAATGGTGGGAAAAGGCAGTTGGCAGTTGGCAGTTGGTGATGTTAATAGGAAAGAATGTTGCTAGGACCACTGTTGCCTACTATTCCTGGCAACCGATGTACGATGGTGGGTACACGATGGGGAGGAGTGCGGTACTACACCACCAAAACTACTAAGAATTACCGAAGATTGTAGCGAGAGTTGTAGCGAGAGTTGGTAGCGAGAGTTGGTAGCGAGAGTTTCGCTGGAGATTAGCGAGAAGTTAATCCCAGACATGAAGCAGATTAATAATGGTACAAGGTAGGGGTCCAACTTTTAGAGATGGTTCTTATAGTAGGAGACTCTAAGGAGACACCAAGGAGAAACCAAAGAGAAGTTCTATGAGGTCCCCGAATGAGACAATCTAATGAGGTCCCCGAATGAGACAATCTAATGAGATCCCCTAAGGAGACACTCTACGGAGACTCTCGAAGTTCTAGTGAGATCCTTAAGGATCTACCAACTTATAGTGCTTATTAGCTGGGGTGATTATTAATATTAATGGAACTCACTAAATGTTGCCACTCTCATTAAAATAATGAATTATTAGTATCAACTATCACTAACCTTTCTACACCTTTCACACGGTTCCATTAAGAAACTTTTCCTGGCCACTAAACAAATTTCAGCTACAGTGAATTTGTGAACTTTGCACCTTGTATCACTACTTTAAGTACAATTATCGCACCGTAAAATTGCCACTTATCAATGATACAATTTGCCAAATCAGCTAAGGACTTGGACGACTACGTCTCTAGTAACAAATACTTGGTGATCAACTATACCGCCTCGTGGTGTGGACCATGTCAACAAATCAAACCCGTGGTGGATGCATTGTATGCCGATGAAGATGGCAGATACGCTAAAGTGGAGATTGTTAGAGTGGATTTAGATGCCAATCAAGAAGCTGCTACTAGTCATAATATCACCAGTGTTCCTACATTCTTGTTCTTCGAGGCCGGTAGTGAAAAGGCTCGTGTTAAGGGGGCCAACATCCCCGAACTCATCAAACAATTGGACTCCCTTAATGATAAGGCGAAGGATGATGAATCCAGTGGTCGTTCAGGTAATGGAGCTGGGGTGGAAAAGGTGGCTGCTGACCCTGAATACGCCGAGATTGCATCCAAAGTACCAAAGGGATTCGAGATCTTGAATGGTCTGATCCATTATGGAGATTTCGAGGCCTTGAATGCTATGCCACTCTTTGAGGGTGAAGTTAAGGACGTTTTCCGGGTTGGAAAGTCAAACTCCGCAGTATATTCGGACGCTGACTCCCAGATGTTATTCTACGTGCCATTGTTGACTATTTCCAAGGTATACTCGGTATGGATCAAGGTACAAAAGATCGCCAAAGCAGAAAGAATCCAATTGGACGAGGACGATATCGAAGAGACCCAAACCCCAAACCTCATCAAGGTATGGCCTAACCACTCGGGAATCATGGCTTTCGATGACGCTTCTTCTGATTCTGCTCCACACGTGGAGAAGATCGAAACCACTGATGGATGGTATGAATGCAAATTCAAATTTGTGAGGTTCCAGAATGTCCAAAGTTTGAACTTCTTCTTTGATGGTGAAGATGAAGATTTCCACACCGTGATTGATAAAATAGTTATTGTGGGAGTCAATGGTGATAGCAAAGAACAAGGAAAGATCAATGACGATTAAGGCCCCAATTAGAAACCAAATCCTCCAAATCTGAAAGTTTGGAGGTTTTGGGGGGTTTTGCAATGGTTCGTGGGTCATTATCTTCACACTAAGCTTCACTTAATACAATGGCTCCTATTCAGTTATAGAAAGAAGAATATATGAACCAAACAGTTATCCCATGACCAAAGAGTCACCCCATGACCAAACAGTTATCACATGAATCGTCAATTTGTTAATTTCATAGTTAATGTTTAGTATTTTAGTACTGACAGCTCTTCCCATGATTTTCTACACTGTAACAACAAAGATAATTCACATACTCTAGAAAATCACCACTCTAAATATATAAACAGGTCAGAGCTATGGTCAGAGATATAGTCAAAATTTACTGGAAAAAAACTGAAACTTCTCCGAATATGCTTCTCTTTCAAGTCTCTATTCTCACAAGCTTCACGTCTACTCGTGTTAATTCTCTGGTTAATTCAATTTATATCTACTCCATTGGCTTGTGCTATAGCCACGGCATAATATAGTCTATCTGCTTACGTAACATACCAGCATTAGTTAACTATTAATTATAAACGTGGCTTTGTTTCGCTTTTCGGTTTTGCTCTGGAAGACTCGAGGTTTAGAACAGTCTCCACTAACTGTTCCTGCATTCCCAATTGAGCCCCATTTTACTCGTACGGCTTGTGTATCTGTCGGTGTCTGTGTGGTGAGACAACCACTGCTCGGTAATAAGTAGCGCGAGCCTTTTAGCCTTTGCCATCAGTTCCGAGACCTGCATACAGCCGGCAATTTTCATCCACTCAAATCCCTCCACACCATCACCTTTCATTATTCTTTTCGTCAGGTATTCCCCACCAGCTTCATTGCACATACATCAAGTCGTTTGAATCGGAGTTACATCTTAGTGACTTTCCTAGTGACTCGCGTGCTTTTTCCCCACATTCCCCACCCCAAAAGTGGATCTCTAGTGCCATCAACTTATCTCTAGAGCCACATAATCATGTTTAATCCAATCTTAAGAAGAGTGGGTCGTACAGCAGTCATCAGAGGTGTCAAGCCTCGTGCCCGCTACCCATTAAGACCGTTTTTGCATAGACAATCCGCTCCTGTATTGTTAAGATTCCAGTCCACTTCAACTGAAAAGAAAGACAAACCTGAGGACCATGCCTTGGCAAAGGAAACTAACAAAGATGTAGTTAAGGTGAAAGATCAAGAAAAGCCTACCATATGGGAAAAGGTGAAACATGAAGTCCAACACTATTGGGATGGTACCAAATTGTTAGGTTATGAAATGAAAGTTTCCACCAAATTGTTGTTCAAATTAATGTCAGGTTATGGCTTGTCTAGAAGGGAATCCAACCAACTCAATAGAACCATCGTGGATGTTATCAGATTGGTGCCTTTTTCGATGTTTATTTTGATTCCCTTTGCTGAACTCTTGCTTCCAGTGGCCCTCAAAATTTTCCCAAACTTATTGCCATCAACTTATGAATCTAAGCAAGATGCTGTTAAGAAGAAGGCCAAGCTTTCCAAGGCCCGTGTGTCTGCCTCCGAGTACATTAAGAAGACTATGGAAGAATCTGGTCTTAAACTTTCCAAGAAAATTACTGAGGCTGAAAAGGAAGCTTTCGTTTCCTTTTTCCATACCATTTCCTTGGGTAAAAATCCTACTAGAGAACACTTGATTCAAGTGGCTAGAATGTTTAAAAATGATCAAGTGTTAGATAACTTGTCCCGTCCTCAATTAGTTGCCATGACTAAGTATATGTCATTAAGACCATTCGGTACCGATTCGATTTTGCGTTACCAAATCAGACATCGTTTATTGAATATCATCAAGGATGATAAGGCCATTGATTATGAAGGTGTTGAATCTTTGACTATTCCTGAGTTATACATTGCTTGTTCTCAAAGAGGTATCAAGACCACCGACGTTTCTCCTGGTCGTTTAAGAGAAGATTTGGCTACTTGGTTAGATTTGAGATTAAGACAAAAAATCCCTTCTACTCTCTTGATTTTATCTTCAACTTACACCTATGGAGACAATTCTCATAGTATTGAGAGTTATTACGATTCTTTATTGGCAGTATTGTCATCTATTCCTGATGAAGTTTATAATGTTGCCAAATTAGAATTAGCTGATGATTCTAAGTTGAAGTTGAATATCTTGAAGGAACAAGAAGAAATGATTCAAGAAGAAAACTTGAGAGAAAAGGATACCGTCAACCAAGTCAAGGACAACATCAATTTGGATGAATATGAAGATGCTGCCTCTGAAGGTATGAAGGTTGAACAAGATGATGATCAGGCCGAGAAGCACAATACTGAAAAGCACGAGCAAGCCAAATCCGAAGAAACTTCCGAATCGAAGTCTTCCAAGACAAAAGAAGCCTCCCCATAGGGCATAGTACGAGTTATGATCTGATCTGTTTTAATTATTTGATCTATTTATTAGTTTTGGGATCGTAATTGTCAATGAATGTATATAGTGCGGCGACACGTCTATCTTCCAGTAGAACCAAAGGCACCAGCACCTCTGGCGGTTGGAATCAATTCTTCAGCGGTGATTTGTTTGATGTCAGCGTTGACAATCTTTTCCAAAACCATTTGAGCGATTCTATCACCGGCCTTGATGGAGAAATCTTTGTCAGAGTGGTTGAAAAGAATGATCTTGATCTCTCCACGGTAATCAGCATCAACCACACCAGCTCCGGTGGAGATACCGTGCTTCATGGCCAATCCAGATCTTGGGGCCACTCTACCGTATGTACCGTATGGAACGATCACACTGATGTCGGTGGCAACAGCACCTTGACCATGTCCTGGAATGACAAAGTCTTCAGAGGCATATAAGTCGTAACCAGCGGCGTAAGCGGAGCCCTTGGTTGGCAAGGTGGCTCTTTCGGATCTCAAGAACACTTGTAAGGTCTCGGATTGGGTATTTTGGATGGCTTGGTCGGTGGTCATTACGCGTATTGGTAGTTTATTGATGGTACGCGTTTGATGGACTTTTATACTTTCGATTACGTAATCTATGGAGTTGACTCTGGCTTTAGAGGGAATGCCTTTTGCCTTACCCGATGGTATTACAAGCGGCTGCGTTTGGTGGGCTCTGAATTGTCGCCCAGTAACTGTCTTGGATGGTTTGTTACTTTGAAGCCGCTCGAGGACGCAAGTTATTCAAGGTCGACCTACCTTCTAATAACTTCATTGAAGATTACAGAGGAGTGGCAGTTCTAGTTCACTATTATTGCAATATACGTGAACCAGCATCGCTTCAATGCGTTGTTATCTCAATTTTGATGAGTTTGGCTCGAGCGATTCCGGTGAAGTTTTGACAGATTTTTCAATTTAGCGACACAAAACCTCATACATCTCCATACATATCAATAAATGCCCCATGCCCCATGCCCCATGCCCCATGCAACAAAGCACCCAACAATATCATGCCGTAAGCCAATGAACAGTCGTTGATGACTACTACTTTCCGGTAATAATCCTCAATAGGCTCGATTTACTGTTTGGCCATCAGCTGGTCTGAGATCAATGTTCGCTTGACAGGCCCGATGTTTAGTTCAGTAGGATATTCGTCTGTAGTCACTAACTTCACTTCACTCATGGTTGATCATTGCCAAGTGCAATTTCTCGATTAATATTGTGTTGACTCGGACTAATGTGCATTGTGGGTTTCACGGGATTTGGAGGTTTTCAAACACCGCTCAAACACTGAAAGGTGTAATTCTTACCAAACCAGATATTACTGGTCGATCCAGATTGAACTAAATAGAAACTTTATATGGCATTTCTCTACGTACTTTACTTGATTCTGCTATTAGTTTCTAGTAATACTAACAGCCAAGTCTTAATAGTTAAGGAAGACGTCAAGTTTCATTTACCATTATGATTGACTTAGTATGACAAAACTGTAGCTTTCAATTTTAATATCATCTTGTCCCAAAAGACTCCTTTCTATTGAATTCAGTAATAACAACATACAAAGACTGGCTGAGAACGTATAACTTCTCCAACATAATTTTATACCAGGCCATTAACGCAGCTTACTTCATGATATTTAACATCTTCATAAATGCTTAACATATTGATTTGGCTCTCATTGGCACCATTGGTTATTGTTCATTGTATATAGTTAATTGTTCATTGTTCATTGTTCATTGTTCATTGTTCATTGATTCACAAATCCCAGGGAGTAGCCTTGGTTCAAATATATCTGGCCCTTGGTCTTGTGTTTCATATCTGAGAACCAATCATATTGAGAAACTCCTTCTACTCCACATGTATAATAAATATAGTCCATCACGATTTCGGTCTTTAGATCCAAGAGACCTTCCTTGTAGCTTCGAGAGTTTGAAATAGTATGTCCAGCTTGAAAGTAGATATTTTTCTGTTCCTTGGACATTTGGTTCCATGTTCTGGTTGCATTAAGTAAACGTCTAGATGTAATGCCAGTTTCGCAGAGAAACTTGTGAAAACTTAAGCTTTTGTATGGAGCTCTGATCAATTCCACTTGCTCTTTCCTTTTTTGTTCCATGAGTTGATAATATTTAAACGTTTTTGGAGGTAATTCATGAAACATTCGATCTACTTTGGCCCAACTAAATCCAGTTTCGGGGTTTTCATGAATCAAATCAGTATAATAAATATGCTTTGCTCTTCGAGAAGAATTTCTACCAAATGCCTCATTGATTATTATATCATAATAATCCAAATCAAGTTGCATAGTTGATTTCTTGCGTAGTTTATCCTTGATGATCTCCCAAGGGTAGAGACCCAGAAATGGATATGGATTCCACCAATGCTTGCCCTGATTACGTTTTATATATTCCACTATCTCATATCCTTTCCAAATTCGAAGTTGTTGTTGGTATTGCCATTCTGTAGGATTCTCCCATGGCACCCTTTCCTCCTCTGATAATCTATTCCAACTACGTATCAAACCTTGCTTGGATCTGTATTTCATAAGGCTCTGAAACAAGTCAATTCCAGTGATTCTTTCCGGCTTTCTCACTATATGATCTGGGCTTTGTTTAGAAGCCAATTGCTGATACTTTGAATATTCTTCAAACGAAATGTCCTCCCATAATTTGGCTTGTTCTGGGCCATTTTCCTTTTTAAACATTTCATAAGGGCTAGTCTTTGTTTTTGAAAACAAACCTTGGTGAATTTGACTTAAATCGGGGCCTGGATATCCAATGGTAAATGGTTGTTTTAGCCATTTGGTGCTCATGTAATGTGATGAATATCTAACAAAGGTTTTCATGTTTGATCCAACATGGCTTGATATTGATTACAGAACAATTCCAAAAGTTAACTGGATGTTTAATTGGTATAGAACTGAGAAGTGTTTCAGAGAAGTGTGTTCCATTTTGATCTGTCAGCTCTTGTTGGTATCATGTTTGTCCTCAATAAAATATTACGTAATCGAAATATACAAGTATACTTGTAAGGACATTAACACGAAGTAAATCCAAACCACAGATAAATAAGAAAGAACAGATAAATAAGAAAGTACAGAATTATAAGCTCTTTTAATATTGGGCTATTCAATGGTATATCTCGAAGAAAGCGTTATACTCTAAACTCGTATAATATAACTTATATGATCAAGTAATATTCTGAAATATTAACAAAGATACAATAAAATTCCAGCAACAGTCAAAACATTACGCTACTCCTAGGGAGACCAGTATGTTACCATTTTCAGATCAACCGACTTTAAACCTGACTTCATAGACATTATCTTTGAATATCTTTGAATACTTCCTAGTCAAAGTTTATCTGTATGCAGGATTATGTCCCAAAATGGTGGGTATAATTATCCCAGGTTATATTATATGTCTAGATGATATACCTTCTAAAGAATATTTATATGTATTTATATACCACTATAAGTAGGCACTAATATTTATATATATTACTACATATGATGAGGTATACAGTTATATGTAGATCTGTACCTACCTCTTACAGTGGGAAACTATATCAATATCCACTTTTGGGGTCATGTAGTGTTGATAATTATGGTCAGCTTGGAAAGAGCAGTTTAAACCCTCTTCTCTCCACCGGGTCCAACGTTTTTGCCAGCAGTAGTGGTGTGTTATAATCATGTAAAGATGCTTATGTGTAGGATTTCCCTCATTTGATTTATCGAAATCCCAATTCTTTCCCTTCTATCTTAGTTTGTATTTTGTGGGGCTTCCACTCTTCCTCTTAGACTTCTCAAGACATGTTAATACCTTGCTGAACATTTTGATGTAGTGGCATTCCGGTTTTCTTTGTCGCGACATTGATAGAAGAGATATCGAGGTGAGACTGAATCGGGATGTAGCTATGGATTGAAAAATAACTACTAGAATTAGTTTAGCCCTATTTTTGACATGGGGAAGTCTACCGATATGAGAGCTGTATTATCAATATTTAGTCTTGTTTTATAATTTTCTCCATAGAAGCTAAAATGGCTATAATTTTATGGCTACAATTTTATGGCTGTTAAGTCTGACACCAGTTTATAGAAAAAAGCTTCAGAACCGACTATTATGGAGGTAATATGTCCATATTATATGAATGGTGTTGATGAATAATTTGTAGCTATGACAGGTGAGAGTGGCTGTAGAATAGAGCTTTCTACAAAGCTTTTAAATCAAATATACAAAGGTGAAAAAAGATGAATTGCCATTCGTGTTCCTTATTACTTTAAAGAGTGATATTTATATCTCTTGCATAGAAGCATTCATGTCCACGTCTAATCGATTCGCTGATATTGGATTGATAAATCGCCCCTAGTCTATTCTAATATTATAGTATACCGGTCCCAGACGGTTTCGAGCTGATAGTAGTAAGAGTACTTAGTTAAATGATATTAGGACCTTAAGACTGACTCGACCTAAAAAGATCTTCATACAATGAGCATTGTAATCAAATCAATCTAATCTATCATCCATATTGGTAAACACTTATTATAAAGACTGGTGAGACGTTGATATAGTTGGTATAGTTGTTAGGATGAATACCCAACCATGGCAGATCAGTTTGTACTGAAAATTACTATGCCTCTGAGTTACAGATTTAAGTCGGTGAAAAGTACGTGCTCAGGGGTTGAAATGGTAAATTTGTAAACTTAGTACTAAAATACAACCATCAAGCAATATAAATTCTAGCAATATAAATTCTGGCTTTCTTCGAATAGGAAAATGCACCATTACTTCAGCAGATTTAGACCCAATTCTGTTAGTGTGATGGTACTTAAAAGTAGTGATTGGCAATAATCTCTACATTGATCTTATGCCACATATAACTCGAAGCCTAACTGGCCACTAGAAGATCTGTTGGATGGAGAAAGCTTTATAGACAATTAAATGGAAGATTCGTGCATAATGTGACAGTCGGTGTAGAGTATTGCACTATGGATTTTCTAAAGTTTTGCGGTATGGGTTTTTATAGAGTTTTGCGGTATGGGTTTTATGCTACCATGTCGTCCCAGCCTCAATTTGCAATTATAATTAAGATTCACGAAGTACAGACCCGAGCTAGAATCACAGAAGCAATATAGAATCACAGAAGCAATATAGAATCACAGAAGCAATATAGAATCACAGAAGCAATATAGAATCACAGAAGCAATATAGAATCACAGAAGCAATATAGAATCACAGAAGCAATTTAAAAGTATCACCTTTAAGAAGAATATCCGTAGGGCATAATAACCCTTAATTAAGTAAAGATTAACCAGAGGGAATAATTTACCTCAGGTATAACCTAAAAAATTGTACACCTTAATAGTTCGAATAATATCTATATAGCCCAGCATAGCTGGGGTATAAATACTGGGGTATAAATACACTAATTTTTAGGTATAAGTACAAGTGCAGTTTCTCTAAAGAGGTTTGATTTGTTTTAATTCTATTTATTATTTGTTAACCTACTCAAAAGATACCTCTAAAAGTACTATATGTCATGATACATAACTATGAAAGTGTCGATCCAGCATTGTTTGAAATCCTTGTGCCCGGGAACAGGAGTTAGGACACCCTTAAGCGAAGTGAAGTCTTCCAACTAGTAAATATTCTAGTAAGGTTGAGAGTATCTCAGTAGTTGGATTCAAACATTCAACTGGCTTCCTCCAGCTTAATCTGGAAAAATTATCAAATTATCTTAAGGATGCTATAACTCATGAACATAGAGAGAAATCCAAAGATAAATCAAAGATTTCTACTGAAATACCCCAAAAACTGGTCAAAGTGGTACTATTATTCAGCCCATAGTGGTACTATCATTCCAGAACTCCAGAACAAAGAGTTTATAGCTAGATTCATTTTCACTTCACTACCCTCTAACTCATCATGACTACTATCGCTAATCTTAGATTTGACTCCTTATCAACATCATCTATAAAGTATGTTTCTATTCAAGTTTATACATTCAAAGTTAGGTGGATGAATCCTTTCAGTCTAATTTGAAAAGCCACTAGTTTATCACAATTAATATCTTCAGATGTTTAAATTATTTTTGGTATTAATCCATGGTAATTATCTGGTTTCTTGTTTTTTTATGGCTTCTTGTCTTTTTATGGCATTGAAACTTTTCAGTTTGATTGGTATTAAAGCATTTATTTTTCATGGTAGTGGCTAATTGAATTCTAATGGGAGAGAGTTTCGGCTTTAAAAGGATCTACTCATGTAAGTAAACAAGTCTCTAGGCTCCATTCACAACAAATTCCTCTTATCTGCAGGGGAGTGGGTACTACCTCTTTTAGGTAATTTATGATATGATAAGATAAAGAGCTGATCCTTTGTAAGTTCGGCTAAACAACCCTGACCTTGCAAATGATGGCCACATAGTGGGAAAATACGGAACATATAACTCATTGGCGTAATCTGCATGGTTATGAACTTGATTATCGGTAGTAGGTAGTAGATAATTGCAGCCATTAGTCGTGTGATCCTCAACTTAAACTTGTAACTATAATAAGTTACTTGATATAATCGAAGGTAACATTTAGCCATGTTCTTAACATTAATTTTGAAATCTCTAACCCTCTCTTCTATAAGTAGTAACTGATCGGGTACAAGACCAGTCTGTGGTTTGTGGTAAGGCTTGAATCCACCCGGGTTCAAACACAATTTGTCAGAACTGCCGATCGCTTTCGACTAAATGAACCACAAAACCACTTGAGCCCCAATAGTGGTGATGTGATAGATTCTGAAGAAGCCGATCCTTCGGTTGGATAACCCCAAGCTCGCAGTTCATATCCAAACAGTTGACATGTTCGGAACTCTCGAACAATATTGCACATCGTTACAGTGATAAACAATTCGGCCAGGGAAGCTGATAAGAGGACTTAATTCAAGGGACGTATCCACCTTTCAAGACCCGAATACATAATCAAATTAGTAATCAGATTAACAATCATAACAGTTAATGGTCTTCAGCTTTCAAACATAGCTTGAATTTCACCAATGACTCCAAATGACTCAAGTAGACTCCAACTTCTCTGATCAGGTTCGCATAATGGAAGGGTGTGAAATCTTGACTCAATGAAATGACACTCCTCTCCTCAGGACTATCGAAGATCGGAGAGGTTTTGAATCGGCTCTATTTATTATTAGTCTCAATAGATCATTGAACTCTATAAAAGGACATTTAATCCAGCTTGATTCTTAATATCTACCAATACTCTCCTAGCACTCTAGTTCATTATGACAAAATTGACAAGATCAGCTTCTCGACTCGAAACACATCTTCTTGAAATTAACCGAGTTGATTTGTACAGAAACTTTAACATAACCGTTCAGTACAACAATCCCATCAATGCTGCTATGTTATCACAGGCCTTAAAGTCATTAATATCCAAGAATGTATACCTCTCTTACAACTTCAGACGGAAGGGTAATTCTTGGGAATTGTTCACTCCAAGAAAGATCAAATTTGAAGATGTTGTAACGTTTGTGAAAGTTGAAAAGTTTAAAACCAATGGAGTGGATGAATTGAGTAATATCAAAATAGAATTAGGAGGTGATGAACTTCCAGTATGGAGAATCAAGGTGCTTGAAACCAATGATAACAGGCAATATTTAACCATCATTTTTGATCATTCTTTACATGATGGTATCTCTGGTAAGAAGGTTCATGAATTATTGGTCGAAGAATTGTCTTCTTCAGAAAACTCTACACAAGTTGTTGAAGATATCTTCGATAGGGAAAGAGATGCTAAATTCTTACCAGATTCACCCGTTCCTTCTGCTGATAGTAATCCAATTGCCCAGGCTGGATACTTTCAATCGATAATTGAAACAATCTTGCCAAAAATCCCCGGGTTTATTCCCATGGTGGAATACTTGACATCATTCAATCCCAATCCCGATTTCCCTGTTCTTAAGGGTATGCCTATATTAAACACAGGTGAGTATATTCGTGAGAACAATTCTTCTTCTTGTTTGGTTAGTTTTACACCTGAGGAATTGAATCAATTAATTTCTTTCTGTAAAAAGAATAATTTCACTTTGACACCTTTGATTCATACTTTAACCATGAAAACACTTGAAACCCTTATTTATCCTAAGGATGGTAAGGAATACTATTCGAAGCACATTGTTCCTATCAATGGAAGACATTTCCTTCCTAAACATCCATTTACTTTTGGAACTTTGCTTTGTCATGAATTGATCACTTTACCTCCAGTAACCAATCGTACCATGGAAGTGATCAAAGCCACACATAACAGATTTCAACTAGCTCTTAAGAATAAATGTGCTCAACAGTTTGGACTCGCCCGTATAATGATGAATATTGGTTGTGATTTTATTGATAAGCACATGAAGGCAAGAGACTTCATGGCAGTTTCCAATATAGGTGTGGTGGAATCAGCTAAAGGTAACTTTCTTATTGAGGATATGATCTTCAATCAGACAACAGGAAAGTTGGCAGATTTTGTTATCAGTGTTGTCAGTACCAAAACTGGGGGATTGAAATATTGTCTTGCATACACTTCCACTATTAGAAAGTTTGAAGATGAAGATGGAAGCGCTATTGATAAATTTCCTGAACAATTTAGAAAGGATATTCTTGAGTTCATTTCCGAGAATTAACGTGCCCTGGGTATTGAAATTTCCTGGTTTGTTCAAAATACAATAGTTCTCTATACTTAAAATTGTTGATAAAATAAAACATTAATAATTGACGTAATGTATTGTTGAGAGAATCATAACTTTTGGTAGTTGTGACTTTAGAATAAGTCATAATAATCTTCTTTATGGATACGATGAAGGACAAGGGTATGGGTATCATTAATAAGGAGTATTTTATTCATCAAGAATAAATGCCTCTTGACGAAAAACATTGTATAATTTGATTTTTAGAACACACGGTGGATTTCCTTTGTAGATGAATTTTGCATTTTTTGTTGAAGAATTGGTTATATCACGAATGAGATATACTTCGTCATCAGCGGGGTTTCTTTCAATGCTATACTGATAACATGCAGCTTGAAGGTATACCAATTGTATGAAAAGAAGCACCAATTCAAATATCACCAATTGAGGAAATCCCAACTTGACAAGTTTTGTAAAGAATCCCGAATCCTTGGAAACTATTGGTACTTCTTCCCCAATAAAAGAAATAAATTCATAGGTACCATACTGAATCGTATGTAATTGGTCTGAATCAACCAATGGGAATAGCCAGGTGATCACCAGTAAAAAGTGATATCCTATCAACACCAAAGTTTTAACATAAAGCACCATACATATCACAATTCTTCCTCTCCGACGATGTTCCGCCACCTGATCGGTTGTACCCCCTGCCTCCAAGTATTGAATCAATCGAGCATTCTTATCAGAGAAGAGGTTAATGGCCCATTGAAGCGCTATATGTAACATCAATGGTAAAGAACAGGACACGTGGCAGTACTTGATGAACTGGTAGCCTGACAATACGTAAACAAGGATTTGGAGATGATTTAAGATGTCGTATTGATGGCGGGATTTGACGTAGAATTGTTGCTGGTACTGGAAAGCTTCGGCTTGTTGGGCATCGGTAGAGCCATAAGACGCCTCTCGGACGGGTACCGGTATGGTGGGATGCTGAGGTGCCAAAGAGGGGAAAGCCCCGGGCATCAGGAAACTCATGGCATATACTTCAACAGGGCATTAAGGAGTTGGTAAAAGGTGAGGTTTATTGTAGGCATGTTGGATCACGTGTCCAGCCCCATAGGTCGTGCTTATGGCAAATACTACCAGTATCTCTTATGAAAGGGTCGTGCGTTTGACCAATACTAAAACCTACAGGGATCTCTTAGACCATGTAATGAACACTAGATTACATACCGCTTAGTTGAATAAAGCACCAATGTCAGCAGGCATTTCCTTGATTTGAGTGGAGTAGAACTTCTCGATTTCTCTCATCATACCAACATCTCTGTCAGTGACAAAGTTGATGGCAACACCCTTTCTACCGAAACGACCACCTCTACCAATTCTGTGGATATAGTTTTCCTTGTTAGCTGGAAGATCGTAGTTGATAACCAAAGAAACTTGTTGGACATCAATACCTCTGGCCAACAAATCGGTGGAGATCAAAATTCTGGAGGAACCAGATCTGAATTCCTTCATGATGGTGTCTCTGTCAGCTTGAGGCAAGTCAGCGTGAATAGCAGACACGGTAAAGTTTTCAGCCTTCAACTTGGTGGTCAAGAATTCGACCTTAGATCTGGTGTTACAGAAAATGACGGCTTGAGTGACAGAGATAGAATCGTACAAGTCACACAAACAGTCGAATTTGTATTCTTCCAATTCAACGTTGATGAAGAATTGCTTGATACCTTCCAAGGTCAATTCATCCTTCTTAACCAAGATTCTAACTGGGTTGTTCATGAACTTGGTGGTAACTTCCAAAACATCTTGAGGCATGGTGGCGGACAATAAGACAACTTGGGTAGTTTCTGGTAACAAACGGAAAATGTTGTAGATTTGTTCCTTGAAACCAGAAGACAACATTTCATCGGCTTCATCCAAGATGAACATCTTAACGTTTTCGGTCTTGAAGTATCTTCTCTCAATCATATCGTAAACTCTACCTGGAGTACCAACAACGATTTGAACACCGGATCTGAAAGCTTCAATGTCATCTTGCATGGAAGTACCACCAATAGAAGCATGGACAGTCACCTTCAAGTACAAACCAATACTGGTGATGACATTCTTAATTTGTAAAGCCAATTCTCTGGTTGGAGCAAGAATCAAAGCTTGAGTGGTGTTGGAAGTTTCATCGATTCTTTGCAAAGCAGAAATGGTGAAAGTGGCAGTCTTACCAGTACCAGATTGAGCTTGAGCCAAAACATCACGTCCTTCAGTGATTGGTAAAATAGCTCTTTGTTGAATAGCAGATGGGTTTTCGTAACCATAACCAAAAATACCTCTAACGATATTTGGCTTTAAGTTCAAGTCATCGAACTTGTAAACGACATTGTCGTAGTTGGTTTCGATCAAACCAGAGTCGATTTCAGTAATACCTTCGGAGGCCATGTTGTAATTGATAGAGAAAAGATTGGAATTTTCAAAATGGAAATGGGTGGTAAAATTTTCTTGTCCGGGTAATGCGATGTTGGGCACGTGATGCAATATGCATGAACTAGTTGGGGGGGTTTGGAGGCAAAACCCGGTGAATTGGAACTTTTTAAACCTGTTTAAATGTCTTGATGTGATTGGGTAATTTGGAGGGAGAAACGGTTTTATTTCCGGGTGGTTTCACTACCGTAGTCGGATTTTGGTGGTTGTGGTGCTCACCACCTAAAGTGCGGCATTCAAGCCGATGAGCAATGGAAATGAAAATGACATTGGGGAGAACCCAAGGAGCCAATTATACACCTAAAGAGATACTGTTTTGGGGGAATTTGTTGGGATCATCATGCTCGTGATCATGACAATACTCAACTTGTTCAATTTCAACTTTTTGGGGTTTCTAGCTGGTCTCCAAGTGGATATAGAACATTTCAGCCGTATCGCACTTGATCCACATCAATTGATAAGCAATTTTCTTCCAAATTTTTCGTGCTTGTGGCAGTTTCATTGGCAGTTGATTCTTTAGTAGATAAACTGGTTTATAAGCTCCAATTCCCTCGATTGACTGGATTAATTCCATCCTAATTATGGGTGGTGTATCACGTGACACGATCAAGCAATAGCTACTAAAATATATCAAATAATACTCGTACATAAACGAAACTTTAACTATTTAAGCTATTTGGTATTCAATGCAGAGCAGAATGGGAATATTCTTCTCTCTAAAGTGAGATTTTTCTAATTTTTTCCAAATTAAATGGACCAATCCTGAGCAACAGTGAGAATTGGGGTGAAATAGCCTTGAATTAAATCTAATTAAATCTGATCAAATCTGATTACATCTAGTCAAAAACTCTTTCTGGGCCAGATCTCGATCTGAACTCCCATGGGAATAATTTTGGTGCATATTCGATTTGCTCTTCCGGTAAATCTTCAATGAATTCGTCTTGTTCGTCGTCCAATGGCTCGTCTCCATCAACCAATCCCTGGAGTTTATCCGCAACATTATTCAATACGGAAAGAGTTGGAGTAGAAGGCTCGAGCTGGGGCTTTGAAAATTTAATTTTGGTGGATTTTTGGGTTTTGGTTGGTTCTTCCGGTTTATTATTCTCAGCTTTGGCTATTTCATGTAATTTGTGTTTAGGGAAATAATCTTCACCTTCAAACACTCTCTCTGGCTTGACGTATTCGTACAAGTCGTCACCTCTAGAATCATGAAGTGGTTCGCTGGAATTTTCCAAGACATTGTCGTAGAAGTCAGAATCAATATGGGATTCTTGAATTAATTCTTCAACTGGTTCTTCAACTGGTCTGTTGGTTGAATCTTCACTTTCTGGATGCACGTCATTATCCCAAGAGTTGGTGAAAGATTTCATCCCTTCAATTAAATCCTGATTTACTTGATGAGAAGTACCACTTGGAGGCTCTTGAGTGGCGGGATCCCAATGAGTTTCTTGCGAAACTCCAACCGTTTCAAACTTTTGATAATTATGTGGATCCAAAAGCTTAGAAGCTGAAAATGGATCTTCTGTGGTACTTTTACCACTACCACCCAAATTCCATTGTTGGGTTTTTTGTTCAAGTGAAACGATATCATCTTGATTTGTTGGTGGTGCTGATGGTTGTTGGAGGTTGTTAGGAGGATAAATTACATCTTCGATGGACTTTGTTCCAAATCTTTGCTCCCAAACTCTCCACCAGGCATCATTAGAATCATAACTTCTATCCCAGGGTTTTGTAGGTCCAATATAATGAACCAATCTAATATGAGTTTCTCCGAAATATGAAAATGCTGCTGCTCCGTAGCTCGAAAGAGCATTATTGGCGGATACTACGGAAGATTCAGGTTGGTTGTGTTGACCATGTGGCAATTGGCCCTTTGTACCGGGACGTTCTCCATTTCCGTTTCCGTTTCCGTATCCACCAAAATGCTTGAATGCTGGAAGGTATTGATATTCAACCGAAGGGGTCACGTTATACATGAATGGCAACTTGACCCAATTGCTGAAGCGCCCTGCAGCATCGATGTTTCCCCCAATAACTCCAACATGACGAACCCAGTCCGGGTTGGAGTTAAAATATTGATTGAGTAAACCCTGGTCTGCACCATCGAATGAAATATCGGAATTGGTTGCCAGTTCCTGAACCAATTCCACCAATGCTTTATAATCAAAAGAGTTGGGACGTAATAACATCATTCCCGAGTTGAAAATATCCGGGAACCCGCTATCTGGAGATGCAAGTACCTTATTATGAGGGAAATCGAGCAGGAAAAGATCAAGAATCGTACCTTGAGAGTCTATAGAGGGCACCGTAGGTAAGGTATCGGCATCAAGGTATAAAACCTTTTGATAATCCAAATTCCAAAGCAATATCTTGGTGAAGGTCTTGTTCAATTCAGGTCTGTGCAAGTCATTGGTCAATTTCTCCAACAATTGAGATTCCAATGGCTTAACTTCGATCAATTCATCCCAGTACTCGAGTAAGAGAAGCAATTGTGATGGAGTAAACTTGGATGTGTCCACCAACACTGCAAGTGAAAGGTTCTGGAGAGCATCGGGCCGGAGTTGGAAGATGGACCTCAAGCTAATACCCAAAGCTAAAGCGCCGGGTAAGTACGCAGGATCGTATAGGAGGGTGACAATGGCGTTCATAGGAGGGGGGAGTGCCTGTCAACGTCAATTTCGGTCAATGTCTATGTCAATGTCAATATCTTATCCGAAGTGGGCACCAGCTGATGTTTGGATGTTACGGGGTATGTGGGTGGTACCATACAGGACGGGCGTGCGGTGGCCAGATATTGGAGATTGTGGGGTTAGCCAGCAGTACAGTGGCCATGGCCAAAGCATGGGCTGGAAGAGGCTGGAAGAAGATGGAAGAAAATGGAAGAAAATGGAAGAAAATGGAAGAAAATGGAAGAAGAAAATGGAAGGGAAGTGGCTTGAAGTGGCTTGAAGTGGGAGATGGAAGGGAGGATTACAAGAGGCTGCAAGGGAAGGTTGAATTGGGAAGTATTCTGCTCTAGTGTAAAGGTTGCCACATGCCTAATTGGGAAAGGCTCCCGACATTCTCTCCTATCCCGACAAAATCCTCTCCCGACATTCACCTCAGGTGTCACCTTCTTTTATCCCAGACACCACTTCCGGTGACTTCTTCTTAGTCCCGGTCACCTTGTCTTATCCCGGACACCTCCTCCGGTGCCACCTCTGGTGTCACCTTCCGCCAAATAAGCCACATTGATGGTGCGCCACATTACCCGAGTGCCGTAACTTTAAAGTTTCGCCGTTCATTCGGATAATTCTCTTATCTGTCAAGAACTAGCGAGCCGAATTAGCATTTGTTCTGGTGATGCAATCGAAGTTAATACCATATGCGGTATAGTGAACCACGTAAAATGAGCCTTGATAGACCGGGCTACAAGTCCGATAAGAAAGGGGTTTTATAGTTTTACCACTTAGAGCTTGGTACCATGACAACGATCCCTAATGTTCCGAGAAGTGGAGAAGTGGAGAAGATCACAATAGGCACATCACTTTGGGGATCCCTTTGGGACTTTAGGATCACTTTGGGATCACTTTGGTGGCCACATTAACCTCAAATTACCTGAGAATTGACATAAACTTTACAAATGATATGAACTATAATCCCAGTTAATATTATTAATAGCTTTACCAGCTAGTACTATTGTTACTTCCCCTAATGTTATAATTATGCTTTCCCAGCTAATACTACTACTCTCCCTAGTTTTATATACTTTCTCAGCTGTAATATTTATGCTTTCCCAGTTGTAATATTGATATTTCCCTAGTTTAATATTTATGTGATGAGGTTCAGGAATACCCTAATAATAAATACAAGTAACTAGCACTATAAATGTTTGTAGGATAATAGTGAAAGGGTCTGGTGGTATTAGATACTTTGATAAATAGACAACTATTAGCCAATGGATTTGTATAGTCTGAATTGTATTAATTTGGAGTTGGCTAAGCTGATTTGACTAATCTGATTTGACTATCTGAATTGACTAATATGAATTATCTGAATTGACTAATCTGAATTATCTGATTTGACTAGCTGAGGCTCTATATTCATTATGATGGATCTGTAACCTCCTTAAGGTTCTACTATTTTAATTTACGGCAAAGTCAAGGGTAATTGGTAACACTAAATTAAACTTTAAAGCTACTCGTAGGAATTTTTCACCACTATTGGAATCTGGAATATTGGTACTTTTATCAAGTTAAATTTCAAGGATCAAATTCGTCACGGTTTATTTCATCGAGTTTCTCAAGAAATTACACCTTCAACATCAGATACATGAAATAAATGCTTCATATTGTGAAGTTTCTACGGAAAACCTTATTCCAGTAACATCAAAAAAACAGAGAATAAAGAGAATGCAAAGAGAGTAAACATTTAAAAGAGATTTTCATAATTCTCTTAGAGATGGTGAGAGATGGAGTCTGTAAAGGAGATATCCAGAAATACACATTACTAATATGATCCCGTAAATACTCGCAGTACAACTCGGTAATATACACAATCAACTTAATGTGACGTGGGATTATTTTTTATATCAATTGTGGTTTAAACTTGAGATGAAGAAGGTTCAGATTTGTTTATTCAAACTTTATTTGAATATTTTAATCTATCAAAGTTTAAACCTTAGATATACTTTGCATGAAAAGTTTATAGTTTTTATTAAATTTAAAGTTTTAAAGTTAATTAATTATTTCAATTAGAAATTCTATTAAAAGTTTAACGTTTAGGTATTTTCAATTATCAACAATTATACCATAAAAAGCTTGTTTATTTGAATAGGAGATCAGTACCATTGACTTTCCTTAGTTTGACTTTCTTCAGTATTTTGCCGTTTTTTATTTTCCATTTTGATCGAATTGATATACCTCGCTATAACATTCCTTTCAAATGAAGTAGAAGTGTAATGTAAGATGGCAAAAGGCAAAATGGCAAAAGCAAAATAGCAAAAGCCAAAATGCAAAGTGTAATGTAATGTAATGTAACATGTACGAAGCACCATATCCGTGGAAACTGAGGATAGTCATGTAGCACTGATGAGTTGAACCTCACATGGCCCCAACATAAACATCAACTATCAACATAAACATCAACACAAACATTCATCATCCTGAACATTTAGGTATATTGAATAAATGTGCAGTAGACAATGATAATTATCACTACTAATTCCCATACTTTTAGGGTATACTGAAGCGAACAATTCGGCTATACGGCCATTCGGCCCATTGGTCATTCTTGCATATCATCTTCAAGATGTCATCTAAGATATCACCTAAGATCAACTACATTAGCTTGTTAGCTTTATTTCTTTGCGTTCTTCCTATTATGTTATTAAATTATACATGAACTTAACGGGAGTAAGACCAGACGTTCTTCAACAAACCATCTTGTTGAGCCAATCTGTTAAGAGAGTCGTCAGCTTCACCTCTACCTCTGATGTAACCGGAGAGAGCGTAAGTGGTGTTGGAACCGGCAATAGCTCTACCTTCTTCATCGACGTTAGCGATGTTGATTTGGACAGAGGAGTGGTCCTTGGCCTTGATGATTCTGTTAGTGGCAGAACACTTTCTTGGGACGTATAATTCGACCTGTAATGTTAGTAACTCTTCTTTGTATTAGGGATTGTACGGTATGTTATAGGTTTCTTTTTGTCGTCTTATATAGTGGAACCTCGTGGATATTCGTCTGGAGTTCTGGGAAACCGCCCTTTGTCTCTGCTGCTGCTGCTAATCTTTCTGCTGTCCATCCTCCTGGTTAAACTGGCTAACTGGTTAAACTGCCTAACTGGCTATCGGGTTTTGAATTGAAACTTAACCATTCTCAAGGGAGTCCTTTAGCTCAACTGGATCTAAAACAATTCAACTTTTAAACTTTTTAACTGATAGACTCATCATCTGTACGTCCCTTAGTTCACCATGTTTACTTACTAATTGACCTTTGTCGTTTTCCATTTTGGCTGACTATAGTATGTGACTGAAGAATAAGAACTTATTAACAAATTTTTCATCTCATTATGTGCGACGGGCAGGTGCTACTATTGCGGTACGGGGTTTCCTGCATGGTTGAAACAAGAAATGTGCGGTTAGGGCTGGAGCCCTGATGCACGTGATATACTACTTAAAACCCATACTGTTAGTAGATCCAATCTAATTGGCGTGGAAACCAGGTTAATAGGTGTGATAGACTCACAATGGTTTATTACTGTGGTATTATAGACTACTTGATTACCTGTTTTGGGAGGAACTAATTTGTTAAAGTTGGTTCAAGGAAGCCCCTCGAAGGCCAAATTGAAACACCTTTTTCGTATTTTTGCGCCCTTTCGTGACATATATGGATGGAAAGAAGGAAATATCCTTTTGTAGAACTTTTGATCCATCAAAATCCCATAATTTATAGCACTTTCAGGTTATTGGTTTCAGAAGTGTTTAGAATGGGTTAGAATTGTTTAGAATTGGTTTCAAAGGTGGTTCAGATTTGTTCAGAAATGGTTGCGAAAACGTCCTACATACAAGATGTTGAAATAGTATATAGGGAATAATAAAGTAGACTATATCGCCATTAATGGTGGGTTATGATATCCTATCGATTGTTGTATGTTGGTACTTGTCATTTGTCTGATTACTTGACTTTGGTCAATACTGCCACACTTTCAACATGATGAGTTTGTGGAAAGAAATCAAAACCTTTAATACTTTCCACCACGTAGTCTGAACCATTCTTGGTTTCATGGAGGAACCAATCGATATCTCTGGCTTGAGAGTGAACATTACAACTGATGTAGACAATTTTAGCAGGATGGTAATCAGAGAGCTGGTTTAAGAACACGTCATCGCATCCTTTTCTTGGAGGATCCAAGATGACCGAAGTTCTATTTGCTGGAGTATCTATGTTTCCAAAAATCTGCTCGGCTTTACCCTTGATGAAGGTGGCATTCTCTACCTTATTGTTCTTAGCATTTCTCTCAGCGAATTTAACTGAGTCAGCAGAAACTTCAACTCCTATAACTTTGGAGACGTTGGTAGAACAAGTGATGGAGAATAAACCTGATCCACAATAAGCGTCAACCAAATAGTTTGGTTCATCTGGCTGAGAATTAGGAATGGTCAAGTTGGATCTGACATATTCAGTGACTAAAGGAAGAATGGAATTATTGTTTTGGAAGAACTCTCCTGCTGAAAATTCAAAAGCATAACCATCCACAAATTCTGTCACGATTTGTCTAAAGTCAGTCACACATGACTTGACTAATTTGTTATCATCAACGGTGACTTCGATAGTATTCTTGATACCTTCTTCGTCGGTAGATCCTGGTTTGGTGAGGTCTCCAGATGCGAGCTCAGTATCTTCTCTCAATAAGATAGTGGCACCCTTACGGTACTTCTTAAACTCCTTGTCAAATCTAGCTCTTTCATTACTCATACCTTTCTTGATGATTTCGGTACCGATAGAACATTCTTCAATATCGATGATACTTCCACTTCCAATTTCAACATCTTTTCTCCATGTTGGTCTACCTTTAGCACCGAATCCCAAGTTAGGCTTGTAGTCCAAATCCTGACCGGTTTTCTTGTATGGCAAACTAAAGTGTGGTGTCAATTTGGTTCTGTATGTATATTGCAATGGTGAAGGTTGTGTTTCATTAACTTGAGGTAAAGCTCCAGCTTTGGTCAGTTTAGGAGCAAAGAACTTGTATGCATTTTCGATGGTTTGCTTCTTAAAGATTAACTGTTGCTTGTAATCAACATTTTGATATTGACATCCTGAACATCTTCCAAAGTAACGACAATTAATCAAACTATCGTCTCTATTTTGTGAAGCTTTGGTGACTTCTAATAAGTCAGATTCCACGTACATTGGATGAGTCTTGAAAACTCTCACTGTACCTTCATCTCCTGGTAATCCAAATGGAACAATGCAAATCTGCTTCTTGTTTTCATCTTCAGGGTGGGGAATAATTGAAATACCATCTCCATTAGATAATAAGCTTAAAATCTTGACGTTTTGAACTTCTCTATGAAACCTATCCTCAATCTCCTTATCATTAAGAATTATACTCATATCGTTCTTTATTTGATCCTTAATAAGATTGTTTTCCTCCAAAATTTGTTCAATTTCATGCTGAAGTACCCCCAATGGCGATGTTGGCTCTGGTGCTTTGATCTTGTACCGTCTACGGATTTGCTTGGGAGCTTTGGTCTTCTTCTTGGCTGGAGTCTCTTGTGGGGTTTCATTCCCAGCCGTTACGGACAAATCTTGATTTTCTTGTGGCACTTCATTCTCAACCGTTACAGCCAAATCTTGATGTTTCTTGTTATCAATTTTTTCATTTGGTCCAGGCGATGCGGACCTCTTTCTTTCTTCAACTGGTGACATAGCCAAAGTCTTATTGATGGGATATTTTTGGAAGATGAATAAGAATCTGTCCGGTTAAGTTAAGTAAAGCTTGACTTTGAAATCTTGATGTTCTTGTCGATGTTGATGAGCTTTTATCGAACTTAATTTGGAGATGGTTAAATTGATCTTGAAAATTGGGATGAGGTCCACGTGAGTTTTCTACGCGTGATTACGAGTAATCATCTTATGGTAGATATATCATTGGTTGGATTCTATAGTACATCGTTAGCAATTGGTTTTCAAATCAAGTTAGGTATTTGTCGGGGACGTTGGAGCAAAGCCACGAAAGGGGTTTTTTCTTCATGGTTCCATTGATATCATAGCTTCGGAATTCTTCCAAATCACTGATGACTTCTTCTTCTGTATAACCTTTGCTCTTACCTGTTTCAATGGCTTCATAAATCTTCTTTCTTCTTAAGAAAGTACGTGATTCAGTTTCATTTCTCCATTTGGTACCGTATTTTATTTCCATTAATCTCAACGGTGGTTTCTCATTAAGTCCATACTCATACTCTTTCCAAATATCTGCAATAGTTTTCAAACTTCTTTCCAATCTGAATTTTGATAGTTCGGATTTCATAGAATCTTCAACTGAAATATCATTCATACCATCCACCAAAGAAGCTGTAGAGTTAGCATCACTGGAAGTAATCTTAAACGGTTTTAGCGGGCTATTATTACCTTCATCTTTAATATTTCTCGCTTCAGCTTTGCTATCTTCAATATTTTTACTGGTTGTCACAGTATCATTGGCTTCATTCAAAGTTTGCATATTCTGCTGTATTTCAGATTCAGTCGCGAAATATGCGTTTCTCAGTTGAATGGAATTTTGTTGTAAGTCAGGAGAAAGAACTTCTTCTGGGGGTCTGGTCACGGTAATAAAGTTGCTTGAATTGGATTCAAGCGAACGGGGTGACCCAAACTTTGAAGGATTTGGTAACATCTTTTTCTGTGGTTGATGTTCCTCTTCAGTAGGTAAATTACTGGTAGGAAGTATAAAAGAAGAGTTTGTTGAAGATGGCTTATCTCTTGTTTTGGACTTGGAGTTCCTTTTTCTTTTCTTGGGGATTTTTTCTTGAGTGCCATCAAGTATAGTTGAAACTCCATTATTGCTGTTTTCGTTATCATCATTATTAACTTTGTCATTATCATTATCATTATTAATATTACTATTATTGTTGTGGAGCTGGTTATTATTAGTATTTCGCAAATTGGTAGGCAAATTAAGCTCTGAAAGGTTTTGGAAACCCAGTGAATGGGATCCAGCATGGAGTTGAAAGTTACTCTGTGAGTTTCTAGCTGCAGGGAAGTTCATATCAAAAATTCGGTTGGGAATAAAAGGGGAGATAGGATTTGAAACTGAATTATTCAATACCTTTGAAAAAGATGGTCTTCTGATTTCATGAACATCTTCTTCAGCAAATTCTCCGGTTGACAGATTTGAATCTTGCTGAGGGTGTGATATTGAAGTTGGTTGGATTCCAGAAATTCCCTGAGATTGAAGTTGATGTTGAGGGTTTTGAATGTGAGAAGGTTGAGAAACGGAATTATTCATGGCGAGTTCCTCAATTTCTTTAGCAAGTCCAGAGATATGTTTCGAGAATAAGTCTAGCAATTTATTTTGACTAGCAACATATGACCCATTTGTCAAAGAAGGGTTTTGAAGTACTAGCAATACTTGCTGGTTGATATTATTCACATTTTGTTTGATGCCTTCAACAGTTTCAGTGATATAGTTTAACCTCATGCTAAGATCATTAATTTTTAAGTTATTGGAATTCTGATAAGCAATGAAGTGGTTATTAAGTTGATCGATTTGAGAGAACAAATCTCTGATTAAGGTTGATTCTGTAGAAGTATTTAAGATATTCAGCTGAGGGTTGGTTGGAGCATTTGAGGTTGGAGGAGAGGTTCCACCCGAAGTTATAATTGCTTCATTAGATGAGGTTGATTTTGTTGATTGTACTGCAGCTCTAGAATTTGCATTGTTGTAGTAAATTTGCTGGTTTGGCAGATTTGAATTGAAGTTTTCGTTCATTATAAATCAGGATAAAGGTGATCAAGAACGAGGAAAAGATTGGTAAAATAACAAGATGAATTGAATAAAGCTGGCATAACCAGTTAAACATAAAACAAGTTTGATGAGCTGAAGAACTCAAGAACGAAGATTTAAGACGAAGACTTAAGAATGAAGATCAAATAGAAACGAACAGGAACTAGTTTAGTGATGTTTGATCTTAAAAAGGAAACCTTCAGCTGGGAGAGAACTGAAGTGGGTATCACGATATTGGAAGTAGTGTGGGTTGATTTGAACGATGAATTAGGCTATTCAGTTTACAGCCAAAACGCAAAGGGCAAAGGGAAAGGGCAAAGGGAAAGAGCAAAGAGCAATAGTCACCCAGCTATGATTGGTGGAGGTTGTAGTTTGAGCAATCGTGATATTAGCAGCCAAACAACGATGTTTCTAATGCGTTTCAAATCCCATCCACTTTATAGATGAAGTTTCAGGTGTTGCTAAAGATGTGCGATTTAACGGCTCACACCAAATAGCGACAACCACAAATTGCGACAACCACAAATAGAGACAACAACGGATAAAGACAACAACGAATAAACACAACAACGACTAGTAGTAATTAAACTGACACCCAGCGGTTTGGGTTGAGATGGTAGTTGTGAAATATTAGCCCGATAGTGCAATAGTTACAACAGTGAAGTGGCAGATTTGAGATGGTTGTCGTATAAGCTTTACGGCAATTAACGAGGGATGATGCCACTAGGGAAAGTTTAGCGTGGGAGTAATGCGGGATTGGCGAGAAAACAGTGGGGATTTGTGGAGAATTCGGACAATATGCTCAAACTAGTGCAGTGGTACTGGACCCTACCGGTACGAGCATTGTGGGGAGATTTGAGATTTCGAGGCTGCAACATTTGCCACGAAGGGCTGTAGTTCCCCATATTAATATGGCGTATGACGCGATGTAGTTAATCGGTTGGGAAACAGTCCCGACAGACCATTCAGGAGATAGGAAGTGGAATTGGATTAGAAGAAGAATTAGACGAATCAGAATCAATCCCGTTACCGGAGCTTTATCTCAAGCTGTTTATCTGGGGTATAGTTTGAAGTTTGATATTTGACTTTTTAAGGATGATATATTTGCAGTTTGGGCGGCTGTTTGGGCTGTTGGAACTGTTTGCTTGTTTGGCTGTTTGGCTGTTTGGGGTTTGGGTTTGGGTTTGATTTTGGGCTTAAGAGAGCATGTTTATCATAAGAGAGAATCGAATGAATATGCAAGGCACCAGTGGACCTGTGAGGTAAATGTACGCCCGGCTTGAGACTAAAGTAACTCTTGTGAAGGGTCTTGGGCAATATCACTTCAAACCAGCGGTAGGGCAGTTATTGGCATGCCAAAGAAAATGCAACCGAGGTCAATCAGGAATCAGTTCAATCAGGCCAATCAGGTCAATGGGCTCAATCAGGTCAATCGAAGTCAATTCTTGAGTGTATCCTAAGATGACAGAGTCAGATTATATCATTGATCATATGAGCCAAGAACCAAATACAGGCACAACCTTTGAATTGGGTGGATTAATGATTTAATGATTCAACACTTGAAGCTGCAAAGAGCTCAAGTCACAGAAGAAGTCTCTCAACCATCGCGGCTAACGGTTACCATATTAACTTCATACAATAGTGAGGCGAATGGTTAAGGGAAGCCTTATATCGATTACTCACTATGCCCACAAATGACGTTATTGTTGATTGGTTAGCACTGTACCAACTGTAACAATTCGCCTGGTTGCCATGTTACACTACAAGCAGAAACCACAAACCACAAATCAAAACCACAGGATAAACCACAAACCCGAGCAAGGTGGACCTGATGAACTAAAAGGACCTGATGGACTAGAAGGACCTGATGGACCTGATGGACCTGGTTGAGTCGATCAGAATGATCTAGAAGACCATTCTGGTTACAACACAATGGTTAAACTTGTTGGTGTTCTTGGTTACTGAAAAGTGATATCGCCAGAAGCACAAGGGCACATGCAGCGAAGATTCTAATCAGATTTGAGAGAAATGGTAGTGAACATTGATGAGAACATTAATTGATGAACATTAATGGTGAACTTTAGTTTGGCTTCTTAAGAATCATAATTTCACCTGGTGTGAGAATCATAATTTTACCTGGTATGAATTCTTTTGATGCTTTAGTCATCATGATGAGTTCGCTTCGAAGTTTAAGGTGGTATCCCTAAAAGTATGGGTTTCTCCGCTTGAAATCTACGAGTTTATCATTTCGATAAATACCAAATACTTATTGTTGAACTACTAAACCTCCAATTATGACCATGTGTAATTGACCCAGGGTAATTGGCCCAGGGTAATTGACCTGGTGTGATCTATAATTCTGGTGGTGTCACCATCCAACGTGGAATGTTCCCGAATGAACAGGATGGAATGTTCCCAAATGAACCTATTGGACTGATTCCTAATTATGCCCTTTTTCTCCGTCCTCCGTGGGTAATTTTCTTGTGGGTTTGGATCACCGAGGTCAATCATGTCAATATTGATAGTATGAATAATTGGAGAAAATTGGCTTTTGGGAAATTGCTGCTGGACTTTTCATCACATCAATTTCCTCTCTGTATTAAGCCGTACCATGCACCAACGTTATTCTAAAAGTATCACTAACCACTCATAACGGTGGAAGGTCCGTTGGATGGGATATCACTAGCGAGGTCTTGGCCCTATCCACTTTGCCCTGTTCTATTACACCCTGACCACCAGTCCGCTTGCACCCTGATCCCCCGAATTGATCCCCATTGGTCCGAATTGATCCCCATTGGTCGCTATCGGTCACCATTGGTCAGTGATCTCGTTCCTAATGATAACTCAAGTGAAGTACAGGGCACATTGGCGCCAATAACTAATTGCTTGCCGCGCTACCGATCATGGTAATGCCGTATTGGCGCGGCCATGCTTGTCAGTGCAACCCTGCCCACCGCAGCATTATAGCAGCTGGTGCATTAGAAATTCTTGGAAAATACCACATTGTGGGGTTATTTTCATATTTGGAAATATTCGTGATATACGAAAAATAAAGACCCACCTTATTTATGGTGTTCGTGTTTTATTTGTGATGATGATAATCTCCGTTAGGACTATGATGACCATAAAACTTGACAGATCATGGCGAGAAGTAGGGTGTGAAATTGTGAAATTGTGAAGTTCTTGCACCATCAACTGACTTGAACTATACCAATATTTGTTCATCGAAGTTCACCCTAACTTGTTCATCTTAACTTGTTCAACTTAAACTTTGGAAAGGCATTGGCACCTGCATTGGCACCATATTGGCAATATTATTAAATAGAAGTATTATTGCAAAAATCGAGAAGTGATGAAAAAAGATAAAAAAAAGAATAATTGAATCTTCAATAAACGAACATTATTCATAAAATAAAAATTCTCCAGAATTAATCTTATTTTAATGTTTATTTTTAATAATAATATTAATATTTTATTAACATTATGCTATGGGGCTCAAATCATTATGAGTTTTGCGATATTGACAAACGAGATTAAGTACCATAAAAAGGTACATGAAGCATGAAGCATGAAGCGTGAAGCAAACGCATCTAACCCCAACCCCAAAAGATGCCCTTGGTTTTCCAATAGCAAACACCAAAGTTTAATTGATGAATTATTTTCCAATCAATTCTTTCCTACCTCCAATTCCTCAACGTGCCTACTGACTAAATGGGTCTCCAGTTATCTGGCAAGGTGGTTTCATTACTTTCAAAAAATAAGCTGAACACGTCTCTTTATTACACATAAGAGATCTTGAAGTGGTGGTCGAAACTGGTGATAAGTGAATAATAAAGATTACCAACTATTAAGTTCTGAACTCAACAAATCTTTGATTTGTTGTGATTAGTTTAGGAGTAAGTCATCTAGTGAGGCCAATCATTAGTTCAGGCCAAATCATAGTACGGGTAAACCATTAAACTTGTTTGTTAAAACGACTATCAAATTGAGCAAATTATTGAACAAACTATTGAACAAATTATTGAAGAAGAAGATAAAAATCATAAAAGAACTTGTCGGTAATTTATTTCTTAATATTGTCAATTTCAATTCTATTGTAATAAACAATGCAACTTTTTCACTGTTTTAAATATGAAATAATATGTTAATGAGATAATATGTTAAATGAAATATTATGTATATTGAATTGATCTGAATTGATCTGAATTGATTTTATGCCGTTCCAAATAATCAGTTCTCAATTCTTACTATACATGTTGATTTGATGATGTGATGTTATTTGACTGGTTGATTGACTAGTCAATTATTATGAAGCATGTTAATTCCTTATTCTTCTGGAAGTGACATATAAGGATGATCTATGAATACATTGTCCATGTATTGCTTATTAGTGTTCATTGAGCTCTATGAATACATTGTCCATGTATTGCTGATTAGTGCTCATTGAGCTCTATGAATGCTTTGAGAGCGGAGCTTTCGATGTCCAGGATACTCAATCCAACAGAAGAAGTTCCACGATAAACTGAAATCCCCAAACAGCAGTGGCTGCAACTCCAGCATAGACTATCAAACGACCAATGATTTCAACATCATATCTTGGTTTAAATACTCCAGCAACAGGTGTGACTTTTGGAGCTGCTGCTTCACTCTTTTCTATACTGGGAAATTCTTCAACCACCTTCTCGGGAGCCTCATTAGCATAAGCTAACATTTCGTAATAATCTATTTCTGTTTCTGGCCCCATGGCATACTTTTGATCGTGTTCTGTTACTCCTTTGATAAATCTGTTGAAGTCTCCGATAGCATTGGCTCCCAAATCATTTTCACTCAAATTGGAAATGGATGTACTACGGATTTGTCGATTTGATTGCTTGGTATGAGCGGTAGCAATGAAATTTCTTCTTGGTAAGTAAACTCCAATGATTTTGTAAATGGGTGGAAGCACAGTAAACACGATTGGTTTAGAAACGGTTTTCCAAATAACCACTAAAACAATTCCCAAAACTACCCGAGCAAACTTCTTCACCAAACTAAAATCAGAATCATATGATACCAGTAAAGGATCCCGAAAGATGTTACGGTTTGCCAAATACTGAGTTTTCACAGCTAATAAATGAGAAAGATCCAATCCAATTAATACTCCAATAAATGCAACAGAGTCATCAAAACAAGGACAGTCATCTACTGGTTCTGCATGAATGTGGATAAGTCCAACGTATCCCATGACAATTCCCACGGCAGTGGTCCAAGCATAATCATTACTGAATAAGAAATCATCCCACACCCTTCCAAACCAATACCTGAACAAAAAGCATCCAGTTCCAACACTGCAACCAACAATCACATCCAAAAACCCATGCATACCACAATAGAGTCTTCCGAATATCAAGGAAACATAATAGATGCAAAGAATGGTTAAAAATGTAATATAACTGGCGGTTGAAAGGTTATGTTGATGTTCTAAAACACGAGCAAGGAGGATCAACGTCACGGCAGTAGCATTTGCACTATGACTGGAAGGAAAGCCGTATTCTTGAGCAGTATATCCCAGCATGGTGATACGCCTCACTGGGGGTGACCGAGGACGAGGTAAACAAAACCAATCTTTAAGATATCCTGTAAAATAAATACCAAACCCAAGAACATACACCAAGTCTCTAGCCACAGAGCTTACCCCAAACCATATGGGAATCGGAAGCATAAGCACGTAAAATGTATGAGATGCCAAGTTTGCTGACCAGGCAAAGTAAAAGTCTAGAGTTGGATTACGGATCGCATTCTGTAATTTCTTCAACACATCGGTTTCTTTCCGGATGTAGGGCAAAATGGCTGACCGTACCTTGTAACGAAATGGTGATAATCGTACTTTATAATGGTCGTTGGATTTGTTTCCTGCATCACCAAGGTTGTTGGGTGCAAGGAGAATCTCCATATCGGTATCATCAAGCCCCGCTGATGGTTTCTTCAAGAGATCTTGCTCTAGCTGAGACAATGTGGTGGCGCCTGAAGGTTCTTGCTTCTCATGGATGGACATGATATGCCGTTTGCAATCAAGTTAGGCAATGATTAGAACTGGGGAATACGGATGAGTGATAAGTACGGTGAAAAGGGGACAAAAATAAGCCGAATTTGGCGGTTTTTTTGGTGTGATCTTCAAGCTTGGCCGGTAAGATACTTCAGCTCAAGATATTCACGTTGTAAACTATTCAATAACAACTTCTTGGGTTGGAGTGGTGGGTAGTAGGAGGTGGGACGTGTTTTGATGTAGAATAGCTCGTGGGCTGTGTGCAGGATTGCTTTGTCGGGATCCACCGCGACAATCGTGGGGCGATGCCGAGGGAGAAAATATACCCCTTTTTAAGCGGGCGAGGGGATACGCTTGGTAATGTATTACGTAATTATGGAATTTAGACATCAACATGACACTATAAGATGGTACAACGTTTTTTCTTCTTTTTGTTACGATCATCTCTGGCAAAGGCGAATTCGTCTTCATGATACTTGGTTTCACCATGGAAGTTTCCGTATGGGTTCAGGGTGTAATTGTCTTCGGTCAATGGAGCATCCAAGAGGGCAGCTGAATCGGATTTCAAGTGACCTCCACGTTTGGAAGTACCCGAAACGTTTCTAGAATGCATTTTATTAGAACCATACGAACCTCCACCATAAGAAGAACTGTGTAACACTCGAGAAAGACGATTTCTGGATCCAGCAGACTTTTCAACCTGTTCCTGCATTTCCATTTGTTTTTGGAAATGATTAAGAGCAAAATTAAACACAGTCTTGATATTAAACATGGTTTTTGCTGAACATTGGATATACCCTACTGCATTGATTTCAGTGGCCAATTGAATAGGAAGATCGGGATCGATAGTGGTTTGTAAATCAGCTTTTGTTCCTACCAATAATATAGGTACTCCAGGACAAAAATGACTCACTTCAGGAAACCAAGTATCTTTAATATTCTGTAAAGAAACCAAATTATCAAGGGCAAAGCAAATAAGGAGAACATCAACATCAGGATACAGGAGAGGCCTTAATCTATCATATTCTTCTTGACCGGCCGTATCCCAAAGTGCAAGTTCGATCAATTTGTTGTTTGGAGCTTGTACAATGGTTACGTAGTTCTCGAAAATGGTAGGAACATAGATCTCGGGAAACTTGTTTTGAGCATAACTGACGAGTAAACAAGTTTTCCCACAACCACCATCACCCACCACCACTATTTTAAGATTGTAATTTGCATTCTTTTTCACCAGATCTTGAATTGGATACAGCGGAATAACGGGATCGTCATTAATGATGATCTTGGGAGAATTGTATCTTTGAAACATTTCTCGACGTTGTTGTTCTAGAACTGATTGACGTTTAGCATTTTCATAGGGATTAAACGACTCTTGTGCTGGAGTATGGGGACTCCCGAACGAAGGTGTGGAGAGACGTTTAGACATGGCCTTTCAAAACGTCTATGAGGGTTGTTGGGAGAAAGCAAGGACAATCAGGGGCGGAGCACTGCGGAACAGTTACAAACGGTGGATATGCAAGGGGACACACGAGATGGAAAGTGAAGGAGATTGCGCTCACGGAGGAACGATGAATTATAGGGGAACGAGAGGGAAGGGAATGAGAGGGAAGGGAACAGTGAGATGAAGTTGGTGTTTGGGACTAGTCTTTTTTTATCAACAAACACTGGTCCTGCACCGGGTCATGTCAATCTCTGGCACGTGAGGAAGATGGCTGGTTACTGACGATGTTTCCAAGTATTTGAAGAATAACCTGCGAAGATTGCGAAGTGTAACCTTGCAAAGAATAACCTTTCCTAATGCGGAAGAGATCCCGAGGCCACGATTCTAGAAACCATCCATAATGTCTCGGTAAGGTATCAGGACTGATTAGGGAAATTCTCGGTAAGACTTGGGATATTCTCGATATTTGAACCACTCATCATGAAGATGTAGATGAGTAAGTAGAAAAAAGAAAAAGAAAAAGCGGCGAAACGATTCATGACACATTTTATTTCGCTTATGATGCCACCCATGTGAAGAACTTCCTTCTCTCCGGATTGTTTCTGTATCATCTTGTGTAGTTTCATTCAGACATGGTGTATGTCACAGCCTCGCCAACGGCAAGGACAGCAACCCTCGAGCTCACCGAATACCGCCAAATTCAGTGCAGTACCTCGGGCTCTCATGGGGCTCGCCCCTGGCTATCGTGGGGCTCTCATGGCTCTCGTTAGCTTGTCTAATGGTCCCAGGATCACCATCAAGATCCCGATCTTGGGAAACTGCACATGCAGAAGGATCGTTCTCGCTACCATTTGTTCTAATTCCAGTATTCAGTATCGTATGGTGATTAGAATGCGACTTTCCATTAAAACATGAACCATCTTGTGGTTCTGTTCTTAAGAATCATCACTATTGCGTCTGTGAATCTTCGACCCTGGATCTTCGTCTGTGAATCTTCGTCTCTGGATCTTCGTCTGTGAATCTTCGTCTCTGGATCTTCGTCTGTGAATCCTCCCCTGAATCTTCCACTATTGCGTCTGTGAATCTTTTCGGTATTCCTCACTATTTTTGTCCCTGCACTTCTATCTCCCTCCTTTCTTTTTCATTGCTTTGCAACTTCCTTGCTCTGTTTCCTTGCTTTCCGTTCCTTGCTGTGCCATTCCCATCGTTTGCCATGGTTTCTCCACGCCACGCCTAATTGCTGCCAGCTCCGATATCGCTGCCCCGCGTATTTGGAACCTTGGTCCTTAGCCACTACCACTGCCTTGGTGTGGGTGCAACTGTGCGAGGACCACCGGACCCAACCATGAGTCAGTTCTCCCGGTAAAGTACCACTACTGCCTCCACCCACACCCCTGACCAGCCAGCCATAATTGCTGGACCAAGTCTCCAAATCACTGTTCCACTGGCCTGGCCTGGTATGATGACCTTTCCCCGTCCTGGGCTCCATGGTAGTCTCATAGGCGATGTTTGACCACACATTAACCCCCAAACACCTTAACACCTAAACACCCAACACGACCCCATCTATTTTCCGGTGGGGTTTTGTATTTGCACCCCCTCTGACTTTGTAGTTGGTGGTGGAGTTGATGGCGTCTAAGCTGATGGATCTCATGATTCTGTGGTGATTGATCCATGTGGATGTGGTTGTTATCTGTAAAGCTGCAACCTCGTGGTCGTTTACACGCCCAGACCCTCGGCCACTGGCTTGGCCGCATCTCCCCTCCAGGTGTCCGAGACCTGCACAGAGCCCAAGGCGGGCCTAATGATGATATATAAGAGATGCGTCCCATGTACAAAATTTCAACCTCCACTTTTCACCTAATTCTTAACTGCTGCCGGAGTCCATGTCGTTGAGCAGAAACGTGTTCCAATTATCAGCCATTGCCGGCTCCCTCTGTGAGGTGGTAAGTGGTGCCTCCTCCCTGTTCCATAGAGACGCCGCCCACGTGTATGCTTACTCATGGGCTGGCTATCCATTAAGAAGTTGTGACCAACACTCTCAGTTATGGACCGATGCCAGAACCGTGGCTATCAGAGCCCGTTCCAGAGCCGAAGACACTCCTGTTCGTGGCCCCAGTGCTGTGTCGGGCTCCAAGAAGTCCAAGAAATCCAAACCTTCTCATAGATCATTTTCCACTTCCACCGTACGTTCCACAACACTCTCATCCAGAAGTTATTCTACCACCTCCACTCCTCATTTCGATCACCTGAAAATCATCGGTGAAGCTCCAGTGCCAGAATCCCAAAAGGAATCAACCAAATTTGAGATGTCCAGCTCAGAGGTCCCCTCCACTAGATTGGCGCGTATTTTTCACTACGGCTCATTGGCTGCGGGTATGGGACTCGGTGCCGCTAAACAAGGTATCAAGCACTACGCTAATGGTAATACATCCAGTCTTACCATGAAGTCTCTCATCTTGTCTCCAGCCAATATCGAACGTATGGCCAAAAAGTTCTCCAAAATGAGAGGTGCTGCCCTCAAAATCGGACAAATGATGTCGTTCCAAGACTCTTCCATTCTCCCTCAGGAAATCCAACAAATCTTGATGCGTGTACAAAACTCGGCCCATTACATGCCACCTGGCCAATTGGAAAGAGTGCTTGTTCGTGATCTTGGTCAAAATTGGAGAGAACGGTTGTTTGCATCATTCGATGACGTTCCAATCGCTGCTGCATCTATCGGACAAGTTCACACTGCAGTAGCACATGATGATGTCTCTGGAGCAGTCACTCCAGTAGTTGTCAAGGTTCAATATCCCGGTGTTGTGGAATCAATTGATTCCGATTTGAACAACTTGCTTATGCTCCTCACCGCTTCATCTATTCTCCCTGCTGGTTTGTTTCTCGACAAAACCATTGCCAATGCCAGAACTGAGCTTAAATGGGAATGTGACTATATCAGAGAAGCTCAAAACATTATGAGATATAGAGAATTGGTTAGTGAAGATGACGCATTCACTGTTCCAAGAGTTTTCCACAATTTATGTGGTGAGCATGTGTTGACCATGGAGCGTATGAGAGGAGTGGAAATCGTCAAAGGTAACTGGGATCAAGCCACAAGAAATTGGATCGCATCTAACATCATGAGATTGTGTCTTATGGAAATCAAACACTTTAAATTCATGCAAACTGACCCTAACTGGGCCAACTTTCTTTACAATGAACACACAAGAAAGATCGAATTGCTCGATTTCGGTGCCTCTCGTGATTTCAATGACGAATTCATCACTGATTACGTTCAAGTTCTTCGTGCAGCCGTTCGTAAGGATCGTTCTGCTGTCGAACTCTACTCCAAGAGATTGGGATACCTTACAGGCTTGGAGTCACCACAAATGACTGAAGCACACATTGACTCTGTCATGGTTCTCGGTGAAGCTTTTTCACCGGTTGACAACAAGGGTGAAGCATTTGACTTCAAGAACCAAACCATCACCGATAGAGTCAGAGACAATGTGGGAGTGATGTTAAGCGAACGTTTGACTCCCCCACCCGAGGAAACTTATTCCTTGCATAGAAAATTGAGCGGAGTGTTCTTGCTCTGCGCCAAAATGGAAGCCACCGTTCCTTGTGAAGATTTATTCAGAGAGATCATTGGTTACGAAGATTAACCTTTCCATGTTCTACATGCCAATCGAGCCAATCAGCATCTCTCACTGTCACTAATACTTAATGAATCATGCCCGTTTGTTTAATAGAAATTTAACGACCTGTTTATAGTTACACGTAATGAAACCGTTACTAAGTAATATAATAATAATTATAATGATAATTCATACTTTGATGTTTACGTAATCAGAATGGTAACCGTTATCGTTCACGTGACCTATTATGTCAGTTATAACCTAACCCATCTTTACATCTACAACTCCATTAATGGCCAATTCCAGGCAAAATATGCCAGGAGCCGTGTCAAACCCCGAATCAATTCAAATATCCAGTGAAAGCCCGTCAAAACGAACCCGAAAAGTGGAAAGACAGTCTTCCGTCATTCTACCAAGTACTGGAGAACGGGTAAGAAGAGCCGTGTCGTTAACATCGAGTTTCAATAGTACTTTAACGGAGAACGATCCCCTATTGGGCAGAAGAAGCACCAGTAACAGTCTTGTTGCCATTGGCTCGGGAGCAAAACGGATATGGACCGTCCTAAGTGAGACTTCAGCCAATCACACCTTCCAAAGTGTGGTTAAATGTACTTTGGCGTACTTCATAGCTTCATTGGGAGTGTACTGGACGCCCTTCGATGACTTCTTGGGCTCCACCGACTCCAAACATGTGGTGGCCACGGTGGCGGTGTACTTCCATCCCGCTCGGTCCAAGGGTTCTATGCATCAAACGCTTATCTTCGTGGTAATATCATTGGCATTCACGTTTTCGGTGTCTATGGTGTGTCGTACCATCTCCACCTTCTTCTTTAATCGGGGAGAAGACGAGATTTCTCATGCCATCGACGTGATCATTAGTTCGGTGGCCCTTGGTGTGATTGCCTATATGAAACAAAGTAATAATAAGGCCAATACCGCGTGTTCTTTGGCTTCAATCTCTATTGTGGCATGTATTGTCAAAGAAGGAAGCTTGAATTCGGCAAATATCCCCTTAGACAGGTTGAAGGCTACATTTTCCGTGGTGATAGTGGGGTGTCTAATCAGTATTTTATGCTGTTATATTGTATATCCTGTCAGTGCTGTGGGTCAGCTTAGGAAGAATTTAAATGACTCTTACAATATCATGTCCTCGGTGTTATCCTTGGTATCCCATCGATTTTTGGCTGGTGAGAAGATCAGTGCCAAAGATGCTAAGGCTTTCGACCAATTGAAGGATAATATCGCCAAATTATGGACCAGCAACGAAGAGGCCATGTACGAACTTCGGTTCAAAGGCCGTGAGAAAGAATGGCATGTGTTCAATGAACTTGTGACCTCCACGGTATCGTTGGCAAGACATTTACAGGCATTGCGGAGTTCTACAGAAATGCAATGGAAATTACTTCATTCTAACGAAGATAATAACGAAAGCGATGTGGACAGTTTGGATAGTTTCCGCAGCGAATGGCTTCATTCCACTCCACCAATGGTGTCAGTTCCACTGGCTACCACCAGCTCTGGAGTCGTTAATAATTCTGAAACTCAGCCATTACTTCTGCCGGACATCAAAAGCAATAATAGCAATAGAAACAAATCATTATCACCAGAACCATTTGCTACAATTTATGAGGACCGAGGCTCGATGAGTCGGAACTCGCTGTTCCAAGAATCTTCCAATCCATCCCATGAACATTTATTTGATACTTTTGTGTATTACTTGGCTCCATCCATGAAATCACTTATATTCACTATCAAGGGAATCTTAGCAGAAATCCCATTTGAAAAATACAGTGAAGATAAACCCAATAAATTTGCCAAGACGACAAACCTTCAGAGTTCATTGGTAGAAGCAATAAGTTTATTTGAGAGTAAACAAGCACAATCATTAAAGAAACTTTACAATAAAGAAGTGTTTACAAATACTGCGGATTTCTTACTCAGAACTGATCAAGAAGAAGTAGCAGCTTGTTGTGGTAATTTCTCATCATTACTTGGATTGTATGGAAATGAACTCATTGAATTCTTAAAACTTGCGGAAACATACGAAGATGCAAGATCCCGTTCAAGAACATGGAACTGGTTAAAGTTTTGGAAAACTCCAGCCCCACCATTAGAGTTTTCCGAACAACAAAGACAAAACAGTACTTTAAATGCAGCATTGATTGATCTTCAAACTCAATATAAATCACAAAAAGATAAGCAGAATAATAATAAACCACCACAAGAAACTACATTCTCTTTCAAGATCTGGAAGGGTCTTCGAATTTTAAGAGATTCTGAAGTCCAATTCGGGATCCGAGTGGGCTTAGGTGCGTTGGTATTGTCTTCACTTGCATTTTTACCTCAAACAAAGGAAGGATTCAACCTGTGGAGAATTGAATGGGCCCTTACAGTGTATTGTATCATGATGAATAAGTCATTGGGAGGAACGACAATGACAGTTAAATGGAGATTTATTGGTACATTCTTAGGAGCGTTTGCGGCATATATTGTTTGGATAACAACTGACGGAAATGTCTATGCACTTTGCTTTACCGGAGTTGTATTTGCTGCATTCTCCTTTTACATCATCTTATTTTGGAAGAAGAACAATCCATTTGGAAGGTTCATATTATTAACTTATAACTTGAGTGCTTTGTATTCCTACAGTATGACTCAGCAGGATTCTGAGGATGGGGGTGAAGGTGGAGAGTTTCCCATTATAGGAGAGATAGCATTCCATAGAGTGTTTGCGGTATCAATTGGGATTATTTGGGCATTAATAATGGCATCTTGTTTCTTACCAAATAGCGCTCGTGCTAGATTAAAGAATGGATTAACGGTATTATGGCTTCGTTTGGGAGTGATTTGGACTTCAGGGCCGTTAGATTTTGATGCCAAAGATCTGAAACTTGTGGGATTAAAAGGAGAAGAAGGTGTCAATCAATTATTAGCCGAATGTGAAGTGCTTCTTAAGCAAGCACCTTTGGAGTTTCGGCTTAAAGGTAGTTTCCCGGAAGAAACATACCAGAAATTGCTCAAAAGCACTTCGAATATCATCGATTCTTATCAAAATATTAGTCTTATGATTAAGGTGGATCCGATCATTAGTCCTAATGAAGCATTTGTGCTTAATTATATTGAATCTGAATTGAACGAATTGGAACAAAGATTATTCTTGATTTTTTACATGATTGCTAGTGCCATGAGATTAGGTTTCCCACTCCCTAACAAGCCAGCATCAACTGAACATGCAAAAGATAGACTTCTATATAAGTTGAGTGAAGTACGGAATTCAGATGGACAGGCCAAATTAACCAATGAGGATTTTGTTTTGCTTTATTCGTATATTTTGGTGACCTCCACTATTAATGAAGAATTGGACACCATCATTGAATTAATTAAGGACTTGTTAGGAGATTTAAAGGAAGAGATATTTCAACTAGTATAATATCCCCCACCCCCTGCCTCATCCCCCAATTTTATCTCACGTGACCATATATCACATGACTCCATCACGCTGAATATTCCATCATTTTTCTCTTCCAAAATCAAACTCCTGTATCAACTTGCTTCGCCACCATGTCCATCCAATTTAGCCCTGAAGACCCAATCGGGATAGAGTTGAAGAATAACTTGATTCAAGAATTAAAAAACCGTTATAATTGCGTGGAAGATGCTCAAGATATCGCCGATTTCATCATCATCTTAATCGTGAGTGGGAAATCTGTGAATGAGATCTTGGGAGAAGTGAAAGAAGCTTCTGATATTCCGGTGGATGTTCTGTTTATCGAGAGTATTTTCCGTGAAGTTGAAAGAATCCACAGTGTGCATCAAGCGAATCAACAAGGAATACCACCGATAGAACCTCAACAACCTCAACCACCTCAACCACAACAAGTTCAATCTCAACAGTTTCAACAACCTCAACCTCAACAACCTCAACCTCAACAACCTCAGCAGTTTCAACCTCAACAACCTCAACCTCAGCAGTTTCAACAGCCCCAACAACCTCAGGAGCAACAACCTCAAATTCCTGTTGCACCAGTGTCTGTCTTTCCTCCAGCTTCAGCTTTCCCACCAGTACCTCATTTCAACTTCCAGGCAGCACCTTCGAGCGATACTTCTAAGGACTTCTCGCAAGATCTCCCTCAAATTCCCACTGGACCCAGAGGGGCTCAACACAGAACCAAACCAAACAATAGAGATTACGATTCGCGTGGTAAACAAGCAAAAGGCGGTATTGGTAAGTCTGCTATAGTTAAAGACAGAGTGGGTAACAAGAAGGGGTTTAATGCTCAGAACGTGTCTCGTGTTTTGAACGAAACCAGCAACCATACTAATGTCACCAAGTTCCAATCCAAGCCAACTAAAGGTAGATGCCATGACTTCCCATACTGTAACAATAAGGCTTGTGAATTTGCCCATCCCACCAAAAACTGTTTTGCTTATCCCAATTGTACCAATCCACCAGGTACGTGTAATTACTTACATCCTGAAGAAGATCAAGATTTAATTTCTAAATTAGAAAAATCCAAGCAAGAGTACAAGGAGAAGAGGAAGAATGATGCCATTTTGGCACAGGCTGCCTGTAAATTCGGATTACATTGTACCAAAGATACTTGTCCATTTGCCCATCCAACTCCGGCGAATGGACAAGCCAAAATTGCTACTTTGGATTGGTGTCCTGCTGGAAAGGGCTGCATCGACACGGAATGTTCAAAGGCACATCCCCCACCTCCAAGCGCACGTCCGGTGGTACAAACAGGTGCAAATCCCGAAGTGGCCTTGGAACAATGTAAATTTGGTATGCAATGTACTAATTACAAATGTCCAAGAAGACATGCTACATCATTGGTTCCATGTCGTGCCGGGGCTCAATGTAAGAGACTTGATTGTACCTTTGCTCATCCATTCGGTGAAGTTTGTCGTTTTGGATCCAAGTGTCTGAATAAGAATTGTATGTACCAACATCCAGATGGAAGAGATCTTCAATCCAATACTTGGTCTAAGGAAGGAACCACTTCTGATAGGGCATTTGCTGTGCCTGCCGACCAAGTGATGGAACAAGCTGTACAGGATTAATTATGGTATATATGTGATTGTATATTAATAGTATATTAGTAGAATATTGTTATGTAATAATCTGATTATGTAAGTTATTATGTAATAAACCATTACTGCTTATGTAAGATTGACCTATTAAACTATATCCCAATCAGCTTCCCAATCGGCTACAGTTTGTATGAAAGAAACTCTATAGATTAAGTACATAAAACTTAGCTGATTAAGTTAAAGTGATCATATAAAGTTTTGGATTTGAAGATTCATGATTTTTGGTAATAATTTCAATAATTTCTATTTTTCAGAAAAATCGTATTTGACCAATTATCTGAAAAGTATGGATAATGTAAACAATAAATTTAATTCTTTAGAATGATTTCGATTGTAAATAGTTGATATCTAATTTAACCGAAAATATTAATCATAACCAATTAAGTAATCATTATTGGAAAGACTACTGTTAATTAACTACAACTGGGAAATCAGTAACTGTAATAGTATATAAAGAACCTGTAAAACTATCCAATTACCTGTAAAACTATATGCCTGAAGTACCAAATACATTGACTTATAATCAGGGTATAAAGTACAAGTTTATAGTATACTGCCGTTACTGGTGGTAATTATCTTAGTACATGTGGTTAAATTTTATTCAATTTATTAGGAAATATTAAATTAGTTTTCACTATAAATTTAGTATCTCTTCTTACCAGCGTGAGCTTCTTCAGCGTAAACATCCAATGGGGATTGAGCCAAAGCGTTCTCAGCCCACAAGTTAGGAGTCAAGAAACCGTAAGTGTTACCAATAGCAACGAAAGCAGCCTTAAGGGTGTTTTCGGTGGTTCTGGTGGAACCGGAAGAAGTGGTGTAAACATCTTCAACACCAGCCAATTGCATCAACTTCTTGACGGCTGGGGAAGCAACGATACCCTTACCTCTTGGGGCTGGGATCAATCTAACGGCAACGGAACCACACTTACCAGTGACCTTGGTTGGCAAGGAGTGAGGAGCACCCAAGTTGGTACCCCAGTAACCTCTTCTGATTGGGATGATGGACAACTTGGCGATAACAATGGCGGCCTTGATGGCGGAAGCAACTTCCTTGGCGGTCTTGATACCTAAACCAACGTGACCGTTAGAGTCACCAATGACGACAACAGCCTTCATTCTGGTTCTTTGACCAGCTCTGGTTTGCTTTTGAACGGATCTAATCTTCATGACTTCATCCTTCAATTCTGGGAGCAAAGCATCGATGATTTGGAACTCCTTAACTGGCAAAGAGTGCAAGTAGATTTCTTCCATAGAAGTAACCTTACCGGCCTTAACTAATCTACCTAACTTGGTAACTGGAGTCCATCCCTTTTCTTCATCTCTTCTACCTCTTCTTGGTCCACCTTTTCTTGGACCTCCTCTTCCACCGAAGGATCTCTTTTCTGGAGCAGCAGCTGGAGCAGACATAATGTGATTGATTGTCGGAATATTACGTGGAAAGCCGGGGGGGTGGTTTTCGGTCGACAGATAAAGATTGATATAATGTGAAAATTTTCTGATATAGCGACACCATGCAGGGCTAGTGCCCTTGGACTATATGCAGGAGACGAATAGATGATAACCCCGGGATACCCTGAAGTTTGTGACTGCGAAACTAGGATGAGCGCTGTACACGTGACTTAGTCTTGATCGCGACATTTACGACATTTACGACATGACGCCAGGTGTGATGTCTGATGCTAACACCGCGTGATGGTACAATTTAATGCATGTGACAGGTGGTACGTGTTTCAGGGTCTGAACCAGACCATATTGCTCTCACCACCCTCGAGGTTACTACCACCAGTTCTCAGTGGTGGTAGTTGTAGAAATAGCCTAGCAATTAATTGGGATGTATTATGTCGGATATGCCGCGGTTGAAACCCGACCAAAATCTTGACCGGTTGACCTAAATTGTGTTGCTGTATCCGGTAGCAATCTAACCCCCGGTATATTCACTCACTCGCCACTTACGGAGTTTATACCAAGCCTATAAAACCGCCCCTTGTCCCCCAGTTTTACTTTAACTGTAACTCATTGAATTATACCATGTCATACGCTGAAGCTGCTGCATCCTCAGGTCCTATTGGAGCCTCTAAATTACCTTCCCCTCCTCAAGTTAAGAATACTACTGATCCTTCAGGTAGCGTGGAAACTGTTTCTAGAGAAGAATTTGCTGACTTGAAGAAACAAGCTAAGGAAGTGGCCAAAGATGTTGCCGAAGACAACAAGGAAAAAGCTCGTCAAATCGACAAGGAACTTGCGGAATTAGAGAAGCAAGCTCAATCTTACTGGAACAAGCTTGTGGCCTCAGTCAAGAATGGTGCGGCTGAACTTTCTTCATACTTCACTAAGGTGGAAGATAGAGTGGAAGGTAAATTACACTCGCCGTCATATTCATGTGCTGTGACTCGTGCCACTGAAGAATTGAAGAACCCCGTGGTGGTTGCTCAAATCTTGGTGGGTGTCACTGGTGCTGTGGCTGGTTACTTTGCTTGGTTGGAGAGAAAGAGAATTAACACTAATAGCAAACTGGTGATTTGTATTCATGCCTCTGTCATCACTGGCTTGGCCATTGCCGACGGCTTCTTATTCAACAAGTACTATCCAAAGTACAAGAAGAATTGAGTCCTTACATACTTATAAATATGAACGCATGATGATTAATGTAGCATAAGAAATCCATAAGAAATCCATAAGAAATCAATCAAGGAATCTATCAAGAAATCAATCCATCAAATCAATCACGAAGAAGAATAATTACATGTTACTCCTAATTTAACAAGAGAGCAAAGATCATCAGATCTTGAGTTAATATTAGATAAACCAACTAATTTCCACACATTTAGCGAATTACCTATCTTACTTAATAAGTAATATTTCTATCTGATGTAGCCATCAGCTTGTTTACTGAAAATTGGTAGTGGGGTGACTTTTAGAGCGATCTAGAAATGTTAACTCTTCTAGAATTGTTCTAAAATCCTCTAGAAGCTTCTATTAAATCGATTGCTTATAATACCTTGAAGAGATCACCTTGAAGAGATCACCTTGATCAAACCTTCTATGGAATCTGGGACACGATCTCTGAGCAACAGATACGGCATCTTAGAACGGATACGACATCTATACGATATGCGATGTCTTCATTTTATTTCGAGCCTTCAATCCGTTGACATTGCAATTATTGTCTCCACTTCTTATCGTGTGCCGAGGAATATAAGCTAGTGGTTATCATCGGGCCGTATCAGGAATCGGTGGATTCCGAACTTAATTTCGAGGTGCAGATATCACTGGACGGCCCCATAGATAGAAAATATCGACTTGGCAATTTACGATAAAGTTCTTCCTGGGTATAAATAGTGGATCTCCTGGTGTAAATAATGAATCTCCCTGGTATTACCCTCAAAAGTGTGTTCATAACATTTGCAGTTATGGTCCTGATGTTTGGCACATTTGCATTTTATGTCAAAAATGTCGGCATATGAGCCTCTACCCGATTGCGCTTGCGCTTACAACCTGACTATAAGAGTTACGATAACATACAGAATTAAAACCATCATTACAATAATTAGGTGTTTACCACGAGCTAGGTCCAAATGACTGGCCCTTAGATAAAGCGATCCGAATAGCCTCTTCGTTAGTATCAAGGGTGTTGATAACACTTACACCCCACCAGCTGGGCATGGTGGCACCTGTCAAATTCAAGCACAAGAAAATGAGCAACATGGCCCAGGCCAAACCGATATCCATTCCGGCTGACAACGAATAGTTGTATTTAGTCCACCAATGGAACCACTTTCTCTTGATAAGCCATCCAAAGCCCAACCCCACGAAACAGTATGATGCATAATTGTATGGGGTGGCAGGTGGAATTTGACCTGTTCCTGAAAAGAATACCGGCCAGTTGAGCCATCTGATGAAAGAGTTGGGCCATCTGCGTAAGATGAGCCACGAAGCCACTGGAAGACCGGCACCAAGAATAAAAAAGAACAACAAGTTATAGTAAGTTTGTCCTGGAGAAAACATCCGTTGGGGACCAATGACACCCCAGATGATGGAAGAGTTGAAGAAAACACGGCCGTTAGGACAACTGTAGCCGCTCTTCTGATCACGATGACACAAGTCTTCGATACTGCCATAAGCCCATTTCAAAACTGCAACTTGAACCAATGAACCCCAGATGGTGGCTGCGAATTGAGCCGCGAACAAAAGCCGAGGGGCAATCTTCATATAGTGACCTAACTTCATATCTTGAACAAAGGTGACTGCTTGGTAGTTGGTGATATAACCGAAAGTCTTGAAGAACATCATGGCAATGGGCTTACCTGGAAGCATGTATCCCACAAGGAATTCAGTGATGACATTCAATCCCACCGTGATATTGGTTCTGGCCGCGATAATTCCGATAGGAAGCAAGAACACGATGGCGATAACCAACGCCACTACCAATAACCAGATCGGCATCTCGGTGTTCCAAACACGTACAGTCACGATAGACAAGGCAAAAAATACCAAAAACACAATAGCATACCACCACTCTGGCACGTTCTTATAAGATTTCATCAACCGTTGATGAACATCGGGCTTCTCTTTAAGTCTGAACTGGTCGATGATTTCACGGCCATGGAAACAGATGGTGTGGGTAACGGTGGCGGTGATGGAAGCAAACGACAATCCGAATGATAAAGCATAGGTGGTGGGCATGAAAAGTGGAGAGTAACTTTCATAAGCTTTTTTGTTAAATGTCAACGTCTCTTTGTTAATGATTTTGCTGACATTATATAATTTCTGGTAGCGGTCATATGAGTTAGAGGATGAAATAGGCAAATAGTCACTGTACCAAGTATTAGTGAAGGATATTGCCGGAGTGATAGCCCAGAACATGAGCACCACCGAAAAAAAGATGGTGGCTAAAGTACTTGCAGGAGGAATCAAAGGAGATCCAACATAACCGGCGATTTGGTTCCAATCCAAGGCAAAACTATTGGGGAACATTCCAATACCAGTCAGAGAACCAAAGATTTGGTTGATGACGACATTCTTAGGTCTAATCCAAGTGATCCAGGAAAAGTTAGACAAGGCAGGGAAAATGAAACCGGGGATCCAATACCATACGAATGAAAATACAAACACCGAGAAAAAGAACATAAGCCGAGAAATTTTCCAGCCATTAGCAGGATGGTTCTCATTGACATGCATATTGGTTAAGAAGGTTGCAGTAACCAAATTAGCTGGCCAAATGGCACTAGCGGGTTCCACCAAGATCTTTCTAGAGACACCTCCCAAGGCAAAACCAATACATTGTGTAGCCCACACGGCAATAAGGTCGAAACCCCAACCAAAATCCGATTCATAGAATTGATTTTGAGCTATCAAAATATCAGTAACATAAGCTGCACCACCTCCAAAGGAAACATTGGCCATAATGGTGATAATGGTATGTTCTTTAATATTAAATGGACCAGGGTTAAGTGGCATACCAAAGACGCTAACATTAGGAATCACATAATACCAAGCCACACCAATAGGCCAAGCTAAGATCGATGTGACGTATGTGGTAATACTAAAGGAAGGTCTGTGTAATGAAAATAAGAGATTCATACCACAACCAATCGTAGTTAAAATCATTCCAATCACCCACATCCGAAGAGTATTTTGTGGCATCGATGGATCATCGGTGGAAAGCACCGAAGCACGAACTTCGGGATACGGAGAGTCATCTTCCACTGCAATTGCAGCATAATCATCATGGAGAGCTTCTTCATTGAGTCTGGAAGTAACAGGATCGAATTCTTGAGACTTTGACACCACCAACTCGGTAGGGAAAAATTCTTGGCCAGATTCTGAATCGGGTTTCTTGGTGTCGGTGAATTCTTCCACCGACTTGGAAGTCAACATCGCTTTGATCTTATTCATAGTGTCGGTAAATTAATTGAAACATCTGGCGCCATAGTCTATTTATATGACTTACGATAATTTCTGACACAATCAATTAATTGATAACGGGCGCATTCCTCCGATAATGCTTTTCTTTTTCTGGTAGGACAACTGAGTAGGTTAGTCACCGAAATGGAGTCGTGGGGAACTCACGGAGTCATTATATTTGATGAGTCAGGTACTTGAACCGGACCCTGACTCTGGCAGATTCATGGCTGCAAGCTCTAGGTGTGGGGTCTGGGTACAAGATTAAGGGTTTCTGGTAAATCTGAAGTGATTGAGAGTCCAATATAGATGCCTCCGCTTGTAGCACGGCACTATCTTTGGGCGGGGTTGGAAAGCCCCGTATCTACTAACCATAAATCTCTTCCGTGGCCACCGATGATAAGTCACAAATGTCGGCTGCGACATTCTCCAAGAAACGGTTTACTGTACGTTTGACAGCTCAAACTCTGCAGTTTCATGCAGGGACATCTGGTTACCGAATTATCAAGAAACGCAAATCTCTTGAGATGATTGCTTATCATTGATGCCTTGCTGCCCAGCAAAGTTGCCTCCACATCCTCCACATCCTCCACCTCCTCAATCTTGATTGAATACCTTTGACGCGCAGTTCATCAAGCACGGCACCAAATGCATTAGTTTCATCAACCGACGTGCAGGAATAACATCCCGATAAGGTGAGCCGACTTCAGTTCAGGTTGCTTGGATCGGCCAATCCTAACCGGTGGAGAACCTTATGTAGCAACACAAGCATCAGGGACCCCACTAGATCTCATCTCCATCAAACTAGGGGTCCAGACAAGGGTATATATGAAGTTTGGAGGGGTCTAGGTATTAACTGAGTAGAGCCTTTGAGTACACGGCACCATATTGGGATGTTAGTCACAGGAGCGCACCAACAGGCGGACGAGGATATGGGACGTTTTCGATGGAATGACCGATACCGGCAAAATCATAGAGTGGAGGTGAGTGGGGGTACTTTCGTCGTCATTAAGCGAACCAATGGACATCGATGACTAATTCCATACCAGTCAATATATACCCCGCCAGAGTATTTCAAGGCTCGGGTATCTACAAAAATAACTGTAGACTCAATCAATGGGGAGAGCTAAAAGTAAGAGCTAAAAAGGTAGGGGTAAAAAGAAAGATCTAAAAAAGGTGGAGGTAAGAAGAAAGATCTAAATGTGGTAACGAAAAAGGAAAATCGAAAGGGAAATCGAAATGGAGAGGAAAAGGGAATGAGAAAGAGAAAAGGGAAAAACAATTTGAAAAGAAAGGTAAAAAAAGAGAAAGATAAAGAGAAAAGGGAGAAGGGAAAGGGAAAAGGGAAAGGGAAAAGGGAAAGGGAAAAATGGATTAGGGAACAGGCAAATTTCATCTACTTTTACTATTTTAACTTTGGGTTAATTGGACAATTTGCGGGGAAACTAAACAAAATTCCCATCTCAGCTGTTGGTGAAATGGAATGTTACATTGAATACTAAAAATGGTTGTGGGAAATTAGAAATTAGAAATTAGAAATAAAAACTTACAGATTTCAAATTGAAAATTAACCCGTGGCTTTTAGATTAAGGTACGATCCTCAATGCTACTTACAGTAAAGATCCTTAATTTTGTATTTCGAACATGCAAAGTACACTGGGCTTTGTTATTGTAGATAAACTTCCTCTGAATCATAATAATGAACTTGTTAAATATTATCAAAACCTAATTTCACTGGAAAATATCACTTTTATACTTTATATAAAGGAAAATACGCAACTTTAAAGGTTTCGTAATCTGAGTTTACTCACGGAAAATTGGAAAGTTTAAAAGTGAAGGAAAAGAATTGATTAAAACAGATGGAACGGACTTTCGATTGCTTAACCCTTTGGAGGCCTACAATCAAACTTAACAGGTCATAGTACCTTCTTGTTCTCAAAATATTTTAATTCTATGAATATTATCGGTATTACGAGTATTACTAATCTGTGATTATCAAATTTCGGGTCTTCATTGGTTATAAGTGATCCGTGGTCCGTGAGGGTGAACCTTTTTGCGATCCGTGCTCACTATCACAACTCCAAAGAATATCGCAATTTCTTCATGAATAGATTCGGAGCAAGGCTTTCATCTCCGAAACTCTAAACCACAGATCAAGATGATTTTGGATATGACAGCATATATTCTGGTGCCCAAGTGAAACTGATTCGTATCAGAATAAGGAACACAACTTTAGACCCAGACCTAGATCCAGACCCAGACCCAGACCCCTGATTAGCTGAAAATGGGATTACTGTTCCAGAAGTGCCTGGCCATGCAAGGGACTGATTGAAGGGCGCAAGACGCTTAAGTGGGAAGTGGAATGGCGATATTGCACCACGCGATATGGCAATAGGCCGGATCGGACGGCCCAATGCAAGTTATTATTGTTGCTGGGCCTGTAGACCAACAATGCCTGGTGTTTCCATAAGTGTCAGTGTAGTAGTTTACGAAATATTGAATTTGACGTGAAGCTGCAGAAAATTGCGTTTTTCCCCACCCTTGCGGTTTATCAATAGATTCGAGGCGAATGAAGTCATCATCAACACGTCAGTGGCAAAGCTCTGTTTGTTAAGTTCCCGGGTCAGTTAAAGTTAACTTTACACTTACGCTCCCCACCATGCTTAGGCATCTTGCGCATCTTATGCATGCCGACGCATCCTGGCGAAGTGCACGGCAATGGGGAGGAGGGGCACCACATGTTGGTGTAAGATGGAAGCGATGCCGAACCCGCAGTGTTGACATATGCTATTTTTGGGATTATATGACGTCAAGCGAGACAGAATGTGTTCTTTCGGTTGAAGGGATTGTTCGGTGCGTATACGAAAAGGTGCGGTAGACATGAGGTGAACGCCGACCATAAGCCGATTACTCTAATTCTTCCACTTATTCCAATTATTACCTCGATATTACCTCGGTATTATCCAGAATGGCATGGCTTCGCTACCACATGTTAGATCCCGCTTTAACCTGAGAGGCCCCCAATCCAACCGAGCTTCAGGTGGGGCAATGTTAGAGATGATGTGATTCTTAAGGATTTTGTAATCCCTTCGATTTAATCCCTTCAACAGTAGAGAATTTTATGGTAAAGCTTAATATTAACGCATACTGTCGGTTGCACTAGTAAAAAATCAAAAAATCGAAGCTTTTCAAAGATTTCAAACCCTAAAGTGACCCCAGTCATTCATAGAGGCGCTGTCAATTATTTCAATAGTTAGATACGAGCAAATTACATTGAGTAAAATTGGGTGAGTGCGCACATCATCTTTCCCAAATAGGAAATGTATTGTAGATTAAACTTTTTAGATTTTCTAGCTAGGTGCCCTTGGGAATGCACTATTGATAATGATTGTTCCGACCATCTGCACGAGGGTAACTTGCATTATGCATTGATTATTCTACTTAAGGAATATGCAGAATGTAATATGCATATTGCATATTAAAGGGTTTTAAGTAAGTTTATGCATAAAATTCAATTGTTATGTAGGTGGGATATGCGCAAGCGGACCGAGTTGGACATATTCAAACTGCCCTCACTGCACTCACTGCACTCACTGCACGCACAGCATAGTGTACTCGAGGCATGTGATTCACTCTATAACCATCGCTATCATGTGGTGATATTCAATTGTTGTTTCGCTTTATAATTAGTTTTATATCATGCACATCATCTGGTGATTGTATTCCACCTATCTATTGCTTAGTTATCTTTGAGGGTGTTCATTTTGCTCATTGGCAGAGCGGTTCAACTCTCATGTATTCCCCTCTAATTAAGGTTGTCGGAACTCATTCCCTATACGTGCATAGTGCATACGATGAATGCGTCTTACCCTCTTATGAGTTTATTCTTTAGTATTGATTACACTTACAAGGTGCGTGAGCCGTTGTTTCTTCACTCACATTTGTATGACGTAACAATCCGTATTTGCCTTGGTAAGCCTTCCTCAATTAGGCGTGGTAGCCGTACTAAATTATAAAATTCTAAAGAATTGTTACTGGACCCTGTAGGGTAGTTATTATTATCTAATGAATTATTCTCCGTTGTTTGCGTATGCTTGGCTGTGTTACCTATTACAGTATTTCTCCTTCCACCTGACCATTCTCTATCCAAAAATCTCCCTTTCTTCCACGGATTAACCTTAACATGCCATATTATATTACCAAGACATGTAAGGCAAATTCCTACTAAGCTTTTTACCTCAGTCAAGCAACTTCAGAGTAGTAGAGAATTTTTTGCTCGTAAACCACCACCAAAAGTGGTTTCTACGCTACTGTTCTGGGTTACAAACTAAGCATCGTTGAACAATCGTCATAATAATCAAGGAAAAGGAAAAGATTAGGAAGTTCCTAACACCATTTATGGTCAACAGTATTACATAAGTGTATAATTGCAGTATGCATCACCGTAAATTGATAGGATGAGCCACTATCCTGTTTCGATCAGTTGCGTTTTGCATCCACAATACGATGAGGATAGATATCGATTCTGATAGAGAACTGACCAAATTAGTTTTTAGCTGTTGGTTTTTACTACACAAGGTAGTGGTTAATCAAGGGAAAGGGGAAGGTGAAGGGTGTTAGATTAAAGCGCAAATTTCCAAATTCCCATATTTCCAAGTTTCATGGATGAATAATTATTGGTTTGAACCTTGAACCTTTGGAACTTCTTGGAGTAGAGTCCATCCCGGAGAAGTCGTCGACAATCAGCCCGGGTCCAGCCAACGGAATGTCATGCCATTTAGTTGGTTATAGTGCAAGTAGTAGTTTCGCTTGTATTACCCCACCAAGCCAATATTACTTAGTAGGTCAAACAAGGATTTTCAGTCCGAATGATGCGTCAAGACTCCGATTTGAACATGAACAGGTGTTTTGCTGTGTATTTGATGGATTCTTCAAATCGACTGACTGAATCTACACAATCATCGGAATCTAGGAACCGGGAGTCGTGGAAGATGTCATCCTTGAACAAACATGACTTAGGCTGTGCACGATTTGATTGTTTAGCAGTCAGTTTGTTGTTGGCTGCGCCTGCTAACGGTACCCTCCCCGAGAAGACATGCAGACGCATGCACTTGCATACAAGAAAATATAACATTACACAAAACACTTGGGGAGCATATAGTCCCAGTGCCACAAACCCTTTTAACAAAATGTTACACCTCAAACCCAATTTTACCCTTGTCAAAGTCGTTTTTGGCTGCATGGCTAGGGTGCTTTTAATGCAAAGATTATTTTCTATAATTTTGAATGTGTAATTTGATTATATCACCCTAATTACTATTTAAACCTACTACGTCACATAACTAGCACCTCTAGATGCAAGACTAGCATCGATCGAAAGATCGTAATTCTGGGGTACCACAACAATTTGCAAGCTTCAATTCCATTCCCTCATAACTCAAGCTTTATCATTCAGCGCGCTCACCTCTCATAACGTATGCTTCCCCATACCCCCTCGCTGCCCTGCCCTGCAACAGTAGCTGATGCTATTGGATTATGGTTTAGTCACCATCACTATGCAGGAGGCTCAATCGCCGTGGCCGCGTCACGACAAGTGAGCAGATGGCTGCATGCACTAGATCAGTTCAACGCTATCGCCAAGCTATTAATGAGCCAGTACTCCGTGGTGTGCAGAGGTTTCAAGTGGCGAGGTTGGAGGTGCAGCTTCCACGAAGGGCCCTGCAGCATTATGGGATCCGACGCACCCGGATTCGATGTACATGGTTCTGCATCACGTGGAATGTAGATATGCTTCTATGTAGATTGGCAATACGGCTAGGCTGGTTAGCGATGTGGCTGTTGTTGATGGTAGCGATACCGACACGGGGCTTAATCTGGGTTTGGGCGGCCGGCATGGCACGGGATAGCACGGGATAGCACGGTAGCGAAACACCATCCAGTCAAATAGTAGAAGTTTACTTTGGCGGTCAAGCTAGCTGGAGTAGGTGAAGCAAGCTGGAGGTCACGATGGGCTGGTCACGATCAATTAGGAGGTCACGTTAGGTCAAGGCGGTCACGAGGAGATCATGGGAGCCACGGACCCATTGCAGAACAAAGCTTCGCCATGATGGTCGCCAACTGACGGACCCCCAAATCCTCGCATTGTTGAATAAGTCCGTGCGGAAACAATTTATCAGTTACTGTAATCAGAGTGCAGGTTTGTCAGTAATCGACCGATAGTTGCATTGAATGTGATTTTCATGTGACGTAAATGTCAACCGACGCATCGAAGCAGAAGGATTGGTTTGTGCAAATTTCTTTTGTCCACAAAGCAGTGCCGGCAAGAACCCGGACCTCACCTACTAGTGAGACAAAGTACAAAGTGGTTAATCAAGGTAGCCATACAAATACAAATAAATGTTTAAGTGAAGGAATATCGAGTACGCCTTAGTTACCCCATCTAACACCAACCTCAACGGTAATGGTAATTTTAAGCTTCTGAATCCTTCCCCGTAGCTAAGTTAAGGAAGTTAGGTAAAACCTTGATCAACAAAGTATTTTTTTGACTTGTATTATTCAGTTTTGTGCATTGGGATAACTATGCCACACAACCCACTGGGAAGTTACAATAAATATTTTCTTAATTAAAAATTAAAAATATTTTGTTTCAATAGGAAAGGTTCTGGTGAGTATACCCGTTTTGTGCATTATGCGTTAAAACCTCAAAGGTTTTTTTAGGAAGGAATTTGTTTTTTTAAGTTTTTATTTTTATTTTTTTTTTTTTCTATTTAACTCTTATATACTAATAGAAATATGAGATTTATTTTTTAATACCTTGCCTTTCCAAACCTTAAAAATTGTGATTCTTCACTGTTCACGCATCAAGCATGATTGTGTCTATATCATATTGTGTCTCTTATCCTTAGTTTAGATCATCATCTATTTATATAAATATATAATCCTACCAAATTCTAATTCTAAATAATCCTATATATTCACTACCATTGCCATTAATTTTAGTCCAGTTACAAATCAATTCCCTTTCATAATATCTTTTTAATATCTCATTGTCTTTATCACCATCTCCATTTCATGGTAGTACGTGCCTTCTAATTATCAATTAACTTCCATAATTATAAGTCGTTCCCATGTTCTCTTCGACTTCTTCAAACTTTCTTCCTTATACTCGCTTTGATATGTTCGACCCTGCTTCCGAAACCAACCAAATCAATGACTTCTCCGACTATTCAAGCGCGCAACAACAGCAACCTCAATCCACCTTGGGCACCGGTGCCTACTATCTAGAGGAGCCTAGCTTTGATGATGCATTCTTGAACCAATCGAGTTCCATGGCTGCAACCAATGGTTATCCAGTTGCTTCTCAAGCGTTCTATTCTAATCATCAACTTCATCAACCCCCAAACTCTCAAAACCATCAGAACCCTCAGAACCCACACGATCCTCAATATGACACTTACAGTACCAATCCCATGGGTTCTACCCCAAATTCTGGTGCTGTTAGTAGTGTTCCCAGCAATTCCACTAATACCTTTGCTGAATTAACTCGTCCATACCAGGACCCTTCCATGCTCTTCTTCGACAACCAAGCTTTATCCTACTCCAGTAATAGTTCTGGCAACTACTACTCATCACCTCAAGTCCCACTGTACACCCCGGCCAATCCCGCTATGAACATGGACTTGAGCCAACCTCAATCCATCAATTATAACTATACTTCATCTAGTTATGACCATATCACCAAATCCACTCCATTGCTTCAATCTCCCCAACGTATCAAAGATGAATATGAACAGCCGTTCTCGGCTTTGGATATGGCTGCAGCTGCTGCTTCGGTGGAAAAATCTCCAGCCCGTCGTCGTTTCCGGGTTATCAGAGGTATCTCTGCTGGAGGATGTACTACTAAACCACCAAAGGAATCTGCTGATAGTAACTCTACATTTTACCCTGTGGAATTACAAATCAATGGGGCTTCGGTAGAAGATATATGTTATTCACAATGGAACCCACTAGAGAAGGATGATCGTCGTCGGATTGTGCGTATCGAACGCATTCAAGATGGTAACAAATTAATTGCTAACTTCAGTATTGTTGGTAGTGCCTCCGAAAATCCTGTGACTTTACCTCCACCTAAAAATGTCGATGTGGTGGAAGTAAGTTGTTTGGAATGTGATATTCGTCCTAATGACGATAATGATTCCAGTAGTGAAGATGAAAATAAACCTTCTAAATCTCAAAAGTCTTATGTTAAACATGATGCTGAGGGAGGATGTTATCAATATTATATCACATCAGTTGAAGTGGTGGAAATTGTGGAATTACTTATTGGTACAGAATTGGTGGATCCAGCTGAGAGAAGACGTGAACGTGGAAGAGTACGGTCTAATTTGGTACCGTTTTGGTCCAAGAAACCTATTTCATCCAGAATGAATGACTCTAGTTCTTCTTTGGTGGGAAACATCCCAAATCATTACACTAGTAATCAAGAATTCAGGGTAGAATTAGCTAGAAGAATCATGGGATACGAAATCAGAAAACCTCGTGGTTTCGATAAAGAAGTACGGATCTTACGTTGGGATAAATTGGTGCCTGCTTTGAAAAGGGCATTACAAAGTTATTATACTGAGATTCCCAATAACTAGCACCATTTCTTCCTCAAATTAAAGACCTAACGATACCTAATTATAGACATAGAGAGAATAATCAATAAATAAATCATTAATCACCATCAACAACCTGTAAACAATAAAACTACAAACTTATTAGCCTATAAGTGCTAAGACTAAAATCTTATTAGCCTATAAAATGCCAATGTGCAATTCATTAAGTCAGTTAATTAGTGATAAACCACAAATATACCAATAATTGTTTGAACCAGCAATAACTCTTTGACCAATGTACTAGTCGAATTGCTTGGGTGGTGTTTATGTTAAAGGTCATCACCCACTTTGAATAAAACCGCGTGTCTTTTATGTATACCAGTTCCACGGGCCGGAAAACATGATGTTGTGCATCGGCCTGGACCCAGGTGATTAAAATTCATTAAAATTATCTGGTTCCAGAATGAATTACACATTTGTTCACCTACAGTTATAAGCTGTATGAAATCTGAATGATGCATATTCCAAACGCCGTCAAAATAATGCATGATTAAAGTCGGTTTAGCTGCATTGTCGATTGCCATGAAAATCGCTAGAAAAATTCTTGTAAATCTTTGGGTTGCAATTATAATTAAACTTATAATTCCATTTCAAAGTCATCAACTTGGCCAAGTATCCCTTGGGGCAGGAGAAAGGTTCCATGTACTAAGGACTAGTCTAGAGTCCTGGAATATGGAATACTGTGATATTGTTAAACACTGCAGTTCCATGCTGCAGTGAACATTAATGCAGGTGGAAATAGAAAATCTGGAAGGTGTTGCTGGATAATATGATATTTCCCAAGGGCAAAACATTGACCAGGGCTCATAATAGAGAAGCTCACGTAGAGCCAACAGTAGAGCAGGGCACATAGAGGACGCAGTGAAGTTTGCTGCAGTGGCTGCACATTGCACGTTGCACCCAGGTGTTAGTCTGGGCAACAGATTTCTTCACATTAGCGCTGAGGATCGGCAACATTAAAAAATAGCCAGGCGGTGATGGATTTTAACATTTTTACCAATTACTATTTACCGGTTACCAGCATCTTCAAACACACCTCACAATAAGAATAATCTCCTCATTTCCCCCCCTTGACCGCCTTTCCCCACCTGCACGTTTCGCACCTGCACTTTTCGCACCTGTACCTCGCTTTTCTGTGCTATTAACCAGCTGCAACTAGCGGAACCAGGGGGCGGACACCGAAACCTAAAACAATTATTATTCCATCGTAAACGCGACTGCAAGATTACTTTTTCTAAATCTACTCCTAACACTTTGAATATTATCTTCCTTCAGTTTATGTAGTGAATTGCCATATTTTACTGACAGACAACCGACTGCTAAATAATCCGTTGGTCCCATTAGTACATAATTCGTTTAGCCAGGGCCCACAATCTCAAGATCCACTATTGCTGAAAATTGTCTATTCCAAGTCTATCGAGGGTCCTATTGTTAGGTGGCATGTGCATATTACTAAGTCATCTTCACTAGTCATCTTTACCTAACATGACTTCCCTAACACGACTCAAATTCCGTCTTAACAAGCTCACCTGACCCTTGGGATTATTTTCAAGACATTTTATCTTAAGGAAGATCCCCCACGTCAGCATGTTCACAACAGCATCCTCCACATTAACCACGGAATAATCACGGAATAATCACCCACAAAGGAATTTCTCATCCTCTACCTTCTACCTTCTGAACCTTCTCTTTTCTCTACCTTCTCCAGACAAATACCTCCTCACAATAACTCTCCAGGCATATCCCGAGCTGCCTGATGAAGCCCAAGAATCTTGAAGCCCTGAAGGATCAGAATATCAGAACAGCAGGGATGCTTGATACTTGATGGTCCAGGAACAAGATTCTCTAGGCACTCAGGGTGAACCATTGCATGGACCAATCTCAACTAAATAGGACGGTGGATCACATGGTGGGCAACACTGACCTATGAGGATACACATTGGAGAACTTTATGGAGGACCATTGGGAGAACTCTAGAATCGAATTTATGGTGGAACTGCGCCTAAGTTTATGGTTCCGTCGTTTCAGTCAATCTTGTCCACCAGAACTTATTGCAGACTAAGAGTGCTACCTCAGTTATTGGCCGCTAAATCTCATGCTGTTTGGGTATCGGTTGCTACAATTCCATTTCACCGTTACAATCCACCAACTCTATCAACTACTGACCATCCTCTGCCGATCATATGACCTTCTTTGACCATTCTCGGTCCAACTACTATCAACTCTATCAACTCTATCATCTGTCCTCTGTTTATCTCAATTGAAAGGGGCCACCAGCAAGTAACCGAGTCAACCCTGCCGATGTTGCATGCTCGTCAACATGTCTTTGTCTGCCTATTGTGCAGTGTCTGCATGATAAGTTTCTTGTGATTCTGTCAACTTTAGTGTCGATTTCGGTCTTGTTTTTGTCTGTCTGTTAGGAATTTCTGACTATTGGATGAATGTGTTGGTTTCTGCCATTTTTGTGGTTTCTATTGGCTCTATTTCTATTGGCTCTATTTCTATTGGTTCTATTTCTATTGGTTCTATTTCCATGGTTCTATGTTCTATGTTCTATTTATGGCTTCACACAAACGCCAGGCGCACCGCCGCAGCTCTTATCCCCGAGATGGCTTTACCACATCTCACCTATGCGTATCTCGCTAGTGTTCGCTAGAGGGCCAATTGTACCCCTGGCCTACTCATGGTCTTTCAGACTTCCATAACCCTTCAACCCTACAACTCTATAGATCTGCCATTTCTACCATTTCTACCATTTCTACCATTTCTACCATTTCTACCATTTCTACCATTCTACCATTCTACCATTTCTTTCTTTTCATGTCCATCCACAATCCCACTCTCATGACTCCAAAATCCATTAAATCCCGTTTCCTGGGTATTCCATAGTCTCTAATGTTTCCTAAATCTCCCTAAATCTCCCTAAATCGCACTATTTGCATCACCATCTAGGGTGGTAAATCAGTAATTTCCCTAATCCCTCTGATTAGAAATTAAATTGCTACCTTTCCACTTTCCACTTTCCTTTACTTTCCACTTCCCAGATGTGATTTATCCAACCTGCCAGATCAGTTCCTGCCATCAGCCTCCCTGTAATTTTAATTCCGTCGATAATATTGCCAGTCCTGCTTTGTCCCTCCCACTATTCAATGCCGTGTTATTCACCAGCCCCGCGACTTAGTACGCGACTTAGTACGGTAGGCCCGTCCGGACAAGCCCGTTCGCACCAGCCTCCGCCCGAGAACATCCCAAGTCATTACCATTAGCCAGTAGCCATTACCACCAGTCATCAACCGTCAAACCAACCCACAACCCCACACCCAAGGCATGAATAACCATCGGTAATCACCGCCAGTAGTACCAGTAGTACCAGTAATACCAGAAATATCATGTCTCCCCAATACCCAAGGACCACCCAATAGTACTAATGACAATGTCTCCCAGTACCAATGACATAAAGGCCCAATGTCCCCAATGACCAAATGGCCTAATGCCTTTTGTCCATCTTAATTGTCATGGCTAATTGTCATGGCTGTCAGGCAATTCCACCTCCTGTTCCGCCGCCACCTCCAGTGGGGATAAAAATTTTCGCCACACAAAACCTCTGTTTCTGTGACGAAAACGCCAGTACAGAAAACACTGCACTATTTGAGCAACTGCCTCAAAATCTGACAAAACCTTCATAGTACGCACTTTCTTCCCTTGTTCCTTTCTTCCTGTCATCAATTCTTACCCTCGCTTGACTTAGGCTCTACCTTATGATGAAGGAATACAAATTAGTCGTTGTTGGAGGCGGTGGTGTTGGTAAATCTGCCCTCACCATTCAACTCATCCAATCCCACTTTGTTGACGAGTATGACCCCACCATTGAAGACTCTTACAGAAAGCAGTGTACCATCGACAAGGAACAGGTTCTTTTGGATGTTCTTGACACGGCTGGCCAAGAAGAGTACAGTGCCATGAGAGAACAATACATGAGAACCGGAGAAGGATTCTTGCTTGTTTACTCGATTAATTCCAAAAACTCCTTGGAAGAATTGCAATCCTTTTATGAACAGATCTTGAGGGTTAAAGATTCAGATAATGTACCCGTATTAGTGGTGGGTAACAAGTGTGATTTGGAGATTGAAAGACAAGTTTCTTACGAAGAAGGATTAAGTTTGGCTAAATCATTCAATTGTCAATTTTTAGAAACTTCGGCAAAGCAAAGAATCAATGTTGAAGAAGCGTTTTTTGATTTGGTTAGATCCATTCGTGATCAAGATGAGGTTCAAACTCCTCAACAAGACAATATCGTCACACAATCCGCCACCTCCAATGGCGTGGATTATGACTCGGTCTCCCCCACCACTGGTAAACCTCCAGCTAACGATGTTGTCACCCCTAATGTCGCCACGGAAAAGGCCCAGAGCCCTACTTCCAAGCCTGCCCCAAGAAAGCAACAACCGGCACCGGCATCCACCACTGCTCCTGCTTCCAAGGAAAAGTCTGGCTGTTGTGTGATTGTTTAGTTGATCGCAAAAGGCTTGCGAGCCATGACATGTCTATTTCTTCACAATACTACTCGTGTTGTATTTGTTAATTGTTTAGTTTAATATAGGCTGAGCCAGTAAGATCACAAGATCACTGTTTGAATCGAAGATTTAAACTGTAGATATATATGAAAATATAGTAACTCTATAGAGTTTCCAGAGTTTCCATAAACTTTTCATAGAGTTTCTATAGAGTTTCCGTAGACTTTTAATAGAGATTCCATGGAGTTTTAATAGAGTTTCTATAGAGTTTCCAGAGTTTCCATTCAGTTTCCAATCATAGTGATTATCTATTTGGGGGTGGTCATGTTAATTATTCACTAATTCTGTCAATTTTCTCCATTTCATCCCCCTCTCTCTTCTCTCCTCTTCCCCCTCTCTCTTCTCTGTCTCTACAAAGGTTCCAATGTCGTTCTATTCAATTTATGAAGTGGTACACAATAAAGTGCAAGATCAAACTTGCAAAGATGAAATCTCCAAACGCTCTCTCTGGACTAATTCCTTCAAACTGAGAGGCTGCCTTCTCAGTAACAACTTCATCTTTCGATTGCTTTTCAGTAGATTCCACAGTCAATTCTGGGGTCTTAATTTGTAATCTTAAACTGACGAGTAACACAAACTGTCCAACACAACTAATAAATCCTCCCAAAAACGCATTGAATGGAAAGTTTCCAATCAAGATCACATACACAAACTGTAAAATCCCCAATAACACCAAAAATGCCAAAAATATGTCGATTAACATCAATCTGGGTGTCAATGTATGAATATAGTCGTCATATGTAATGCTGAAGGACAGGAACAATTCCGAAAGGGAATTTCCCAATTTTTTGGTCAGGATGGCAGTGGCGCCAGGAGCGTTGCTTCCTGTTTGAACCTGTGCCTTTTTGATGGCAGCTTCTTTGGTTGGCATAATGTTAGGTTGATATGGGAAACTACACGTCGACCATTTTCAATATCGCTCTAGGGGTTACGTGCCCGGGTGCCACTCGCTTTGGCTCGCTTACGTAATATGTCTCTTCATTTCCTGCACGTGCCCCCAGTTTGTTCCCATCCAACATCAACAACTTAAATCAAACCCAAACCAACAAAAACCCAATTTTATTGCATCGAATCCCTTCAACCTCGTGACTGTTCTGTTTCCGTTTCCGCTGACAATTGCGCAATTGACCAAAATTCATCCTCCCCCTCTCCCCAAAAATGGAAATGGAAATAACCGCCCCTCCTCAGCCAGACCAGTCATCAGACTCCCAGCTTGAGTCTAGCCCCAAGGGAAGAAAGATTATCAGGCCCCCCACCCTTCGTATCATCCCCCCACTCAACTTCTGCCCTGTTGAACGTCAGATTTATCGGTCAGGCCAGCCTTCCATCATCAACCAGTCTTTTCTTCAAGAACTCAATCTTAAAGTCATACTATGGCTCGCCAGTGAAGAGCCACTGGAAGACTTTTTGGAATTCTGTAATGAATCCAATATCACCATCCATTTTGTGGGGTTGTTGGATGATAGTTATGGTCACCATCAGATGAATCCATGGGATTCATTGAGTGAAGCTACCATTAAGAAAGCATTGGAATTGATTGTGAATAAAGATAATTACCCATTATTGGTATGTTGTGGTATGGGGCGTCATCGGACTGGTACTGTGATAGGATGTTTGAGAAGATTACAAGGATGGAACTTGGCCAGTGTTTCAGAAGAATATAGGCGGTTTACTGGAGCCCGAGGTGGTAGAATCTTGGTGGAATTATTGATTGAAAGTTTCGATATAAATTCAGTTAATATCAATCCTGAAAAGTTGCCCGAATGGTTGAAATAACCATCAAGCATATAAGCATAGCATGCAGAGTAAAGACATTCTAACATCAATCACCAAAACATCAGACATCCAATCACAAATATCCAACCAAATATCCGACCAAATATTCAAATATCCAGAAATATCCAAACACTCAACTATATTCAAGACGTCATAAGACACTAAACAATCTACGCCGGAATATCGATGAAATATCGAAAAATACCCAAACATCACCTATTTTCATTTAATTGATGGAATTAATCATAGTGATAGAATGATTGGTTTATGGAAATATTTCGAATTAATGGCCCAACCAATCTCAATTCTATATTTGATCTATCAATACTTCACTGGCCTTTACCAACCTCCTTCTGACATGCTTGGATCTCTAGATATCATTAAAACTGTCAAACAACAGCCTGGTCTAGTCCTGGTGTTTGTCAGCATTTACTAAGTTTATCGGAGAAACTACTTACAAAACTCCTACCATCCCCATCTGATACGTAACGAACTACAAATACATGACACTACACTAATACTATAGTATCAGCGTTATCTCCGAAACAATCACATAGTACCACTCTTCTTCCAAAACATACCATTTCCTGATGAGCCAGATAAACCGGAAATTTCTTATTCTTTCTACCCTTCCATCCATCCATCCATATTGGGCCCGGGATTACATAATATCGTAAACAATTAGTGGCAACCTTTGATTGCCTTCTGGCATTACATTACTATGTCTATCGCCACTATTCTAGGGTTCCGCTTACGTAATCAAGGGATTAAGTCACAAGTAACTTTTAAGCCCTATCTCAACTAAGGAACAACGACTACCTACCCCATTTTTATACACGAAGGCAAATCCGTTATTGTATATAGCAGGGTAACAAGTCATTTATAGATCGATTCAAACTTCTTCATTTTTGTTGCACTTCAATTCAATAATCATGGGTACTTGTATCACTGCCGTGAAGGTCATCGGTGTCACCACCTTGGGGTTGTGGGCTGGATCAATCACATATCAAACATTAAGATCTATTCCAGAGTTGATAAGTGATTTGAATAAGAAAAATGCATCTTCTGAATCATTACAAACCACTTATCAACAGATCAATCAATTGATAACTGGATCCAGATTCGCTGGATGGGTTTTGGGCTCATTATCTGGAGGTTTGTTAGCATTGGCTTACTATCATTCTCCTCCTAGTGGACAGCATCCATATCTCATTTACGCTGCTCTTGGAGTTCCTGCCACCTTTGTTGGGTGGTACAAACTGAGCTACCAGCCAGAGCTGAGACTCATCAACACTGAGTCCAAGGCTCAAAGAGAAAAGAAATCGGCCGCTTTTGCTTCCTCCAAGGTATCTCAAGGCAAATCCGAAGCCCAAGCCCAAGCTCAAGCCCAAGCTCAAGCTCATGCTGAAGCTCAAGATGATCAAGATCGTGATGATGATTCCTTGGGTAAGTCCTACATTCATGTTTCTGATGCTGATTCATCTACCAGCTCCACTCCTGTATCTTCCAAGAGCAACTCACCTTTGGTCACTGCAACTGATCCATCTATAACAATCGAACAGGAAGTGCAGTTCACCTTGATCAAGAAAGAAATCTTAAACGAATTATTGACTTTAAAATCATCCTACATTTTAACCTCTTCCGTGGCAGGTATTAGTTTCTTCATAGGTGCCATTGGTTTGATTGGAGAATCTGTGGTTTAAACAGGGAACCCACCCCCACCCCCACATATCTTGGAGGTTTCTCCTTGCTAATTTATTGGGTTGTTACCTTTTAGGTTATGATTTATGTTTGTACCCCAGTCTTTGGGTAAATATATATGCTTAATTTTTACTTTTACCTTGAGTATTGCACTATGGGTGTTTGTCCTTTATGGGTGTTGGTCACGTGACGTCCAAAGTCCCGGTAAATTCTCATCAAAACAACATCCATACTGCTAATGTAAACATCCAAGCATCAAGTTGCAACTCCTTACCAAATTTGGCCCAGTTTGAACAACACCAGAAATCTCCATTGCCAAAGTCCACCCCACCGTTCACGTGTCAACCAGTCGATATTTCCCCAAGTTTCCATCACCATTAATGAGTTTCGAAACCGTCTCCTTTCACCCTACTGAAGAGGGTGCAAATCACTTGGAAGGTACGGTGGATATACAAAATATCCCCCAACCTGTTGTTGGAACACATCCCCCACTTTTCACTCTTTCGGATGGCCGTACCATGTTCTTTGTTATTCCATCAAATGAGCCGGATCGTTATAGATACAAAACTCAAATTATTCATCATGGAGGAGCAATTCTCGACGTGGTACCTGAAGATGATTCCAAGGATGAAAACCATATCATGTGCATTTCACATAGGCCACATGCAGGCAAGAATGTATGGTCGATCAAATATATTGACGATTGTTTGGCCACAGGTCAATTGCTTGACCCTAAAGATTATCAATTTGAGACTGTGGGAGGGATTAAATCTGAGTCTGCAACCAAGAAAGGTAAAGGCAGCAGAGGACACAGCAGATTTACCCCTGAAAAGGATGAGTTTATCTTGAAAAGTATCCGGATGAGACCAAAGTATAGAGATAGTCATAGTTTCTTTGAAGAATTGGCTAATGAAGAGATCTTGAAAGATCATACAGGAAATTCCATTAGAAGTAGATACAGAAAGCATTTGAAACAACATTTGCTATATGTTTATCAAGTGGATGATACTGGAAGGCCTATCCGGAATGAAGAAGGTAAGAAGATCAAACTTGGACTTGATCAACTTCCTGACACTATCAAGAATAAGTATACCGCTGAAGAGGATTATGTTATGTGTGTTGAAGCAAAGAAGTTTCTCATGTCTGAAGGCAAACCCTTAGATCAAGGTCATAAATTGCCCTACTCATTTTTTAGTGAAGTCCATCGCAAAGCTCCTAAACACAGTCTTCATTCATGGAGAGATCACTACAGAAAATACGTCACCGTGGGTACGATTCCTGACTACATTCGTTACTATGAGCAATCCATAGCCAACAGATCCAAGCCTAAACCAATAGCAATCGCTAGAGAGTCTCAAAAAGCAGGTCATGATTTGAGAAGCTTAATTGGTGCAAGTTATCACAAGCCTGCCATTGAAATGTATGAGGAAGGGGCATTAGATGAAGAAATTGGTGAAAGTAAGAGTTCTAATATCGATGAAGCTTTAATGAATAGCAACCGAAACTTACCTCATATCCATTCAAGATCTCATTTACCAACAGAAACCAATGAGCTGGATCTGTCAGGTTCTGTATTTTTGGATGAACCTAAACGTGATGGAAGCGGAGAGGAGAATTATTCTACTGCCAACGAAGATGATGAACAAGAGAATGAAATAGCCCTTCAAAGATTACCTGAAATGTTAGAACAATACGGAGAATCTTTTGATGGAAACAGGAAAAGACAAAAGACTCAGGAATTTGAAACTTCAGATTATGGTGAAGGTCAAGTTCAATCCCAAACTCAATTCAAGACACCCCAAGGATCACAAATCGATAGTTTTAATGTTGAAGATTCCATGGAAATATCCACATTTGACGGACCTGAACCATTGGCACGAGTTCAATATCTTGAATCTAGCTTCAGATTCTCTGACATTCTTTATCCCAATGGTTACGAATTTCTTGAGAATTGGGAAGAAACAGTGGCTCAAATGAAGCCAATGATCAAACATGCTACCAATCAAAGATCATTGTTCCAAACGTTTGTTGAGTTTGGTTTCAAACAAAGATTTATCGCCCATATCGTCATGAGCACCAGTGGAAATCGCAACCTCATGGTTATATACCTTGAAGAAATTCTCTCCAGGATTGCAGATTACGTCAACAGTGACAAATGGAGAAATACTGATGTGAGTTTGACTGATCTCCATCGTGAGTATTTACTGACTCAAACGGACTTACCGGGACTTTGGGATGCGCAATTGGATTCTTATCTTGGAACCCCACAAGAAGATAAACTCTTGGACGTTCAGAATAAGAAGTTGATACAACAAAGAAAGCAATTCTTGGCTGGTTTGATAGACAATGATCTTGACATTAAATTCGTATAAAACATCAACTAAAGCCAAGCGATTACCTCGATTAGGTAAACAACAATGCAATTCTTCTAAAAGTATCATCAAGTAATTCACATCAAAACCACCAAAACAGTCACCATATCAAAATTAACACTTCAAAATTACAACTTCAGAATTACAACTTTAGAATTACAACTTCAGAATTACTATTAGAATTACATTTGCTAGATTCAATTACCACATTCTACAATTAGTACTTTTAACCGAGGGTTCTATATTCGGATGAAGTAATGTGTGAAACTTACATGAAACCATATTTCACAAGATCGCCATAATCGACTCAGAATCTTCAAAAACTTGCCAAACAACTCAATTTAGTATCAATCCTGATTCATAATAATTACAATATATGCAAATTAGTAACTATTAAAGTTATAACAGGTAATGTGTAATATGTAAAATGTAAAAATGCTATCACTAATTTCACAATTATCAAGTACATCAACAAAAGTCACCAAAAGTCACAACTTAAAACATAAAACATATAAACATAAACATAAACAATAACACATCTTATGCTAAGAAAACCGCCTCATTAAATTTGTCCATAACCCGAGCCGAAACACCCAATTCCTATTTAGAAGATTAGTGAGACTAACCATTTATTATTCAGAGAATTTTTCCTAATTGGGATGTTTACAAACGCGGTTAAGGAACAAGGCATACGCGCACAGCCTAGTATAGTTTTTTGGGTGGTTGGTAGTGGTAATTTTAGTGATTCGACAGCCCATACATTAACTTAAACATAGAGGTAAAAAGTTGATGAGCAACCAAGCTGAGAATTAAACATTGTCAGCTTGTGCTTCGTAGTCAAAGAACTGAAGGCAATAAAAATCCAAGAAACCACCAGCTTCGAATACAATGGTATAATAAAACAATATTGAGATATGGGCTTATCAAGCCTACGAAGTTGAAACAAACTCATTGACTTGATAATAGTCTGTCAAACGATTTGAATCGATTAGTGACCGAGGAAACCCCAGTACTTTTCGATATCGAATTCACCGTTAGCCTTCCAGCCTTCATCGAAACCAGAGAACATCAAGACATCGTTACCACAAGTGGACTTGATGGATTGGATGGCAGTCTTTTGGTTGGCGACAGATGGAACAGCAACCTTGTTGCTGTTACCTTGGTATGGCCATCCGGTTTCAGTAATCAAAACACTCTTAGACTTACACTTGGTGTAGACCAATTGGATTTGTTGCAAGACCCAGTCACCAGCCTTTTCAGCAGAGATACCACCATCGAAGAATGGGTGGGCATTGACAGCAATGTAGTCGGAGTGGTCACAAAGAGCTGGGTTGTTCAAGACAGCGATAAAGGTGTCAACAGCGACAACTGGACCGGTGTAACCGGCAGCCTTCAAGGCAGATCTACCTTCTTCAACGTAACCAGCAACTTGACCAGCGTTAGCTTGACCAGAGTTGACCAATTCGTTACCGATGGAGACGGTGTGGATGTTGTCCCATCCACCAGAGGCGCTCTTAACAGCAGAGGCCAAAGTGGCAATGTCAGAAGAGATGGAGTGGACATTGACGATGGTAGCAAAGATCTTTTGGTTTGGTTGCTTGGCGGCCAAAACAGCAGAGACTTGGTTACAGTCAACACCGTAAAGTCTGATGATTTCGTAACCAGAAAGTTGAGCGAGCTCAGACTTGATTTGGTCAGCGGACTTACAGGCAGACTCAGCGGTGTAAGGAGTCCAAGTGACACCCTTGGCACCAGCACCAAAGTCACCACCGGAAGATGGGACAGCTGGAGAAGAACCAGAGGCAGAGGCAGAAGAGCCGGAGCCAGAGGCGGAAGCCACGGAGGATGGGGCGTTTTGAGGAGCGTTGGTGTTGGCTGCGGTAGGAGTGGAGGTTGGTGGGGCAGCAGCGAAGTTCAAGGTGGCGTCATCGGCACCGGCGGTGACGAGAACAACGTTGGTCTTGGTGACAACGGCTCTTTCTTGATGTTGATGGTGTTGATGGTGCAAAGGAGCGGCGGCGGCGGAGGCTGCGATGGCAGCGGTAGCGATAGACTTAAACAACATAGTGAGTGTGAACGCTAACGACGGCTTATCTATGGAGTAGAAGGAGTGACTGTAGAATAACCTGGTTGGCTAAAGAAAAAAAACAGGCGAACAAATTTGTATATATAGCGAGGGAACCAGGGTTGACGACTAGCGTGTGCGACTCAGAAAATGTTTACCTTTATGGCGCCGGTTGCTACCGAAACGGGCCATGTTTTTACCGCGTTATGAGCCCGCGTCCGGGTACACGTCGTACATGTGGTGGTAGGAGCAACGGCAGGGACAATTTCGGAGGGTGGGAGTAAACCAAAGGGTGAAAAGGTGATGGTTTGTACCTCCATAGTGTATGGGGGGAATGTCATGGGATTGAAGTTACAGGTTACAGGTTACAAGTTACAACAGGATTCAACTGGTATGAATTCTCGTCATAATCCATTGTGTCAGGTGCCAATTTGCTGATTCTTTAGGCGATACCTTCATCATTCTCTCTATAGCGTAAAGGTGGTAGGGAAAGTTTTCATCAATTGTCGCACCAGATCTGTACCGTCCAGGCGTGTTTGCGTCCCACACCACACCACCATGAGATGCCTGGACTCTTCCACGTGCCACTAGCCTTAGCCAAAGGGAAAAGAGGAAAGGGAAAAGGGAAAATCCAATACCATAAGGCGACGTGGCCATGTTGGTTTCTCACTTGGCACCTGCCCACTTTCCCGATGCGCAGGCATCGGTTCATTACATTGCCGTTTGAGGCCGAAGGGAGAGCTAGGAGAGATCTAAGACGGAAGACAAGAAGATACAAGGGGAGAACAAGAATGGTCTAGGATGTAAATGGCAACGGTCTGTAACCCCAAGCATGGCGGGGAATGGTGTTTGAAGTTACGGTAGCGAAAGGTAATGGGATTAGCGAAGTTTCAGATGCGTAACACCAGGGAATGAACCTAGACGAGTCGGGGATCATTTGTAAACTACTAGACAATGTGGGATCAATTCAATGTGGTCAATGTAATCAAGTGTGTACAAGTGTGTACAAGTGTGTACAAGTGTGAAAAGGATTGACTGGTATTGTTGTTATTGTCAGTGGATTGGTTCCACATTCATGTTCCGTTCTACATAATCTGTATTTGGTAATTACCTAATTTATGGCTCACCGACTCTTCCTCAGAATTCTAGATTGGTGCTGTGGTTACGATGCAGGGAGATTGCAGGGAGATTCTTCTGTAGTAGTCAAGGGTTACAGGGGCGTTATTGTTGTTGGCAGGTCAAATAGATCCTTTCTCCCTGTAGGAGTAAGGTACCTGTACCGTAATGTACAGTAATTTGTAGAGGTAAGGTACCTGCTGTCGTTGTTGTCCCTCCTGGGAAAGGTTGTTTTGCCAATGCTCTCGACCTTACTTCGAGCCCTTGGGGGAGCTGTCGTTTGTTTCCGGGCCGGTCCCCCCTCCATCGCCAAAAATGGTTATGATGTTGTAAATTACTTGATTTGCCAATTTAGCATTTTTCACTTTATCAATTTAACAATTTTTCACTTTTTCAAATTTTTCACTTCTCACAGCCCACAATCTTGATAATCAGGAGGATATAACAAGTAAAAAAATACAAGTAAAACTTCTTCAATTCCAACCATTGATAATGCCATTTGAACTACTTTGCTATTCTACAAATTGACCATTTAACCAATTGACCATTTAACTCTTTACCTCTTTAACTCTTTAAATCTTTAACAATATGATTTTATTTGTTATTGGCAGGTGATGATTTCAGGTTCAGCTCGTTCCAGTTCTTTGTCTTGGTGTTGGACTGATGCATAAATATCCGCACCAGGGCTAATACCATATCCGATCGCGAATCCCGGCGATAAGCATTGGGTATAAGTCAAAGTCTAATTACCAATTAACCAGTTCCGTACAATTCATGATTTCCAATTCCACATAATTAACAGAATACCACCCGATGCTCCGCTCCGATGTTCCGATGAGGTGTTGACACTAAAACGGTTAGATATGATTTTTTTTCCTGCCCAATTAGGTAGTAGTACCATCGAATCCAGCGATGTTCATAATTCAACTATTGATGAAACTCTATCAATTTTGACCTTTGGTCTTTGGCCTTTAGAAAATCTGGCCTTTAATTGACTCTCTCTCTTTAACCTTGTAATTCCCTCCCTGTTGTTTAATTCATCACTACTGAGTCCAAAAAGCTAAATGTTTTCAATTTTCACACCCAATTGGCCCCAATTGGCTCCATTGGGTCTACCACTTAAGATAGAAATGACAAGGTTATTTTCGCTGACTACAATGTAGTCTTCAAGGGTAAATTTCATAACCTCGAGTCCAAATCCAGCCCTTTGCTTTTGCTTTTTCCTCGGCTATCACTCCAGTATTACCATCATCGCATTGGATTCAACCGCAAACTTCACACATTTCCTATTTCTTGTAAGGTTCTCTAGATGGGGGTTAAGTCATCGTACCGAAGCGTGGGATGATGTCACCTCGAAGGGCTAGACCCCAGCTTACTTAATCGTTAGGAGGACTTTACTATTGTTCAGTAATGCTATTTGTTATGAGCCCGGGAAATTCATGCACTTCACTAATTTACCTAGATAGTATGAGTTAAGGTTTAATTACTATTCAATCGGGTTTAAGTGTGTCCATGTGCCAAAATCCATTGCTATTGGATATTGGCCATAGCCATTAGTATGATTAGATCTGGTATGAGAATTAAAAAAAATTCTAATCATGGGCAGCAATCAACCATCGTTTCCTTGGTGAATAAATCTACTTCACTAAAGAGCATTCTTGGTGTAAATTACTGTGAATGGACAATGAAAAACTGGAAATAGTAGTGGATTTTGGTGTAAACTTTGGCCGATTTGCAAGTACAGATCACAAGCCAGAAGCACCTAGAAATATCCACCATCAAAACTGAAATGTTACAGATTTATCAAATCAAATGCTACAAACTAATGAATGTTTCAGGTTTATCAAATATTACAAGTCCCTTAAAACAACATAGTACGTTACCCAAAGACAACTAGTAATTCACTGGGCTACTATCGGGTAACATTCTCCATGTTCAGGTTGCTGGGTGAGGCTACAAATCCGCAACTAGGAATTCTACAAAGAATGAAACATTCTATGAAGCCGAATTCCATTGGTGAACGATGACCGATGGTCGATGAAGGATGATCAATGAAGGATGGAACATCAAGTTACGAGGTTAATTGGAGGAATTCTCATCCAAGACATTAAAGACTTTCGTTCGTGAAGAAGTTTCATGTCATCCTTCATGCATACCGCTAAAACCAATTTTACGAGCTCACGTAACTAAGGTCTCTCCATGTTTCAGGTTAGCCTCATAATTGGGGAACCCTCAGGTGACGATACAGTCAATTTTCCATTAGTTCATTTCCAGCTACTTATTGATTAGTCATGAATATTGACATTGCAGAATCAACTGGAATTGGTATTTATTCTACCAATGAAGAATTAAGTGAACGAGAGGTAAAATACATTCTGTAAATAAAAGACTACTTTCTGACAAAAAAGGTCAACAAACGACTCCATGGAAAGTCGTACTGTTTAATGAGATGTATACATCTTTCAAACCATCAAACCATCAAACCATTACTTTGCGACATACCCAGTCACTTTGCGACAATACCCAAACTACTCTTAGAAAATATCCTAGTTAACATATCTTAGGTTCTCTGAGTTTCAAATATCCCGACATTTCAATTCTCACTGTAAGTGTATAATCCTGAGGCCTAATATTTGTTCCCATTATGGAGAACAGGAGAGGGTGAGAATCCCGTGCGATGGGGTGTCCGGTGGTGTGTAGAGCGTTTTCGTCCTACAGTCTGTATTAATTCAAGTCGATGAATGATTACAGTTATTACACATTGCATTACACATTACATTACAGTTTTTGCATTTTGTTGGAAGTTGTATTTTGTTCCAAAATTGCAGTTCTCCAATGTTGCAGTATCGCACGTCACTCCGATCTCAATAGCAAGATCCCGACGATTAGTCAGCGATGACTAAGCACATTTCATTATCGGCCCCAGTATACCCCAAACCACCAGCTATCAATCAAGCTATACATCAATAAGCTCCAAATGTCAGCCCCGTGCCATAATCACCGCCAAACATTTATCCTAGCCATCGCAAGCTCTGTTTCTCCTTAGTAATATGTAAACGTTTCCTTTATATGGCCCATGGTCTCACGCCTGACCCCTCGAAAAAACACTTAGTGATCCGTTTACCCTACTTTAGTTGCTTGCACAGGCAATTGAATCTTTTCTAACTTCAATCAACATTATCAATCAGCAATTGATTACTTGTGAACCTTAAGGTGATTCAGGTGTAATTTTCTGATTTGATTTACCTCAACTTGAAGCAATATGGTAGCAGATTCAAATAATTCAAATTTAAAGTCTACGGACAATACATCCCAACAATATGATTTGGTAGAGGTCGAAGATCCTGATAACGTGGAGATCATAGACGATGAAGAGGACGAGGACGAAGACGAAGATATCGAGTTGATTGAACCAATACAATCAACTCCAAGTGTCACGGGAACCCCCAGCGTGAATGCTGGGTCAACCAAAAGTAATTTGCCACCATTGGCAAATGATTTCGATGCTATGGCCCACAAGCTCATGAAACCTATACCTGACTATCCAATCAAAGATCAGATTCATTTCGTGTGGGAGATCTCCAATTGGTCAGCTGTGTCCTCTCAAGAGAAGGTTAGATCACCCCGTTATAAATGTGGAGAGTTTGAGTGGAATATCCTTTTACTTCCAAGAGGCAATGGAAACAGCTCATCCATATCTATCTACATGGAGCCTCATCCAATAGAGGAAAGCGATGACTGGTACGCATGTGCCCAGTTTGGTTTGGATCTTTGGAATCCAGACCACCCCGATGCTCACTTACCAAGTGGTTCCAGTCACAGATTCAACAAGAATGAAACAGATTGGGGGTTCTCCTCCTTGGTAGAGAGCCACCAATTACAAATGATAAATACCAACAATCCTCGTATTCCTGTTCAACTGGCTCCAATTATCCAAAATAATAAACTTAACATTACAGGTTACGTTAAGCTCATTGATGATTCATCTACAGGTGTCTTGTGGAACAATTTCCTTGATTACGACTCTAAAAGAGCAACGTCTTATGTCGGTTTAAACAATCAGGGTGCCACTTGTTATCTTAATTCCTTATTACAAAGTTATTTCACCACGAAAAATTTCAGAGAATTGGTCTATAAAATTCCTACGGCTTCATCAGAAAACAATAAGTCATCGGTAGCTTTATCGCTTCAAAGAATCTTCTACTTGTTAAGTACATCAGATGAACCAGTTGGTACTTTGGAACTAACAAAGTCCTTCGGTTGGGATTCTTCAGACGCATTTACTCAGCATGATGTTCAGGAACTTAATCGTATCTTGATGGATAAGTTGGAGATTGCAATGAAAGGATCGTCTGTGGAAAACAGTTTGAACGACATCTTTGTTGGAAAAATGAAATCTTATATCAAGTGTGTCAATGTTCCTTATGAATCTTCAAGGGTTGAAGACTTTTGGGATATTCAACTTAATGTTAAAGGGTTCCGTACATTACAAGACTCGTTTAAAAATTATATTGAGATAGAAATGTTAACAGGTGAGAATAAGTATCAGGCTGGTGATGAACATGGGTATCAGGATGCCAAGAAAGGTGTTGTCTTCGAGTCATTCCCTCCTGTTTTACATTTACAATTGAAAAGATTTGAGTATGATTTTATGGTTGACGATTTAGTAAAGATTGATGATTTATATGAATTCCCTGATAGAATTGATTTGAAACCTTACTTGGATGAAGAAGTATCCGAATCTATTAGATCTCAAAATTGGAATTATAAACTTCACGGAGTTCTAGTTCATCAGGGAAGCATTTCCAACGGTCACTATTATGCTATGATCAAACCAAATGCTGAAGATTCAACCTGGATGAGATTTGATGATGACAAGGTGTGGAAAGTCACACCAACTCAAGTTTTCCAGGAAAATTTCGGAGCAGATGAACTTTCACAAGGTGATTTTGCCAGATTGACAAGAATGGAACAGCAAGAAAACTTGATCAGAAGAGTCACTTCTGCATACATGTTGGTTTATTATAGGGAATCTGAATTAGAAACCATCTTACCTAATGTTGATGACAAAATTAATGATTCTATTCCGAAACATATTCCTGAGCAAATCGAACAAGAAAATCTAGAACGTAAGAGAATGGAGCAATCTATGGAAGAAGCTGTCTATTATATGGATGCTAAATTCATTACTGCCAATACCTTTAACAACTTCTCAGGATTCGATTTGGCATTGGATTCTACTGTTAATAAGCTATATGATGAATCACTTGCAGGAACACTTGCTGATCCAATCAAGGCGAAGGTTGCAAAGGAAGATCCATATTACACTTTGTACAAAGTTATTGGACAGAAATTAAATTACTTAACTGAGGATTCATCGCTTGACGAAAGCTCACTTTCCAATTTACCATTTAGATTGATTACTACCATGCATAGAAATAACCATACAAACCGTGCTGACACTCCAATTGATCCAAGTTTGACTGGGAGCTCTATTGCCCAAGTATATTCAAAGTCTTTCAACAGAAAATACGATGAAATGGTTTTCTTTGTTGAGGAATTAAATAAAGAAATGAAAAGCATAAATGAAACCTCAGATGAATCAAGCTTTGTTGATCCTTTGGAATTCGATTTTGAAAGAGTTTTGAGGAAGATTAAAGCTTCTGGTACCTCTATTGATAAGGAGGCCACATTGACAGATTTATATGATAATTCTACTCATATTATAATTTTTGTGAAGTACTTCGATGTTATTTCACAATCTGTTAAGGGATTAACTCATATTATTGTTGAGAAGAATGATAAGATAAACCTGATTTTAAGTCATATCAACAAATTCCTTGGATTCGATCCATCCTTGGAGCTCGAATTATACGAGGAATTATCACATTCTAAGATTGAAAAAATTGATTCGAGTCTTACTTTTGAAAAGCACGAGTTGAGTAATGGTGATATAATCACAGTTCAACCAGCTAATGTTAATGAACTTGCAGGTGATAGAAAATTTAAAGATCTTCGTGATTATTACAAATTTCTTTTGACAAGAATGCATATCCTGGTCAAGCCGTTTAAAGCTGACTTAGATGAAGAAGATAGTGATTTCGTTGCTGAGGAAAGTGAAGATGCAGATGGTGGTACAGTTAAAAGTTCCCTAGATGATGAAGTGACTGCAATGGAAATCGAAGTGGCCAAGCAGATTAGTAAATCATTCAATCTTTGGATTTCAACGTTGTATACATTCCAAGAATTAGCACAAGAGATTTCTAGTAAGCTTGAACCTAAGGTTGATCCAAATTACTTGAGAATTTTTGTTGTCAATCATCAAGGTGTTAGACATCCACTTAAAAGCCATCATCAGTTATCACAAATCTTCCCCAAAATTTGTCCCGTAAATCAGGTGTACTCGTTTGAGTATGAAATTTTGAATATTAAATTGAAGGAGTACGAAAATTTGAAAGCAATTAAAGTACATTGGCTTACTAGCCTTCTTCAGTATCAAGTTTTCGAGTTATTGGTACCAAAAAAAGGATTGGTATCAGATCTTATCAATAAGCTTGTTCATAAAGTCAAGCTTCCACAAAAAGATTACAAACATCTCTTGGCTTGGAGTGGTAGGAACAAGACTTACAATGATTTGATTCGTTTTGACAAACCCATCGAAAATATCGATGAACGTTTGGAAATTTATGTCGGTGTATTCCCTGCAGAGGTTGAAATATTATCATCACATGATATGATCAAAAGGTTTTCTGAAGAGCCAATTGGCTTGGAAGACTTTGTGGATGATGACTTCAAGAAGCAAGAATATTTAACCGCAAAGAAATTGAGTAAATCCTTAAACTTAATTCCTGCATTCCACTTTTACAAAAATAGCAATTATCATCATGGAGTTCCTTTCATTTTAGCGGTGTATCCAGAAGAAAAATTCAGCGAAACAAAGGAAAGATTAAGGAAGAAATTAGGATTAGGTATCCAAGCATTCGAAAAGGTCAAATTTGCTTTAGCTGATAGCCAAGATAAAGGTGTTTACATCGATCATGAAAAGAACAATTTAATATTATTTGATGAGGTTGGCAAGTCTCAAACCAACATCTCTTTTGCCTTAGATCATCCAGATAGATCTCCACGTCGTCAAAACCAGTTTGACAAGGGTATCTCTATAAATTAGTCATTTATAAACTATCGCTATTGAGTTTTTAGCTAGTAATTCAATCGAAGGGAAAGTTCTTTACGTATATCAGTGGAGCTTATTTTGCCTTCCCAACCATTTTCTTCATTGGAATTGGAGTTTCCAAGAACGAAAATTTGAACCACCTCCAAAGATTTGAATCCTCTTTCAAGCCTATAATTATTGACATATTCTCCACCTTTACTGGACTCGTCACTGAGCACCAATGCATCAATTTCGCTAACAAATCCCGTAGGGCCGCAAACATCATTGATTTTGTAAAGTTCAATTGAGTAGTCTCCAGAGTTCAGGATCAATTTCAAGAAATCCACCACCGATTGCAGTCTTAAATCGAAAGATTCGAGTACCTCGGCGTACTTCTTCTTTGTCAAGAGTTCAAGCCCAGTGACACCCACAATAAGCTTGGATTTGGTAAGGAACGAAGCCAAAGAGAGCAACACTTTGTGTCCATCATGGATATGATCAAAGGTGCCTCCAAGGGCAACAGTTTGGTATTGTTTATAGCTATGAGAATTGTTAACTGGAGGAGAGTCCACCACTACCGATTTGAACAGTTCAAGGGAAGATTCACTAATGCTTTCGAGCCTCACGTATTGAGGGAGAGTAACCGAGATTTGTTGATTCTCTAACTTGTAAGCCACATTCCATCTTTTCAAGACTTGTGGCGTGATGGTCTTGTTAAAGAGAACGTTGATGTCAAACGTGAAATCGTGGCCGTAATAGCTGGCAATGGTTCTGGTGATATGATAAAACTTGGATAAAATGGAGTTTACTATGGAGGAATCGTCTATGTTGAACTGGATCAACAAGTCCACTATTGATACTCCTGGAGACGAAACAACATATGAGATCAACTGACTGCAATCCACGACGGGATCGGTGATGATGATCAACGGATGGCTCATTTAAGATAAAGGAATAGTGGTTATAGTTTAGATATTATCGTTAGCCAGGTATATACAGGAATGTAAGACTATATACATAAATACAAGAGATTAAGATAATCTGATGGGGATTAAGATAACCTGAAGGAAATTAAGATAACCTGAAGGAAATTAAGATAACCTGAAGGAAATTAAGATAACCTGAAGGAAATTAAGATAACCTGAAGGAAATTAAGATAACCTGAAGGAAATTAAGATAACCTGAAGGAAATTAAGATAATCTGAAGGAAATTAAGATAATCTGAACAGGATTATGAATTGAAGTGATCAATTCTCCTTTTGAAGAAATATATTCTTTATTCTTTTTTGGGGAAATACATTATAATAATTATTGATATCCTCCAGATGTTAATTGAGTGGAAGGGAAACATGTATGGATTAATTGGTTGATAGTTTGTTAATTAGTGGATGGTTTTTTAATTGGTTCTTCTTTCGATTCTTTTGTTACTTCTTTTGTTACTTCTTTTGGTCCTTCTTTTGTCTCTTCTTTTGTCTCTTCTTTTGTTACTTCTTTTGTCTTTTCTTTCGTCACTTCTTTTGGTTGAGAGTGACGGAAGATCGATTTCAAAATCGATTTCAATTTATCTTCTGAATCAGTATCACTCTTCCTCAATTGAAACAACGATTTAATGGCATTTCCTAAACGAACAGAATCCTTAGAAAGTCCCTTCAGTTCTTTGAACCATCCATAATATTCCGCTAATGATTTATCAATGGATGAATAAACAAGTTTCTCCCGGGGGTCAATGAAAGATTTAGGCTTGAACATTAACACTCCTGAATGTATAATATGTTTATGGAACTTGATCTTGGCATCATCATCAACTCCAATCCATGCCGAATTGTAAAGTCGCTTCAATATGTTGTTATATGACTCCATATACATGTTTGGTAGCAAGTACTTATCCTGAGAACTCTTTTGTGATTCTAATACCAAAAGGGTTTCCATCAAATGAGATAAGACAGGTAAAAAGGCATCTAATTGGTCCAGAGATATAAATATCTTGGGCATTTTATCACCAGGTTTTCTGACACGAGCTTGTTCATTGTAAGTGAAATCATTATAATAATGCAAATCTGTCATTAAACTAGAGAAGATGACATCGATGGTTTTGTATCTGGGCTGTAAGAATTTTCCCAAATTGATATTCTTATTGACCAATGCTGAAAGAATCTCAACAATGGTTCCATTTGCACTGAGCCCCTTCATTTTGAATTGTTCATTAAGTTTGTAGATCAAATTCTCTACTAGTAAAATATCCACAATGTTTTCATCATTCTTCTTGGTGGTTTTACTAGAGACTTGGTTTAGCTCCCGTTCAAACAGGGGATATTCGCTTGAATCTAACAATTTCCCACCACTATAACATTCGAGGTCTTTTTTTAAATCGAGTCCTCCCCATTTGTCAAGTGTGTACCACATTGCCATACGAAATTCGTCATGTCTTCCTAATCTAACAAGTCCATCGAATACATGCATAAGTAAGAATTTGTTGATTGCTGGCTTTTTTGTATCTCTTGTAAGATTTAAACCTTGAGGAAGTTTCTTACCATATTTACCTTTACTGTCTTTGTAGTTCTTATCAGCTAAAATCATTTGAACTTCATCAAAGGTTAATCTTGTAAAATCAACTAAAGGCTTCTTTTTATCACTGAAAATTGCTCTAGTCTTGTTTTTGGAGAATGGAGAAGGGGGAAAAATGACTTGAGGATTAATTTGTTGTTCATCTAATTTGGGTAATTCTAGAACCAATTCATGTTGTTTGGATTCCAATTGATTGACATATTTATCGGTAATAAATTTAATGGATTTATGGGATGAGATTGGAATGCTCATCGAGTTACGCTGACGAGTAAATTCAAACATTTGTTGAATTTCGGGACTCCATAATCTCAAATACTCTAATCCTTGCTCAATATATGAATAGTGACTTCCAGCTTGAATGTCCAGACCACTTCCGGAAAATCCATTGATATAACAAGAGACAAACACAGATGCAAAAGTCGGATCAACAGTAAGTAATATTCTATTCATTTGTGCTCTGTAAGTGACAAGTACTTCTGGGTCACGTTCAGATTGTTCTTTAGTTGGGGGAATCGGAGGTGTTGCTGCCACCATGACTTTGTTTAGTATCAAATTGGCAGTTTCGATTAATTTATTATGATTTCTTATAAGTTGAACCGACTTTTGCTTGTTGGTTATGTTTGGGTTCTTTTTGATGGTTTGAGCTTGATTTTCAAAGTACTTTTTGAGTCCATTAAGGAAAATAGTGAATGTTTGACTCGTAGGCACAAGGGTAGGAATTTTCTTACCATCATCGGTCTTGGAACCATTCAATGAATCGAAAACTGCCCAAGCAAATTCTTGTTCATTATTGAAATTCTTCACCAATAAACTTAACAACGCATTGAAATGTTCAATTCCACATTGATCTTGTTTTTTCATGTCTTGGGTGATACTGTGAAGACGATATTTTTCAAATAATTCGAGTGCAAATTTACATAAATCATCACTTACTTTACCCCATTCATGACTATTCGATAAACCATCAAATAAGATCACATAAGTTTGGGAATTAAATGCAATTCCCCATTTCTTCCTATCATTCAAACATTTTAATGCTTGCTTGTGATCGCCTCTTTCAAGATACCATTGAAGTACGGCATTCATACCTACCACTCCAGATACTGACGAAACGGTTCTTGAGAGACGGATGAGAGCGAGTGCTCTGGTAGCATCGTCATCTCTTTCGAGCAATTTCAATACATCTGAAGTGACGAGGTATGGATCTTTAAGTTGTGCCTCATTAGTACCAAGAATACTCAACAAGAGCTTCTTATCAATGGACTTCTTGGAGATGGTTTGAATGTGTTTCAAGTTGTTGTAGATTAGAAGTGATTTGGGTGAAGAAACACTCAAGTCCTTGGCGGTAAGGGTGGATAAGTTGATTCTATTGCCTTCAGAGTCCTGAAAGAGATTGGAATCATAGCGAGATTTTAAAACCAATAACGCTTTTTGAAGAGAATAAGCATCGGCGGGTCTTCCGTACTTCTGCTCTCTCTTGTTAACTTGTCGAGGAGTGTATTTGACCACATCTCCGGTGTTTATGAAGTAGTCTAATTTGGTTCTAATATTGGACTTATTCACAGTAGAATACCATCGTACCGAGAATGAACAACTCATTTGGAATTCAGCAGTTACACACCTTCTGGAACAGTTCGGCTAAAGTCGGATGGGTCAGGGCCAGCTAAGTTGGAGGAAGTTCCCTTAACAAAAATGGTGATGGAGTTCAGAATAGAGAATAGCACTGAGGATTAATTTGGTGATGATGATGGCATCGCGCGCTTTAAAGTATAATTAAATTGACCTCCAAACTCGAGTAGAATAGAGATATTAGTTGAACCAGAAGCTCAATCATCACGAGCAAAGTGTCCATCACCACCATATCGACAGTTTCAGGCCATATACATCCAAAGAAACCATACTATCACGTCAAAAGCCAGTGAAAATTCAGCGTTTATGAGGAAATGGCCGTCCCCACCAAGTTTGAAGCGTTCATTAGGAAACATCATGGTAGACCCACCACATCACAATTACAGGCCGGCCTAGAAGGGTTGAGTTTTGGGGATGTTGATTACCAGAAGATCCAGTGGATTTTAATCAAGAATTCTATTGCCTCAAATGTTGCAATTTTGGATGTTCAGACCATCCAGCTGGTAGTGATGGAATTGTTCAAAGTCAATATTGAATGGGGCAGAGGGCTTCTCGTACGAAACATAATGAAGTGGCAACTTCGGGAGAACAGATTCACTGAGCTTTTTGCATCGTTTATAGCAGTGATGAACTCCAAGATCCCCAGTATCGGAGAGTTATTGGCAAAGAGACTTGTGCTTCAATTTAGAAAGAATTACTTGCAAAACAACCGGAAAATCTGTGTTTCTGCCAGTGTTTTCATCGGATACTTGGCTAACCAAAGAGTGGTGAGTGAAATTGTGGTTCTTCAATTGTTCCAACTATTGTTAAACAAGCCAAACTTCGATACCATCCTCATATCGATTGAATTAATGAAAACTACCGGGGCATTATTATTAAAAACTTCACCTGCAGCTCTTGAAATGATATTCACAAAGTATAGAGAAATGCTTAGAGATTCTCAATTTTCCAACAACCATAAATCAATAGAGTTTTTGCTAAAGATTAGGAGGACCGATTTTAAAGAGTTTCCTATAATTCCAAAACATTTGGATTTGGTTGAACAAGAAGATCAAGAAACTCATGTTATAGAATTGGAAGAGAAACTTGATGGCGAGGAAATCTTGAATATTTTTGTTTATGATAACAACTACAAAGAAAATGAGCAAGAGTATCTACAATTCAAAAGCGAAGTTTTACCAGAGCCTGACACCACGGCAAAACAGGAAGAAGAGAAGCTGGTAGAAATCATCCATGATTTAACCGAAGCAGATCTCCTTCAATACCAAAAAGAAGTCTACCTCAAGATCATGTCTTCGTTATCAGCAGATGAAGCAGTTCATAAGTTGCTTCAAATTAATATCAGAAAAAGTAACGAGGAAAAGAAGAAGAATAATGAGGTTTTGGCCGATATGATTATAAAGTGTTGTTCACAAGAGAAAACATATTCCAAATTCTTTGGTGCTATTGCGGAAATGTTATGTTCAACCAATAAATGGTGGCACGGAGTATTCATCAAACTTTTCAAAAAGTATTATAACTTAGTAGAACTGTTGGAGGTGAACAGCTTAAGAAATGTTGGAAAGCTTTTCGGCCATTTGTTTGCATCTGATAAGCTTGCCTTGGATGAGGGATGGGATGATATTCGTTTAACAGAAAAAGATACCAATTCCGCTAGCCGGATTCTCTTAAAGTTTGTGTTTCAGCAAATGGTAGAGGAATTGGGAATCAAAGAAGTTATAGCCCGAGTGATTGAAGATGATTACGTCAAGGCCAGATTAAATGGAATATTTCCTGTGATCGGTGTCACAAGAAAAGATGCCGACAATATTCGATTTTCGATTAACTTTTTCACAGCCATTGGTTTGGGAGTTTTGACAGAGGAAATGAGGCAGGTTTTATCTGAATTGCCCGAAGAAAGAGGACGGAGTAGGTCTCTTGGACGATCCAGAGACGATCCAGAGAGTTTTTCACGGAGTTATTCAAGAAGCTATTCAAGAAGCTATTCAAGAAGTGGCTCAAGATCAAGAAGTTATTCAAGGTCGAGAAGCTATTCAAGATCAAGAAGTAATTCGAGATCAAGAAGTTATTCAAGAAGTCGTTCAAGGTCTAGGAGTTACTCCAGGAGTCCTTCACGGTCCAGAAGTCGGTCCAGAAGTCCATCTAGATCTCCACACCAAGAGAAAACTTCCTAAACAATCCAATGCATATCAAACCGCTGAGCCGACATCAATTACATTCTAACCTGGGTTGTTTGAGCAAGTTACTGCTTCTTCCTATGTAATTGACTCCTGGATTGTATCAGGTGATTCGGACATTCGGAGTTTCTATCTTCAAGGCAACCGAGTGATTCCTCGAGTAAAAATGGTGGCAGTGACCGTTTGTTACATCAACATGTTTGTTGATGTTGTTAGCTTGATTTTGCTTGAAAGATGAGCTGACTTTGGCCAGTGAATCTAAAACTGTCAACACAAGAGAATCTGGGCTAGTTTTCAATAGTGAATTAGTATCCGGACATAACGGTGGTAGTTTCCACAAATTACACAAACGCAAGAAGATGACTTTTTGCACCCGAGTCATCACAAATTTTCGCAGGTTACACCTGGCAGTTTCCGGGGCCTACCGAGTTGCTACAGAACATGGTAGGAACTTTTACATTGAAAGGATTTTTCAAAGGGCCAGGTAAACTTGGTGAATGAGTCTACCAAGCTCAAAGAATCTGGTGAGCAAATTCCCCTGTTTCTACCATGTTCCTATCATATGCCCGGGCAAACCCCGTTAAAACCCCGTTGTTTCCACGCTGTGCTCAAGCTGGAGACATTTTTACAGGTTAGACGTCTTCCAATGAGCGTCCAGATGTTAACAATTACATGCACCATTGGATGAATTTTTCAACTAGCGCATATAAAAGGAAGCAAATTACCCAAACAATTCCATTTGTTATTCCCATACTAATAAATTCATAATGCCAGCTCCATACGAAAAAGGTTCCGAAAAGAAGGGTGCTACTCTTTTCAAGACTAGATGTTTACAATGTCACACCGTTGAACAAGGTGGCCCACACAAGGTTGGTCCAAACTTGCACGGTCTTGTCGGTAGAAAGTCCGGTTTGGCTGAAGGTTACTCTTACACTGATGCCAACAAGAAGAAGGGTGTCACTTGGGATGAACAAGCCTTGTCTGACTACTTGGAAAACCCAAAGAAGTACATTCCAGGTACCAAGATGGCTTTCGGTGGTTTAAAGAAGCCTAAGGACAGAAATGACTTGGTTGCTTACTTGGTCTCTGCTACCAAGTAAGTCGGTTAACGATAAGGGACACTAGGAATTGTCCCGGCATAGATTTATTTCTAACGGCAATGGCAATATTGCAATAATGCCCTCATGTATATATAAATACAATTACTATTGTGAATCAAGGTCTCGTTATGTGATCACATGTAAACTCACCAACTATCACCAGTCACCAACTCACCACTATTGCTTGCTTGCTTTGAACTATTCTATCATGTTCTATAGTGTTCTATCGTGTTCTATGGGGAGGATGCCGAATTGGAGCAAATTTACATCACGTGACCAAGATTCTAGTTTTGTGTAACTATCCCGGTATAAGTGAATTTTTCACTACCACCACCAAACCATAATGAACAACGTCCAAATTCCAGTAGAGGTCGATCCTACCGAGGATACGGAATGGAACGATATCCTCCGGAGTCACGGAATCATCCCGGAAAGACCACCGTCACCAACGGCCGAATTGGAAGCAGCTCTTGATGAAGCTGTACGCAGACAACATGAGAACCGATTAGAATCCAAGGACTTGGACGAGTTGGACGCGTTGGAAGACGAAGAAGATGAAGATTTCCTCAACTTCTATAAGAACAAACGGATGCAGGAACTCAAGAAGCTTTCAGAGAAGAAAAAGTTTGGCTCGGTCTACCCTATCACCAAAGTAGAGTATGAATCTGAGATCACCAAAGCATCCAATGAATCGTACGTTTTGGTACATCTTTCATTACAATCCAATCTTCAGAGTCGTCTCCTCTCATCCATCATGGTGAATTTGGCTCAGAGGTTTCCCGAAATCAAATTCTGTGATATTCCAGCTCAAAGATGTATTGAAAACTACCCCGATTCCAATTGTCCTACGTTGATAATCTATCATAAAACTGCCGTTTTAAAACAATATATTACATTGACCCAATTAGGAGGTAATGATACCAAATCCAAGGATTTGGAAACGGTTTTGGTGGAAGTAAATGCCATTAATGTTAATGATAAGAGATTACAAATTAATCAACAGGATGAGGATTTGGAACAGGAAAGGAAGTTCAGATTCATGAAGAAATCGGTCCGAGGCCGTGCCCCGGCCCAAGATGATGATGAAGATGATGACTTTTACGATTAGTTTATAGAGAATACTAAACAGTTCAATAGTGGTAATGTAGCACCATATTAAATCCGACCAAAAATTATATACACCCGACCATAATTACGTTTAATTCGACCATTATAGGATTAATCCGACTAATTAATTAACTATGCCACCATCACGTGCATTAATATCACATGATCTAACCGAGCCAAATAAGGTAGGTTGGCTGTGAAAACTTTATCGCCAGTTTCGGTCAATTGGCCCCGGCAATTGGCTCGGCCAACCGGTAGATTCTACCCGTTACTCTTCCGTTTCTTCTGTTAATTCATAAGTGACACATCCCTAAATGCGCGTAGCCGAAAATGGTTCATGCGGGCATAACCGTTGTTTACCTCCAAACAATCAACCACCAGTCATGGCATCTGCAATCATTTACAGTGAAGAATTGGCACTAGCGGGGCCCATGGACTTCACCAGCCAGGCAGAAGTTAAAGAGCCTAAAGAATTTACCACCACAGAGCCTAAAGAATTTACTAAAGAGGCATTGGAATCTACCACAGAAATGCCCCTGGACTCAAGCACAGCAACGCCAAATCAGGCGTTAGACAAGTGGACTAGCGACGAAGTGGAACTGGCTCTTTGTACTATGAAAGACAAAGGCGACAATGAAGGCGACAATGAAGGCGACAGCGAAGGGGATACAACCGGCAATAGTAAAGGCATCAAAAGCTTTATCAGTATTGATACCCTTGAGGGATCACTCTCGCCTGGGTACGAAGTTGGGAACGGATCGGAAGATACTAAAGTGGCACCTATTGAATCTAAACAGGCTAACGAATCTGATACAAGTACGATATCCCTGACCATGCCAAAGTCCAATGATGAATTGGCTAACTTGGAGTTGAGAACGTCCAGCATTGGTATCCCTGAAATGGTTGGTGATGGATCTGATCGAATCGCACAAACTACTTCCATAAACCACCACATTGACTTGATCACCATAAAAATGGGTAAAAAAGTTGGTAGTTTGTCAAATGGAAACGAATTTAAGACGGAAACAGAATTGAAGAAAGAAACGGAAATGGAAACAGAATTGGTAACAAGAAAGGAAATGGAATTGAAGTCAGAAACAGAAATGGAAACAGAAATGGAAACAAAATTGGTAACAAAATTGGTAACAGAAATGGAAATGGAATTGAAGACAGAAAAAGAAACGAAAACAGAAACTGTAAGTGGATCTGTATCCGATGAACTATTGACACAAGTGGAAAATGATTTAAAAGTTTTGGTCCAAGATATTCATCAACATGAACATGAACATGAAAAAGGAATACAAACAACTGATGAAAACTTCCAAATAAATTCACACCATTCACATGGTAGCCCCGATAATTCAGCAAATGCTCATATTGATCATGGTGATCTAGAATCAACTCCAGAACAAATCTCACAGCTGAACAAGGAATTTGAAAGTGATTCCCAGCAGAAACAAACGGGGCTAGGAAACAATTCCCCTTACCCCCCTACTGACAGAAAGACGGATAATCTTATATTCCAGGAAAAATTAAACAGTCCCGAACACTTAGGGTCATTCTCCATCGATGAAAGTTCTATCAATGAGATAGATCCAGATTCAATCTTCAATTCTACCCAACAAGAGACTTTTGAAGAAGATGAGGAACTTTCCTTCTCTGAAGATGTTAATATTAATGAACAAGAATTATCACAGATTTTGTCTAATGGACCGACTAATGAACTGAATATGGACCACTCATATGATTTCAACAGTACCAATAATCTGTATATTGATGATTCAATATACAGCTTCGACCATTACCTTCCAAATTCCCCAGTGGACTCCAATATTCTAACCAATCCTGTTCAAGAAGAACTCAATATGGAACCCCTGGTGAAAGAATTAATTCTTGACCCTGCGTTTAGAAAATCACAAGAAAAAACTGATGATACTGCTAAAGCCAATACCAACGAACATTTCAATGAAGATGATGATAATAGGATGTTATCTAGTTGGTTAGAAAAAGAAAAAAATGAATTGTTCACTTTTGAAAATTATGATTCAGTAATGAAAGTTTCCCATCAACTCAATCAAGTCAATGAATCCGATCAAATAATTACAATATTGAAGGACACATTTGACTTGTATTTAACTGAAAAATCGTGGAATTTAAAAGAAATCTTACAGGTTTGTCTAAATCATACCAATTTTGAAGCGATTGAACACTCTAAATGGAACTTATTCATTGATTTCTCTTTTTCAGACATGTTAGCATTCAAATATTTCATGGATTTCGTGAAAACATTGAGTGAATCACATCAAAATGAATCACTCCGCTGTTTCAATAGAATTGAAATAAGATTGGAAACTTCCAATGTTGAGAATGCAAAGTTCATAATTGAAAAATTGATGTCAAGTCATCATTTATATAATAAAATCAAAGTTTTGGGATTATTCAAGTTGCTAGACAATGAAATTTGTCCCACCACATCATTAGCATTTAACTGCCTCTCATTTTTTCAATTAAAATTACCCAATAATCTAGAAAAATTCGTTTTAGCTAACGGGATTGATTTAGATGAGAATATATTCTTAATTGGGTCATTAAAATTTGCTGCATTCTATCATTGTCAAAAACTCAATTTGAGCAAATTTAATGTTACTAGAAGACTTGAAAGACTTCATATTAACATTCCAAGAACTTCAAAGGTTGATATAATTAAAAATGGCAGAACAGAGCGATTTATTTCCGATTTACTGGAATTGAAAGAGCTTAGAATTTCGTCCCATATTTCTATGAGTTCGAATTTCGAGAAGAATTCTAAACTTCAATCGTTGACACTATCAGATTTGGATTTCAAATCTACAAGGAGTTTACGATTCCCTCAATCATTGAAACAATTAACATTGGAAAATTGTATGATATCTTCATACTTGGTAAATTTTCCTAGTTCTTTAAGACGTCTAGTTATACGTGGTGGAAAATGGAAGCACCAAAATATTCTTTCTTATTCCAAGCTAAGAGAATTGGTAATTGAGGATGTGGAAGTTCAGGATCTAATCAAGAAATTAAATCATCCAAGAAATTTAACTAGTTTGAAAGTTATAAGATGTCAATTGAAATCACTAGAACATATCAAGTTTTCGTCAAGTTTAAGAAATCTTGATTTATCGAATAATTCAATTGATGAATTGTGTCCCATGCCGGAAAACTTACAAGTTTTAAACTTGGAATATAATCGTTTCGAGACCTTGGATGACAAATTGATTTCAGAGTTATCATCATTGAGAGTTTTGAATTTGTCAAATAACAACTTGAGAGGAGATGTTTCATTTGGTAATAATATTGAACAGCTTATTTTAAAGAATAACACTGAATTAGCCAAAGTAACCATACCTATCACAGCCAAAATAGTTGATTTAACTAACACTGGTGTAAGCAAATTCCCGAACATGATAAGCTCGATTCACTCATTGAATTTAACAAATTGCCCTATCACTTTACTTGATGTGACTATTCCTTCGAGTTTGGTAAATCTCCAGTTATCAAGTTGTGGAATAAAGTATTGTAAATTAAAGTTTGAGCCTAATTCCAATCTCAAGTACCTCGACCTTTCGAATAATAGACTTGAAAGTTTAGAGCAAACATCGTTTATTAACACCAAATTGAAGTCACTTGATGTGCTGAGAAATCTATTCAAGAGCTTTGATCACCATGTATTTCCTTTGAGTTTTGAATCTCTAGATATCAGCATGAATTTATTGGAATCAATTGACGTTTCAAAAACCGTCAACCTTCAAATGTTAAACACGAGAAACAATAATATCAAACAACTTTGTAAGGTGTTACTTCCTGAAAGTTTGATGAGTTTGAATATCAGCAATAATTCTCTTGGTACTATAACGGCAGAGGTTCATTTACCTCAAAGTATCAAGCATCTTGTAATGAAGAATTGTAACATCACTTCATGTGACATGAGAATCAACCATTTATTACATGACATCAATCTCCGCAACAATAAGCTACATTGCAAATCATTCCGAATGGAATTTATTTCTTCAATTAAGGATGAATCTCCACGAGGATCAAGATTTCTAGATTTGAACGGTAATTTTTTTAAAGCATTTGAATTTGAATGTTTGAACAATATTTCCCTTGCATATCTTGGTCTAGCAAATAATATGTTTGATGATATCCCAGAAAGTTTACCTGAGAATATCGATAGTGCTGTGTTTAATGAAACAGCTGGTTCGTTCATAAAAACATTCTAAGGAGATACATTATATTCCCTGAAGGGGACATCAGACCCAAGGAGACATCAGACCCCAATGGAACGTCTTGAAGATTGGATGGTTGATAATATTATAACATTATAATACTGGAGATTAGAAATTTAACTGTACATATTTATCTACCTTTATATAAATATACCTCTATATAAATTTACCCATTGATTATAATCTTCAAGTAAATATGTATAAAAATAGACTAGAGGAATGTAATTAGGTGAATATTATTCAGTAAGGTTTATAAAAAGCTACAGTTATGAATGGTGAAAAAGGTGAATACCACCCAAAGAAAATGATATTCAGAACTTGACAAAAAAACATTGGTACTATAATAGTATCCGTGACAATGTCAGAAGTCACAAGTATACACAGTTAATTATAATATATAAATTACAAGTTGTAAAAAGCATAGCTACTACACAGTATTAATCGTACTCCCAACATATAAATTATACGAATACTAAAGCTAATATTGTCAATTATGCTATATTGTGGAAGAAAGAGTAAAAGATAAAAGATAGTATCCAGAATTTATTATTCATAACGAGAGGGTAAATCTATTTATTATCTGGGAATTTTACTACAACTCATTGTTGATGCTTTTAAGTTGGCTATTGGTCCATGGATATTACACGAAGATGATGTCATATTTATTCTAATACCAAACTAATATAGTTTAATGGTCCTTGTGGTGCTTCAAGTGGGTTTGGTATTCCCAAGTGTAACCCAAGAGGATGATAGCAATGGCGAAGTGAACCAATGGCTTACCAGAGGCGTTGTCACCATCAAAGTATGCGGCCTTGTACTTGGCAATTGGGTTGGTTGGAGCCTTTGGAGCTGGAGCAGCACCAGTTGGCAACTTCTTGTAGAAGGAAACAACCTCAGCCATTCTCTTGGCGTTAGGGTTGGAGCCAATGTTCTAAATGTTAGTAATTTGACCAATTGAATATCGATAGACGTAGCCAACACACCAAGCATCAAAGAGACCCACCCAAATGATACCGAATGAGGAGTTCGGAAATAGTCTCCTTAATGTATGATGAAAATTGGAAAATTGCAAGATATGAATGTGGAAGATGTGAATGTTGAAGATTGAATGGTTTTCTTCGGAGGTTTATGGTTTTGTTGATGGTTTTGTTGATGGTTTTGTTGATGGTTTTGTTGATGATTTTGGTGAGTCTGACGATAATTATCATGCTATGTGGTGGGGCCAAACTTCACCAAATCAGATTCCACAAACTTCTAACAACTCGGGTTTGGCTATTAATGGTACACAGTATTGATTGATGGTATTTCAGTGCAAATCGGAACAAATCTGGCGATGCCGAATTCATGGTAGCATTCACCTTCTTCATCACACTAGTGATGTACTCTACTTCTAATCGACGGAAAATCACGGGGAAACTTGGTACTTACCTTAGCAGAAGCAATCTTTGGTGGGATCAAGGTAGACAATTGTCTTCTGATGACGAATGACATGTTGATAGATTGATGTAGTTGTCTAGTGTGAGCCTATGAGGATTGAATAGTTTGGATGTCGCTGAATTTTTCTAGCCCGAGCGCACGACCTTTTCTCAGTAGTGGTAGTGGTGGGAAACGATGTATACTTCGGGCATGGCAGGACTCGCTGTGATTGGCTAAGAATGGGTGATAGGTGTCATGTGATATTCAGTCACGTGCAATATCTCGTCTATTATACAGGACTATACTAAACATAGTTAAGCAACACTTATATATAATACTAGAAGTTAGTAAAGATTATGGTGGCTGGAGCCGGCCGGGTAGTATAGTAACGTGCCGGAATATGGTGACAAAATCGTAGGGATTTTGAATCATGGATTTTTGACGTTTTCACTCTTTCACTCTTTCACTCCTCTTGAAAGCAGAATATTCATCATCCATGTTCATCAAATTCACCCGCCGATGATCCATTGGCCTTGTGTCATTCCGAAAGTCCTGTTTTTGCCATTCGATGGAAATTAATCGATGGAAATCGTGTTATCATGTCATTTCTAGAGACATTTCTCTAGATTTCTCTAGATTCCTGGTATTTATCACTTCACGTCTTGTGCTGCTTCTCTGGCTTGTTGATCGTTCCTGGCGGTAATCCCCTTATATTTGGCCCATAAAATCCTCATACATACCATTGTTTCCTCTGATGAATACGTCTCCGTAAGTTTTACCAATAGTGCTTCCAATTAACTCTTTGCCGTCATCCAACACAATATTCATAAATCCGTCTATACTTTGGAGGTTTCCGGAATATTGGATTCCGTTATGTAATTTTACCACTACGGAGTTACCAATGATGTCTCCTAAGAACTTGGAAGGGTCGGTTTTGATTGTTTCAGACATGGTTGGGTTGAGTAGTCTTATCGAGAGATTTTTTACTTTGTAGAGTGTCGTGCGCCTACCGGATATATCCATAGTGTGTATAGCTATAATAAAGTAGTTAACCAAACAAGGTGGATTTGTAAGGTAATTACTTCAATCGGAAGTAGTACTATTGCTAAAGCCTACACTACTAAAAATAACAAGAAAAATCTTGTTTATTATGCATTCTAATATACAATTCACTGTTCATATTGAACCAATGAGTCTAATAAGGTCAATAATTTCACCACCTGTTTCAAACCTTCTAAATTCAACAGATCTTGTTGGTAACTATTGTGGGTCTGGTTGTTTTCAAGTAAGAGATCACGTTTCATGATTCCAACTACCAAACTCTGGTAATTTCTCATGAGATCTCTGCATTGAATCAAACTTGGCTTATAATTTGGTCCCATGGCCAATACGATGGAAACCACCAATTGGAAAATTGGCACCAAAAATTCATAATATGATACACTGTTAGCGTTATTAGTCATACCCAATTCATTAAATCCAACCGGTGCATCCAACACCAAATTGATCTTGACATTTTCTTGATTATCACCCAAACTCAAATTCAATCCTAAATCTGGATTAATCTTTAAAATAGAACATTGCATCAAAATTGAAAAGATTTCACTTTGAATTAATTGTAAGGCACCAGCCTTTGATTGTGATACTCTGATAAGAAAGTATAATGTTGACTTGAAGGCAGTTAACTCAAATAACAAAGTATCAAGACTAATACCTTCGCTACCATTCTTCAAACTTTGAATCATTTCATCGGTTCTCTTGATAGACTTTACCAATAAAAGCAAAGAATTGTTCTTAATCAACATCTTTAAGATGAAATTTTGTGAGCTGAAAGATGAAAGATGGATCAAACTTTCCAAAAGTAAAATCGAGGTGATTCTAGATGAACCTTCGGAATAAATAGAATCATTCAAAATGGTTTCAATGAATTTCTTATCAATTGATTTGATGATTAAGGACGTTTCATTAATCATGGATTGATTCCTGAACACTTTCATCAAATATTTGTTAGCAAGAACATATAAATTAGATCTTAAATTTGGGGTGGAATTGGAGTTCAAGATTCCAGTAATACAAGTCTTGAATAATGATGTCAATCTTTGCATACTTTGAACAAATCCTTCCTGATCACTCTTTTCAAGAATCTCTTTATCATATAAATCAAACATCAAAACACTTAAAGATATCATCTCTTCAGAAAAGTAGATATCAGTCTCCAAGTAATCATTGATCTTTGGTAAAATCACTTGAAGTACTTCAAGAATAAAGAAATTGGTAGAAACTGTTTGATCAGTAATCAAGATTTCAATCAATTGACACCAGGCATGTAAACACTTTAATTGGATCTTTCTTAAAATCGAAGAAAGTATGAACTTGTTGATGAAATTGTGAAGCTTGTTTGATTCGGTAACAATCTCAGCTGTGAGTTGAGTTGAATCCACCATTGGATCAGAAATGAATGTTTGACTAATTTGACTAATTTGACCAGTTTGACCAGTTTGACTAGGTTGAGAAACAAGGCTATTTTGAGTAAACACATTATTGAGTAAGTTTCCTTTTGGTGGTTCGATTAATTTGTTGGCCATGGTTTCAGGTCTAATTAATTTGCATCCTTTGGTTTGACTGACTATCTTGACAACCTTGTTCAAAACGCTAAAATCAAGTTCAAAATTTTTCCCTTTAACGTCATCAACAATTGCTTCCAAATCAAATTTCTGATTCAACAGTTCACCTTCACCGATATCAAAATTCTTGAATTTAAAATTCAATATATCCAAGAAGTTCAAAATTCTTGAAGCACCGCTTAAAAAGTCTTCATGAATATTCAAGAGCAATTTCATATAGTAATCCTTTTTAGTAACCGATTGAATATGATGGAATTCCAATGACAAATATTGTAAGATTAATGCTCTTTGATTTATGAAGGAAAATAAAGCTTGATAACTGGCTTCATTTTCTATGAATTGATTTTTATCACCATCCAAATCACCATCAAAAGAAAGCTCTGACCATAAAGTTTTTGAATCAATTTTTGGTTGATAAGTCAACAATTTTTCGAACAATGAGTGATAATCTCTTAAATAGGTCAAGGTAAGGTAAGAACTGATGGAATCTTGACCCAACTTGATAATGATTTCCAATATTAATGATGCTATTTTGCAAGGACTAGCTTGAATATTGAACCCATCACCTAAATTGCTTATATTAGCTTCCAATGTAGCCAATAAAACCTTCAATAAAGTATTGCTAGTTGAACCATTAGCTTTAGAATTATCAGACAAAAGCAAATTATCGCCATGAATTTCATAACCAAGTAAAAAATGACAAACATTGGCAACGGAGCCATTTGATTTATGAAGATTCTCAAGAATAAATTCCAAAAGTTTAGCTTGAATTTCGATATCCAGAGTTTCAAACTGATTGATAAAAGCGTATTTAATCTTCACTGATTCATCAATACTTTCAAAGGTACTAAGCAATCTGTTCTTATTCAATACCGATTCATTATTACGTCCAACAAATAATTGAGACGAACCAATCTTGCTAAGAAGACTTAATGAAGTCTTAACGATATTTGGAGAATTTGAATTTCCAACATATAATGCAATTTGTGGAATGATAGATAAATTGTATAGTAATATCTCATAGAAATTAGTTGCACCATTGGTTCCAAGGGTATAAGGAGTGTAAACATAATCAATGATGGACTTGGTAGAATTATTGAAGAAATTTGTTTGAGTACCAAGATTGACATTATTCACCACTTCTTGATCTTTAAGTATAGTCAATATAGTATGAATAAATGTGTGTTGAATGTCCAAAACATCATCGACGATTTTCAATGATGTATTGACCAAATCAGTCAATTTATTATTTCTTTCCAAATTATCTTGACCAATATCAATTATGCTCAACAAAGATTTATAAACCCTCTCATCAAATAAATAATTTAAAATTGAAATTGAATGATGAAGTTTAACAAAAGATTTATAATCTAATTTGAAAGTATTAGAAGTTGAATCAAAAATCTCATTGAAATTAGAAAGATCTCTAACGATATGAGGACCGGTTTCATTCAAAAATACCCAATCAATTTCTTCTAATGATGATTTAATTATATCAACAATTTGTCCTTTAATTTTATAACGATCTTCAAGATTTTCCATTCTATCGGATTTACCCAATGCTTCAACCATTAAATATTCAATATATGGCCAAATTCCAATAGAGTTGTTAATCCTATAACCCCATCCTAAATCAACTGGATATAACAAAGTGTATTTTGCAAATGCTTGCTTTTGAGATTTCAAAGGTTTTAAAAGATTAGAGATTAATTTGATGAAATTACTGACTTGAGAAAGCTGCTTCAATTCCATCTTAAATCCTTGATTAAGTCTAATCAGTCTCTTGTTAATATATTTAGGAGTGTGAGGTGTAGATAAGAAAGAATCTTTTGAATTAGAATTACCTTGACTTTCTGGTTCGGTCATACCATGATAAATCCAACGATCAAGAATCTCCCAAACTTTGTACCTGATTGAGAGGTCTTGTTCATCTTCAACAATATCATTCAAAAGATTAAGGATTAGATTGGTCAAAATCACTCGATTCTCTTCATTGATGGTAATTTCTGGTAAATCAATAAACTTTGGATTATTTGTATTGTTAAAATTTATGTTCACACTCAAATTCTTTCCACCAGTTATTAAATTATCAAAATATAAGAAATCATTTATCACAGGATAAAAACGATTCAATGCGATATGTTTGATTTCTTTAGAATCACTTGATAAATTCTTAAATATGGATGATATAAGTTGAACAAATCCTGAGATGAATACCACTGAATCTTCAGCTAATTCTATTATCATACTATTATTTGCTTGGTTGGAATTATCTTGATTAATTGAATTGCTTGAAAACATAAATTCCTGTCTTTTCTGTTGTTGTTTAAGCTTAAGGTTCAAATTTTCTTCAAAGTTATCCTTCAAAGAATCAATATAATAATTTAATGAGTTAATGATCGAATCAATTGAAATCTTGGAATAATCATTCTTTCTTAAAGTTGATGTATTATTAAAAGCAAGAATCTCCCAGATTTTACGAGCTGCTTCATTTCCTCCTGAAGCCAAAGATCCTAACATCAAGCAGAAAGTAGCGGTGATAAGTGGTGAGGTATTGTTACTAAGACCCCAAGAAATAAATCCCATGATATCATTATTGGTACTTTCACATCCCCAAAATAATGAACATAATTCTGGTCTATTATAATAGGTGTATGCAAATGCCAAATAGAATCTCTCCAAATCAGATCTAGTGGAAATTTCATCCAAATCTAAAGAATCTTTATCTTGTTCTGATTTGGCGTGGGATTTTTCATCTTCATCATCATGGAATAGTTCACCTTCGGTAGGTTCAGATTCTTGAAGTTGCTTTTTATTCATGGAAGAGAGTAAGAAATCTTCTTCGCTATCTCTTAACAGAACAAGTATTAAAGCAGCATTGGTGATAAAATCAACAAAGAATTGGTGGAAGAATGGAGCAATCAAAGATTCTTTAAAATCTTCACTAATCACGTATGGTGTCAAAGTAGTAAGGATAGTGACATTTTCGAATCCTGGTCTTGATTCCTTCAAATGAATCAAATCTTGACTAGATGGATAGATGAACTTTTGGGGGATTAATCTGGGACAAGTCTTTTGAAGTAATGATCTGAAATCGTAGACATTACTCCATTCATAAAGTTCCACAGTACTTATAGTAGTACATTCTGCTGTAAAACAAAGTAACCATTCCATGAAATCAAAGTTGATAGTGAATTCCATATATTTCACGATATCTTCCTTGAAATCATACTTATCAGTACGAGCTTGACTTCGTTTGCACCAGGTAGTGAAATAAGTAAAGAAAAACATGCTAGCAGTAATTTCAATTCCTTTAAGTTTGGAGTTCGTCAAATCAACCTCATCATTAATCGTTATAGTTTTATAAGATTTGTTCAATTCTGAAGTGATATATTTATGGAATTTGTCAACTTGAGCATCATCATTTGAATCCAAAATATTGGAAATAAACTTGAAAATCACTGGTAAGAAATGAAGTGATAACGAGTCATCATTGCTGATATTTTTGTTGACAAAATCGATGATTTTGATATAGTTTGCTATGGTTCCATATTTGTCAAAGTAGTTATCAATCAATGAGTAAAAGATTTGACTTAAAGTTTCATGACATTGGAACAATTGTGACTTGGAGAAATTGATAGCATTTATGAACAAAAGGTCATTGATATTATTGGAAACTTTTTGCTTGTCTATCAAGTCATTCTGAAAGTTTAATAACCGATATATCTTCTCGAAACTATCCAATACATTCTGGAACATTCCATCAACCTGAGAAGGTTCGAGATATTGATGAAGAATCTTATTGGAAGCAAGATATCCCACAATGTTCAAGATGTACAGGTATCTAGCATAGAAGGAGTATCTGGTGGTATCTGAAAATGAGGTACCTCTTTGGAAGCCAGTAGGAGTGGAGTAATACACCAATTCTGCAGTCATGACTTCATCCAAATCAAACTCACTAGCTAATTGGAGAGTTTCCTCCACGAATAATCCATTGAGTTTGAATTCATCTCCACTAGAAAACTTGGTAGATTTGGATTCATCTGTTAATGCTTTTCGAGCTTGCTCATTCTTTGATGGAGCTTTTAAGAGTTGGAACAAGTCATTTTTGATGGCGAAAATTGATTCGTGGTCTACAAACCCCAAGGAGTTTATAGAATTATAACATTCGGCGAAAAGATCCGTCGACCAGGTGTGATTTGAGCTGGAGCTCATGGTTGTGGATGTCTTCAATGTAATGAATGTTTTGAAAATTTTGTTTACCGCGTATATGCAGGAGACCAATTCCATTTCAAATTACCACCTTGACTAAAAGAAAGATTGGGAGAATTAGCGCAGAATAAAATATATAAACAAGAAAAAAACTAATGAAAGTAATGAAAACGTTTAAAAATTTTTTTTTAAGCCATTTAGCCTTGAGTCCACGAAATCATCAATTTTATCGAAGAAGATACAATTTATTAACTAGATTGATTCATTGATTCATTCATCGAAATGGTTATTGAAACGTTTAAAAAATTACCTGACTTCTGGAATGAATATATAAATAAAAAAAACTAACATGGGCAAATCAAGTAAGATATTAAATAAATAATTTTAAGAAGTATAAACACAAGAAGTATTGTACCAAATCAACTAAATTACACCAACATCAATGTTAAGAGTATTCATATTAGGAGTATTCATATTACCATTAACTTAACATTGATAGCATTCGTAATATCTGAAAGAATTATTGATTATGATCTAAATATGGTATATGGTTCATTGCTTATTGTTGATATTTCAATGGTACACGACTAATTGTGCTTCATAGAGTCAATCAAAATATTCCATCTATCCAGAAACTTGTAAAGATCTCAAAATTGAAGAAAAGGTGATGAAATAAAGGTAAATTGTCAGAAATATTTTGTAAGTTACGGCATTGTTTGTTTCAAATAAACATTCTTCTTCTGGATAAGTGAACTCTTAACTTCCATTGATAATTCCTAAAACATAAAATAAATGTAACTAATGACCAAAAATCACTAGTATTGATACATTAAAATGAAATACACTTGAAGTTGCCCAAAAAATCTACTAAATTATTTTATAGTTTGAATAATTCTTATTTCATAATAAATATGTAGAGTTATGATAGTTAATAATAAACTATCTCACTAACGGATGAATGTATGATGGATGAATCGGAACAAGTTGAGGTGTTGAGGTGACGATAATGCTTAATTTGTTACAGCTTGCTTAAACCAAATCGTGCATTTATAAATATGACCACTAATCAATAGAGGCCAATTGGACAACCATTTTGAAGACTCATTGTCAAATGAGATTGCTTTCTCAATGGATTTTCATCACTATAAGATTTCAAATTAGGGAATAATTGAACTAATCTGGTGATGATGTATGATGCTTCAGTTAAAGCAAATTGTTGGCCCAAACAAATTCTTGGACCACCATTGAATGGAACGAAACTCCATCCCAACTTTCTCGTGGATGCCTCAAACCATCTTTCAGGTCTAAATTCCAATGCATCTTTACCATAAACATCAAAATCCCTATGGGTACAATAAACTGAATAAGTAACGTTTTGTCCCTTAGGAATGAACACTGGGGATTGTCCATCTGGACCTCCACCTCTTGGAAGAGTAGTATTCTTGGTGGAAATTCTGAAGTTTTGAGGAACTGATGGATACAATCTCAAAGCTTCATTAATAATAGCTTTCAAGTAATCACATTTTTTAAGAGATTCGAAAGTAATCTCTTCAATTCTGGATTCATCACCCGAGCCGAATTTTTCATAGATTTCTTCCTTCAATTTGTTCCAAATCTCGGGATTTCTAGCCAATTCATACATAGTAAAAGAAAGAAGACCAGCGGTGGTATCTCTACCAGCAACCAAGATATTCAATAATTGATCTCTTAAGGTCTTCTTGTTTCTAGTTTGCTTAACCAATTCATACAAGAAGGTGTAACCCTCTGCGGATTTCTTCTCGATTTCATCATCAGAAAGCTCCAAAGCCTTTTGAACGTAAAAGTCGGCGAATTGATGTACCTTGGCATTCGAATCTCTAAACTTTTTGTTATTGAACAACCAGTACAATGATTGAGAAATGGATCTAGTAGCCAAAGTTTCTTGAGAATAGTTGAAGGCTTCGGCAAACCCGGTCTTACCGTCGAAATCAGCAGAAGAGTTCATTCCAATTGATGCATCTTCCAATGAAGCAACCGATTCTCCAAACAAAAATTCCGTAGCAGAATCAACTGTCAATCTAAAGAACAATTCTTGGATATCAAATTTCTCTCCGTTATTCTTTCTGACATGCTTGGCCAAAGTTTGAAGATGTGGTTCTAAAGCCTTAACATGAGCAACTTGTTCACGAGCAAATTGAGGTCTCAACATGGCTCTAGAATGTTTCCAACCTTCACCATCCAAAGTGAAGATCCCGTCTCCAAGTAATGGTTTGAAATGAGTGTGTCTAGAACCCAAACTAAAATCGGAGAACTGAGTAGCCAAAATCGCCTTGATGTTTTCTGGATCTTTGGTAGTATAAAGTCTTTGTCCAAATACTCTAAATCTGTAGGTACCAATCTTAGGATCAGGAAGAATATCGAATCTATCAAGTCCATAATCGATCATTTCTCCCGAGTTCTTAAGTTTAAGAACGGTGAATCCAACACTGAACCCGAACCATCCATCGGAGATATCATTCACCATTGGTTTAGCACCAAGTTTCTTCATTAATTGCTTGGTTCTGACATGTTCTATGAGATGGATTACCAAAAAGGCCAAAGCACCAATCACATACCATTTGGTTAGGTATTCATGAATAGTATCTGTAATATCTGTAGAAACCATTTTTGTATGGCAACCAATGGGGACATTTGTGGTGATATATATAGTAAAACTCCTTGGTTATGTGCTTAAGCGGAAATGTCATTCGCATGTATGTGGGGAGAGGTTAGCTGCCACCCCGCTCTTGCATATGATCATAAAGTTTGAGAGGCAAGCGAGCATGAAAAGCGAACTGCGAAATATGCAAGAAACTACAGCGAAATCAAGTATCGGGGATTACTAACATAAACAGATCTACATGCATATGAGGGGCGGAGAAGTTAAAGAGATTTCAACCAACAAAATCACCGACAAACAGGTGGAATAACCTACTAATCCCACATGGGGAAAATCATTTTGTATTACCGGGTTATGAGCCCGGTTATTGGGAATAGAATTTATGCTTCAGTGACATGCACGATACGGAGTTTGTCCTAAGCTAACCCCGTATCGTGCATGGGTGTTTAGGGGTTTTGCCTCGTTTTTAATTGTGGGAGTGGGATTGTGGAATCAAGTTAGGACCAATCAAAATGCCTGCCTTGCTAATAGCCTGACCTTTAATATCGGTAAATTTAGTTACAATTTAGCCCTCAATTAATATCATAACTGTTGTACCTCTATTTCGCCCGAATTGCGCAGCAAGGTACATCTAAGCATTTTAAAAAATATTCTGTATCCAGTAAGTGAACTCTCAATTACCATTGCCTAATTCGGCCAACTCCCTAAATCCACCTTTCACAAATCCACCTGGATTTCTCAAGTGAATCGCATTACCTACCCATACCACCCACCATTCTTATTAAATAGAGTCGTGTGTTGATTCAAGCCGTCTGAAATAACAAATTTGAGTTTTTCGATCTGCTTACCGTTGCATTAAGTGCTACGATAGCAAATGAATGCGAAATTTCAGTAGCACCAAACCCTCCCGACACTTCCACCACCACCACCTCCTCCACTACCATTCCACCCAATTCACCCAATTCACCAATTGAATCATAAACTACCACTAGATCCATAAGAATGGCTACACAAACCACCACTAATGAATCACCTATTTCAGTTGGTGGACTTGTAGGATTTGGTGGGATTAGGTGGACTCGGTAGATTGGGTGGATTAGGTGGACTCGGTGGATTGGGTGGATTTGTACCAGTACTTGATGAGCAGGTTGTTCTTCGGCTCATCACCGCGTCGCTGACTTGTCAAAATGTCACAAGCACGCAAGCAACGTCCTTAAGTTTTGAGCACAACTAGTGTCAACTTGAATGAAATGATCTGGCATGTTTGGCATGAATCCGGCATGGAGGGGCCACCTGGATGTTGAGTGGGTAATTTAGGAGTGCCACAATTTCGTATCATATGCTCTATAATCGGTTTAATGGCTAAGATTTTGGTGGCTGATTTCGTTGGGATTCCTTGGGTTCCGTTGGGATTCCTTGGGCTTCCTTGGGCTTCCTCGGCACTTCATATGAAGATTCTATAGATCAATTGGAATCTTTTGCCTGGTCTCTGCTGAAAGTGAAACTATACGTAATATTTATTGGTAGCACACAACCAACAGTTAATTCTTACCACCCAGATCAATATCACCCAGATCAATATCACCATGCATCATACTCTTCGTGTGCTCGTGTGACAGTTACAGGTACAGGTATAATTATAGATATAGTTACAGTTCTAATTACAGGTCTAATTATGGGTATAGTTACAGTATAATTAACACTAAAGGCTTCTTTTCATTTGGCTTCTTTTTATTAGTTAGACAATTGGTATCTATTATGTTCCCATCGTCATGGGTCTTACAAGGATTATTAATATCGTTTGTTGAATAAATAAAGATATGAACTAAATGAACTGATGAACTGATGAACTTAATCAACTTATGCGTCTGGGCCAGCAGCTTGAACTTCGGAAGTAGCTTGGTCAGCGTACTTCTTGAAGTTTTCACTAAACTTACCAGCCAATGATTTGATTTCGTTATTGAAAGATTCCACACCTTCGGTCCAAGCCTTGGTTGGGTTCAAGATCTCAGATGGAACACCTGGACAAGACTTTGGTACATTCAAGTTGAAGGTTGGGAATGCTTCGTATTCAACCTTACTCAATTCACCAGAGTGAATAGCATCCAAAATGGCTCTGGTGTATTTCAAGGAACATCTCTTACCACCTCTAGCAGCAGAAGCTCCGACCCATCCGGTATTCAATAACCAAGCATTGGCATTGTGTTGAGAAATCTTGTCAGATAATTGTTGAGCGTACTTCATTGGGTGCAAAACCAAGAATGGTTGACCGAAACAAGCAGAGAAAGTAGCTTGTGGTTCAGTGACACCTTCTTCAGTACCAGCCATCTTGGAAGTGTAACCAGAGATAAAGTGGTACATCACTTGTGCGTTGGATAACTTAGAAACTGGTGGTAACACACCGGAAGCATCACAGGTCAACAAGATGATATTGGTTGGGTGAGTGTCAGCCAAACATGGAATCTTGGCTGATGGAATGAAGTCGATAGGGTATGCACATCTGGTGTTTTCGGTGATGGTAGAGTCGTTGTAATCGACCAATTTGGTGTGTTGGTTGTAGACAACGTTTTCCAAAATGGCACCGAACTTGATGGAGTTGAAAATTTCTGGTTCCTTTTCGGCAGACAAGTCCAAACACTTGGCGTAACATCCACCTTCGATGTTGAAAACACCGTTGTCGGACCAACAATGCTCGTCATCACCAATCAACTTTCTGTTAGGGTCAGCAGATAAAGTGGTCTTACCGGTACCGGACAAACCAAAGAAGAGGGTGACATCTCCGTTTTCAGTACCTTGGTTACAGGAGGAGTGCAAAGTCAAAACTTGATGCTTGATTGGCATCAAGTAGAACATAACAGTGAAGATACCCTTCTTCATTTCACCAGCATATTCAGTACCCAAGATAACCATTTCCATATCCTTGAAATTGATTTCCACAGAGGTGGATGACGTCATACCCTTGGTATGAACGTTGGCAGGGAACTTACCGGCGTTGTAGATGGTGAAGTCTGGCTCACCGAAGTTGGCCAATTCTTCTTCAGTTGGTCTAATCAACATATTGGTCATGAACAAAGCGTGGTAAGCTCTTCCACAAATGATTCTAACCTTGATTCTGTATCTTGGATCCCATCCAGCGTAAGCATCGACAACAAACAACTTTTCTCTGGTTCTCAAGTAGTCCAAAGCACGAGATCTGGAGATCTTCCAGGTTAATTCGTCAACTTGCTTGTTGACAGGACCCCACCAAATGTTGTGACTAGAAGAAGCTTCATCGACAATTCTTTTGTCCTTTGGAGATCTACCAGTCTTCTTACCGGAGTAAGCCATCAAGGCACCGGTAGAAGAAATGGTGGTACCCTTTTCCAACAAACCATCTTCATATAAGGTTGGAGGAGGAGCATTATGACGAATGGTGACTTCAGGGTTCAAGGACAACTGCTTAACCAATGGGTCTTGATTAGACTTAATGGTTGGGTGACCTTGGAAATTAATAGAGGATTCGACTGCGGTAGGAGGAGTCATTGTAGTATGATGATGATGATGATGATATAAATGGGGGAAGTTGAGGGTTATTTATACTATTTGAAAAGTTTTGGACCAAGACCCGGAGAAAGGGAAGTGGAGGAAATGAAATAGCAATAGGCCGCAGAACTACCCTTTCGGGATGACGCCCCAAAATCTGGGGTAAGGAGGAAACCGGAACACCCAAGAACCCCCACGACATGCAGGTATTGACCCAGGTGCAGTGACAAAACCGGCAGGACATCTGCCTATGTGCAAGAAACACACCCTCCCGGCGCTCCGGAATGGCCCGAGTTATGTAAGCAGCGTATGCAGCGGTGGTGTGCAACTCGGGCAAAAGGAACTCTTCGGTTACCTACTCAAGTTTTGTTACCGGTCTACAGCCGTTATAAAAACTCTTCAAAGAATTACAGTTCAATGAGCCGATGTATGCCTAATATGGTGACCATTCCGTTCTATTGGCTGGTAGTCTGATTTCTTTCCGGGTGTTCAATCCTTTTACCTTAGCGGTGTGCTCCGGGTACCCCGCGAAACCTGCACTAAACCTGGGGCAACTCAAGCAGCAATTACTCACGGTTTCTGCAGTATTGTTAACTAGGTGTAATTGCTGCGGGATTATCTTATGGCCCGGACATCCTCGGGGCCAGCAGGAATAACATCGATCTAGAACAATTGAACGCGTTTACGATATTTATCAATCATGAACGATGACGTAGCACCCACGTTAAAAAGAAAAACTCTCAATTAACTACCGTTTCTATCTATACCGATTAACCGGGTCGTAACCATTACCAGTGAAGTCCAACAAAATGGAACCATATCTGACTTCTGAATCCCAGTGGCATGTGAAGGTTACCCCGTAAAGAGATAGGGGTGGATGATTTAGGCTAATCGTGGTGTGGTTATTGATTATCAATACTCTGGTGTTATTGAAAAATTTGTGGGGTTAATGCAACTTGTCAAAATTTTTTAAATATTTGTAAACATTCAATTTATTGAATCTAATTGGCCCGTTAAACCAGCAAACATTCACAATGTTCACCGTAACGATTGTATACTGACCATAACAAAAAACCCCTTTAAATATTTGGTAATCTTTAAGTGACATGAGTTTATGGAGAGAGAAGCTGGTAAATTCGTAGAAACGCTGGTAAATTCGAAGAAACTGAAGCTTTTCTAATCCCTGCAAATCTCTATTAAATAGTCTAACCCATTTCTTATAGGAACACTTTGCAACCAGAAATTCATCGATCTCGAAGAAGGAGCCAGAGACACACCAAAATCACTGAAGTCACCGAATTCACCGAAGTCACCGAACGTACCAAGTTACCATAACACTTTAGAATCTTCAGCGGTGACTTCGGGTCCTCAGCGGTTCCATCTCGGGCTGGGTGTGTTCATCGCCGTTTCAAGTTTGAATCTATTGTATTTCCCATCTACTATCTAATTATGATGTCATTATTAGATTACAACTCTACTGGTGTTTCATCATAGACTTCGGATCCATTTACTAGTGATGAAGATTTCCGGAACCTCCTTGGTTCAAGCTTTTAAACAATCACACCATCTGTGATACACGTTAACTTACCGATCCCCGAGGTTCGGCTCCGTACCCAACTTTTTGCTTCTGCTTTTTGCTTCTGCTTTTTGCTTCCATCCCCCACGCACCCACCTTATAACGGCCGACCTAGTTACTACTTAACGCATCTAATTTCGTCCAACCCATTCCCCATCTCTATTGTTCTGATCAATCTTTTCTACACTACAAGCCACTGATCATCTTCAGTAGTAGTCATGTTTATTACCATCGCTTGGCATTGCTATTTATCTTCAGCTCACACCATTTCATCATGCCTCTTGGCACCATTTGGCACCATTTTGCACCATTTGCCATTTGACCCCATTTGACCCCATTTGACCCCATTTGACACCATTTGGCCTTCAAGATTATCAGCTAACTAAAGAACTCGTAACCTGATATCAAAACGGCGATGTGTGTTAAATTTGCAATTGTTCTAGAATAAAATTAATTTCGTTTTTCTTCTCTGTCCACCTGCCTCTAATATGGCCCCACTTTCTCCGTAAAATAGACACTCATTTAACCAGCCTATTACTAGATTGATAGATATGTCACCCGGAGCTCCGGGCGTGGAGCAGACCCCAACAAACCTAAAAAACAAACCAAAGAGATCTCCTATGGTTCTCTACTAATGATAATCATTTTGACGTTCCGATTTCGAACCAGGACGGAACCGGAACAAATCATGCTTCAAGCGATCTTAAACAAGCTCCGAAGTTTGCCCGGGTCCCATCAACTGCCCCGCTCTATCAAAAACCGTTCATTTGACCCCAAGGCTCTAACCAGAGTTGATCTTTTCAATAGCCGGGGTAATGGGGTAGTGACCCGGAGAAAATCGGGCAAAAATCGAAACATAATCATTTATCCCGGGTCAGCTATTAATTCGCTAAATCGCTAAATCGCTAGATCACTAAATAGGGCATTCTCCTATTGAAATATTAGTTAGGCGTATATTACATAATTTACATCGGTTGCACTTTGCAGCCATTTTGGACACCAGGGTGAGACTTGATAGAAGTTGGTGTTCGTTTCATCAACTATTCAACTTCTAATGACCCTTTAGTATTTGGTTTTGAATGCCTGAGACGGATCATTCTTTTTATCATAATAGTCATAATAATATTTCCACTCATTGAATCCTATTTCTTTCACACCACTGATGGACTTATCATCATTAACTCCCACCATAATACATTGATTCATCACCAATTCCCCATCATTTAAATTCGATTTGAGGAAGGTGATTCCACTGCATATCAAACCATACTTGAAGATCTCCGTCAAATTTGAGTACAGAGGATCAATCACTGGTCCTATAATTCCTCCTATAAGGGGTGGATTTTTTAGATTGGATCCTTCTACCGCACACTCATCAATAAATGGATAAAACCTGGAAAGTTGTGATTTATTGGTGAACAAGATAATGCTACCAATTACACTTTGATTAGTAGGCTCCAAGGCGATGATAATCTTTACCCCATAAGGTGAGCTATTACCAAGATGTTTGATGGCTTCAAGGTAAAGACTTTCCATATTTTCTTTATCCTCTTGCTCTTCTTTATTCTCAACCGGATCTCCAATAGATCTATCAATAAGCTTCATTAATTTTTCGGGATCACTGCAGATATCAAATCTAACCCCCACGATCATCAATTCTCTGAAGATTTTCTTTGGAACCAGCCATTTGTCCAAATCATTTAAAACCATGACATACTTTTTTCTCAAGTTTTCTTGATCAACATCCCATCCAAGACTATGCATGAATAAATTAACCTTACTATTGGTAGGTTGTTGAGATAAATTGGAGTTTTCTGGGAAAACAAATAATGGGAACGATGTTCCCAATGTAATTTTTTTGCAATTTTTCTCTTTAATAAGGTATCTTATTGCTCTAGAATGAAGGTTTTTGCCAATGCTTTGAAACGTTTTAGATTTATCCACCAATAAGTACATGATGGTACCAATAGTGTGAGGTTCATCTTTAGTCAAGTCACCATCCATCGAAACCAGTTCATGGACCCAAGTCAAAACGATGCCATAGAGGAAATTGAGTGAAGAATTCCTCACCACAAAATGACGTTGAGTTTTTGCTGATGAAGCCAAAAGTCCATACATCTTCTTGAAAAATTGATCGCTTCGATATTCTACTTTATGCTTGCCAATCCCACTAACATCTGTTTCAATGTTATTCATCCATAATTTCATAACTCCCGGCCAATCACGATCCAATTCAAATTCATCGACCAACCATCTTCTCTTAGGTATAGGATTTCTTATCATTTTTTTATGTCCATCTGTTGCATCACCTTTTCCTATCCATTTATCCTTCTTTTGCTTTGAGACAAATTTCTTTTCTCCAGGGATACATCCCTCAGCCTCAAAATCTCCCATTAATATCCCAACAAGTTTCTCTAAAACCAAGTTGGTGTAGTCAAAACAACACATGTAAACCGACCCTATACTTTTATTATAGAAGAAATCATATGGGGACAGTGTTGCAATGATAATCAATGGTTTTGATAATTGAGAAGATGCACTTCCAGAGTTATTAAAGGAATTTGGATCGGCACCACAAAGTATAGAAACGTACTTTACTATACCGATTTGATACATGTTTCTAGCAGCTTCAGATGTCAAAACAATAACCACTTTTGAGTTTTCAATTAAAGATTCATGTAAAGGAGTGAGCCCATTCGCTGTATACGTCGTATGGAGAACATTGTAGGATTTCTTTTGATTGAATTTATGGTCGGATAACATATCACCGAATTTTTGAAACACCTCTTCTCCAGAATACAACTGTTGACTGGTTTCATTGGTGGCTTTGTTGGGATAGATGGGATTAAGAAGTGGTGTTAAAAGGAGAATATGATCCACCGAATCTTTTGTTGAGTTGATAAACTTTGAAATGGGTAAAGTTTCATTGAAATCCCGGACCAAAGTAATAGATTTCTGATATGCCAATTCGGAGAGTTTTTTATGTTTTGCCCATAAATCAGGATTTACATTCTTGAACAAACTAATTTGATCTTCCTTAGCTGATGCTTCACCTCTGGGGAAAAGTTCAGACCATTTGGGTAATTTCTTTTGTAATTTTTCAATTCTAGAGAAACTTTGATTGAAAGTTTCTTCATCAAGGGTACCATTTGCAATAGCTTTTTCCATGGATTCTATAGCTTCATTTTGAAGGGCTAAATCATGACATACCATTACCAAGTCACAACCTGCAGAAATTGCCAATACCACACCTTGACCCAAACCTATGGAATGATATAAAGCATCCATTTCCAAACATTCACTGATAACAAACCCCTTAAATTTCATTTCTTGCCTCAACAACTGGTTAATTACCACGGGAGATAAACAAGCATGAGATTCATCAAGACTAATGGTGGGGACACCACAACCGGCAGCACTGATACCATCAAGAAGTCCCTCATCAATTAACTTACCAAACGGTACACTATTGAAGTGTTTGATTTGATCCAATGAATCACTAATCATGGGTAATTCTAACAACGAATCAACGGTGGCATTTCCAATACCTGGAAAATGTTTCCCTACTGTAAAAAGTCCACCATCTTGAAGGCCCCTGGCACAAGCAAATCCATACTTGGTGACAGTTTCAATGGTAGTTCCAAAACTACGGACTCCCACCAACTGATGGGAAAGCTTCGTCACCACATCAAGCACTGGACCCAATATAATCAGAAATCCAATATGTTTAAGTTCAATTGCCACTGCTTTCAGGATCTCATAAACCAACTCTGTATCTCCCGTGGCCGCTAAAGCCATGGCACCAGGACACTGAGTCAAAAAATCCGGATCAAACAAAGAGTTCATCATTCCTCCTTCCTCATCAATAGCAAACAAAATGGGATATTTATAATTGGCTTCACTAAAGGCGATATACTGAAGGTCTCTTATAAGCTTCGTCATTTGGGCCACAGACACGGCGTTTTTTCGAGACAAAATCATGGACGACACATGATTGTCAACTATAAGGTGGTAAGCCTGGGGAGTGACGGTTGTTCCCTGGAATCCACCACAAAGGAGCTGCCCAACATGGATTGGGGCCAGATTCAGCGGGCTCATTATATGGTGTAGAGAGGGAATCGGCGACGGTTTAACCTGGGGACCCGGTCACGTGACACAAACTGAGTGGTGAGATCTAAGGCGATGGGGTGGGGAGATGGTGGGGTTTTGAGGTCAGGCAGAGAATGGTCCGAGAGAGGGAAGGGAAAGGAAAGGGAAGAGAAAGGTAAATAAGGAGAAATGGGGAGGGGGTGGAGAAATTGGTAGTTCTATTATTTGGAGGATTAGGTGGAAATCCCGCTAAAGGGAGAAATGGAGATTAACGGTAAGGGAAGATTAGGGGAAGATTAGTGGGGTGTAGTGGGGACTAGTGGGGACTAGTAGGGTGTGTTAAAGGGTCTAGGTGTTAAAGGGTCTAGCAGGTGTAGTGAGGAATCCAGGGTAATTGGCCAGAACCAGCGGAACCACCACAGCCAGCCGAACCACCACCACCAGCGGAGTTCCAAGGAGTTCCAACAAGTTCCAAGGAAAGTCTTCCTACTATGGGAGCTAAGCTTACATTAATTAGTATTATTAGTATTGTCACTATTTCGGTATTTTCACCATTTCCATATTTAGGATGTTTCCATATTTTGGGTGGTTCCAGGTTTTGGATGGTGGTGGTTACTGAAGATTACCCGCCAATAACCTCTTCTGGTTAGTGGATTATCACCTCTACAATGATTAAACTTTGGCATGTTTAATGGGTTTGATTGGTAGAGTAAATGGTTTGAAGTTGTGGTGACGCGACAATCGAAAGAAAGACTCGACAATAGAGAATGAGACTGGAGACTGGAGACTGGAGACTTCGCACCGGAATAGTCAAGGTTGCATCGACTTACTGGTGGCAGTGAAGGTGGCAGTGACTGTGGCAATGAACGTGATGGCAAAGTTGATGGAAATTGTCACCTTTTCATTTTAAGGGAATGTTCCACTTCAGTACGGGGAGTAAAATCGGCACTTCGTCCAGTGAAGGCTGTACAACAGAATAAATCGTCGCTGATTCCGCTTTATGTTTCTGTACAATAGGATAAATCATCGCTAATTTTACCCAGTGAAGGTTTACACAGAACATCTGTACCACAGAATAAATCATCGCTAATTTTATCCATTATAGTAAATTAAACTCTTGAAACGTCACTAAGCTATAATACTAAAGTGGATATCTCACTAAAGATTTAACTATGATTAACTATAGAATAATAACCACCTCTTGCAAATAACCACCCGGTAAGAAGTGGGCATAGTATGGGGTGTAATAGTAGAGAGGAGGGTATTGATCACTACATCCCTGATGGGTATTGTATACTATTGAGTAACTATCATTGGTTGGTATTAAATTATGAGGGTTCCACTATGAAGGATCCACTATGAGGGTTTCAATGTGAACGATCCACCATGGGAGATTCTGTTGTGTCTTGTGTCGTGTGTCTGTGTCGTGTGTCTGTGTCGTGTGTCGTGTGTCTGTGTCGTGTGTCGTGTGTCTGTGTCGTGTGTCGTGTGTCTGTGTCGTGTGTCGTGTGTCTGTGTCGTGTGTCGTGTGTCTGTGTCGTGTGTCGTGTGTCTGTGTCGTATTATCGTATTATGTATTATTGTATTATGTACTATGTGCTCTAATCTGTCGCATTCCCTTCATCTCTATCCTCCTCCCCATGGGGATCCCCACGTTATGGGAAGTTCTCAGCACCAGCTGTGACCAAAGACTACTGCTAGATGAATTCGTGGGAACTTTCACCGCCTTAAAAAATCGTCCGCCCCGCCTAGCCATTGATGCCTATATGTTTGTGTTCAAATCGGCCGTGAGTCTTGAGGATGCTAGCGAGGATACTGGTGAACACTGCTTAAAGGCTATGGCGGTGATTGTCCTGAACTTTGTATCGAAAATCATGTATTTAGTGGGTCTTAACATTTCCTTCGTGGTGGTTTTCGATGGGAGATGGAAACCTAATAAGCTCCGCCACCAACTCCCGTCTGGAATGGCCATGGCCATGTCCAATTATGACTCTCACCTTCACCAGTTCTTGACTTGCCCCCGGTCCCAATATACCGAGGATTCTCCAGTAATTGAAGCTATAAAGACCAGAATGGAACTCCTTGGTGTGGATTGGTTCCAGGCTCCAGCAGAGGCCGAGGCTCAGTGTGCTTACTTTCAGCGTTTGGGTGTGGTGGATTATGTTCTTTCAGATGATGTTGATACGTTAGTTTTCGGGGCCACGGCTGTTTTGAGAAATTTCAGTCGATTTAAGGAGGATAAGGCCAGTTCACCTCACAAATCTACTTCTACCCCCACAAATAATCCAATTGCTACTGCCAGATTTTACGTTACTCCCATTAGGTTGGAACAGATCGAGAAAATCACTGGACTTTCAACTGCTAGATTGATATTTTTGGCTACTTTGGGTGGTGGTGATTATTCAAAAGGGGTAAACCGGATCGGAGTCACCAATGCTACCAAATTGGCCCTTTGTGGTACATCCTATGCAGCATATTATCATCGGAAACTTCAGAAGAAGGAACTTAAGGCTTCCAAACCTCGAGCAAAAGTTTCACCAATCCCGGACTTTGCAAGTAAATTGACCCAATGCTTCACCAAATCTCCCGTACACTCATCAATAATTCCATGGAACCAAATCATTCCTTCTCAGAATCGACAAGCCATGTTGAATACGTTTTTGGTGGAATTGAATCATTATATCACTGATTGTCCTAGAGACATATTCGGAAGATCAATAACGTTGACCCAGGCATTAAAGTTTGACGAATATTATACATTATTATATCTATTCCCAATCATAGATGTGGGGGTTTTCAAATTCAGGCCAAACCTCAACTTTGGAGAAATCCATGCCATTGATAAGGATATTAACTTGAAGGGAATAATTTTAACTGATGATTCTACTAGTGATTTTACTGATTTTACTGATGATTCTAGTAGTGATTTATCTGGAAAGAAAACTGTACCTTTAACAAGACTTTGTAATGAATCATTAATAATTGGCCAACTGATGATTCTGTGGGGAAATAATGGAGACATTACCCAGCAAAAATTCATTTCTCATGATATATCATCAAATATATCTGAAGATAAAATTAATACTAATAATAAAAACTGTTTATTCATACCAACGACCTTCGACTTGCGGGCAAAGAATATCGTTGCGAAGTTGCTCACGTATGAAATGGACTTTTCGAATGATGAAATTATTTGGATATCTCGTTCTAAAATGATGGATAATTTGGAGTACGTGATGATTAAATTTGATATCTCCAAGATTGGCCAACTTTTTCCAAATCTAATTGAAGGAAAAAGACAAGAGTCAATATCATCACCTACTTTAAGTACTCAGGATACCGGAAGCCCCTCCAAATCGAAACAAGACTCGATATGGCTTCCTAGATCACTCGTTCAAATTATGAATCCACAAATCCTTCAAAGATTTGATAAACACTCCATCAGTTCTCCTAGTAAATCTAAACTTACTAATCAAAAAACAACTTTGGAAAATTTTGGATTCAGTTTACCACCCAAAAAATCACCAGTTTTAAGTGCTAACAACTCTCCAACCAGAGGAAGCATCCAAACTTCACCACTAAGGAAAATCAATACCCGAAAATCAAAATCCCCCGTCAAACTTTTACCAGGCCAACAAAACATCACTCTGTTTTTTGGATCTCCAACAAAGGAAGAGAAGAGATCAGCCTTAACGGGAAGAAAGGAATTAAGGGGAGATTTGGAGAATCCGTTTATGGATGGAATAAGCATATCAAAAGCAAAGGCAAACTCGTACCAGATTGGTACCTCCAAGACAAACAAAACAAACCCTGTTTTTAATCTTAATATTCCAACATTACCTCCCAAGAGACGAATTTCTAGTGGGAGCGAAAGTCCACCTGCCATGAAGGCACAGAAATGTGTTCAAGTAAGAGCCCACAAAGAAGAAGTGGATAATTCAAATGGCGATGGCACTTCATTGATTGAAGTGGATTATCTCGGTAACCCTATTAGGAATCCTATCGGGAGCTCTGTGGTTATGATCGAGGATGAAAGTAGTTGACATTTCATGATACCATGCTGAAACACATAGTTAAAACATATACACTAGGATTAGGATATTATATATATATATTTATACTTACTAGAACACAATCGATTTAGGAGATATACCATAATTTGAACCAATACCTTAGAAAGGATCCACATAGATAATTTATAATTGTTAAATCTATTCGTGTGATATTTGATACATAATCAGTCAATCCATATAAATCCAGTAGAAGATATTTTCTCCTAACAAGAATTATAAATGATTAATAGTATGATATACATATAAACTTCAAGTATTATTCTTAGTGAGGTATAGTCCATACCCATAAGTGGTAGAACATTCTTTAATCTCATAGTATGTTATTCCTAGCTATAGGATTCTCTTTAAGTATTTAAAATATACATCCTTTCAGTAAAGTATGTTTGTACTTCAATACATTAATTAAAGGACTTTTCAAAGTAATGTAGTATTTGTTATGGTATAAATCATCATTATTAATTTTCAAAGTATTAAAACCATTTGTATTAGTTTATATCAAACTTCCCTTGAATTCAAGACTCCATAAACTCCAAGCTAATTCCACTTTATTTATCTTATTCCTTCTTTTCATTAATATTCTTCTCTCTATTAATATTTATAGCTTTAATACTTGAATATGTATGTAACATATATTACTTCTACATTAGTATTATAATTCCTAACATATGATTGATATAATTTTCAAATGTAACGTTACTTTATTATACTTCTTGTCATCCATTAAGAATTAACAGTGTTGAGGAAGGTATTTTATATTGATGTATTCTACTTAACTACCGTATAGTTCTTGTGGTAAGAATACTATTTTTCTCCACCAGCGCGATATAATTCGCGATAACCACTTCTCTTCTTGCAACCATGGTGAACTCTGCCACTCCCAACAAGAAGATATTCGACCAGTCCGATGTGGGTGTTTTCAAACGCCTGAAAGCATACGTGAAACTCCATCATACTCTCAATAAAGTCATTGAAAAAGTCAGAGGTAAGGAAGTCCCTCAGAGCTGTTTGGAAATGAAGTATGTTACTAGAGAAGGCTCTAAAACCATCAATAGAAGCAAGCTAGAGGGCCCAATTGAACATCAATCCGAAATCCAATCTCTTCCTGCAAAAGTTGGCTCATTCACGAGCGAAAATTACGTTTCCAAGGGATTGATCAACATGCTTGATTCCTTACATCAACTCATAGATGAAACCCCTCCACTCGAAGGACCTCGAAGATTTGGAAACTTGGCGTGTCGAGAGTGGCACGATAAGATGATTGCCAACTCGTCTGTACTCATAATGGATAACACCGGAGTAGTTGAATCCGAATCCAATGCTTCCATTGTCGAAGAATTGAGATACTATTTGGTCAATTCATTTGGATCTCAACTCAGACTTGATTACGGTACTGGCCATGAACTTTCATTTTTAGCATTCATAGGCGGATTATTTGATTCGGGAATATGGGACTATGAACAAATTATAGGGGTGGATTTATTAACAGTATTTGCCAAGTATTACGACTTAGTAAGAAGACTAATCTTGGATTATAATTTAGAACCAGCTGGTTCTCATGGGGTATGGGGATTAGATGACCATTTTCATTTGATATATATAATTGGAGCTGCTCAATTCTCCACTTCAAAGATGGCCCCCATAGTGTCCCAGGTGCTCACAGGACAAATAATTAACACTTTCAAGGCTACCAACTTGTATGTTAATGCCATAGCATTTATCTTCAAAATAAAACTGGGTCCATTTAATGAACATTCCCCAATTCTTTACGATATTCATGCCGCAGTTCATTTATGGTCTAAAGTTCTTCAAGGATTATTGAAAATGTATGAAGTTGAAGTGTTCAGCAAGTTTCCTGTGGTACAACACTTTTGGTTTGGTGAGGTATTTTATTCGTGGGTAGATAAAGATACCACTCGTGCGTTGCCCGTGAATCCAAGAAGCGATGATAAAGAAGAGTCTGATGAAGTGGGGATGATCGGCAATAGAGGTGTACATACCACAAGGACAAACATTTCCATGACTGCTGCACCTTGGGCAATGGGCAATAGAGGTTCTACAAATGCCAACCTTCCTAATAGACGATAAACATTTAAACGATGCAATGAAGCAACAACATATATTATGACTTATTAATAATTAGGCTCTTTGAGCCTTAAAATTGAATGGGGACCGACATAATGGACAAGTACTACTTCCAGAACTCTTGAACCATTTATAAAGACATGCAGCGTGAAATTTATTGTTACAAGTTGAACAAGTCTTGGAAGGAAGAGACAAATCTTGATGCAAAATGGAGTAACAAATAGCACATTCTTCAAAGCCAGAGAAATGAAGGTTGACGTTTTTGTTGAACAATTCAATTGCTTCCATGATAGAACCATTAGTCAAAGAGATGACTCTTTGAGATGCCAATAACCATGCCTTCCATTGATTTTCCTTAACACCTAAACGAAGAGGTCCAGTAACCTTGACATTTTCAAGTGGGTAAATTGTAGGTATTTTGATTATCATTTCCATTGTGTACTCATCAATAAGATAAACGGATTTGATCTCATTTATGACTTTGTTTACCTTAATCGTCAAGTTTTCATCTTTGGATTCCAATTCTGCCTTTGCATTAGTGACTTCTGCCAAAATCTTATTAATTAAAATTGGAGATACGGTATTGGAGGAGAATTTTTCGATGATTTGTTTAAGTTGACGATCTCTAATTTCTTTGAACCAGGTTTGGATCTGTGATCCTAAAAATCTGAAAGAAAGGAAGTAAAGGTGAAGTAATAAGACTTCAAATTCGATATGAAGAGAATCTCCCAAGGCATTTTTAGGACTGTATGTTTCGATAGATCCACAATTTCCAAGCAATTTTGTCATTAAATTGTTATCATTAACATCTACTTGGTCGAAGATAAAATCGAAGAGCTTCTCAATCATTCCAGTTTCCTTGAGTTGATTAACGTATTCATTCTTCATTGAGAATGTAATATCTTCAAAGTGAGTGAAAATTAAAACCCAGCTCCACAAATATTTTGCCATAGCAGAACTTTCAATCTCAACATCATCTATGGCTGTTTTAATATTTGCAATCAATGATTCTGGCAAAACTGCTTGATATTCCAATTTTTCTTCTTCACTCAACTTAGATTTACTCAATTGATATTCAACAACGAAGTCCTGTTGTTGAACTTTGATGATATTTTGCAATATACCAACAACAATACGTTGGATTGGAATGAATTCACAAGTAGAAAGTAATTCATATAACTGAGAAAGTTTAGGACTAGAGATCTTGATAGGAATATCCACTTGATTGAATAATCTTTGCACAAGTTCATGGATTAATGAAATTGGTTGATTATTCACACGAACATCATTTTCTATCAATTCTTTATTTAATAAAAGATCCAACAATTCTTCCTTCATCTCATCAAATGATTCCAACTCCTTTTGTTTCAACATCAAGATCAATTTCAAGGTAAAATATCTCAAGTCATATCTATCCAATTCAGTCTCACAAATACTCAAGTTGTCACTAATGAGTCTGGAAGTTAATTCCCAAAATTTGTCGGTTAAGCTATCATTGAATCTAATTAGTCCACCAAAGAGTCTGGTTAATTGAACTCTCATGATAATAAATTCTTCATCGTAAGCAATGTCGGAATCTAACCAAGTAGAAAATTGGTTGATAATCATTGCTAATCTATGTGGAGGTACAACATCATAAATTTCATCAGAATTGAAAAAATTTATTAATAAAGTAACCCACTTGATTCCTTCTTTCAAAATCAGATCAGTTTTCCTTACACCCAAAATCTCAGCTGCCACATAATTACGGACTTTATCAAAGTTAGCTGATTTAGAATTGAAATAATTCGAGCAGCTTTGAATGAGTACCGCAGCCTGTAACAAATTGGAACCAATCATCTGAGTGAAATTAATGTTTGCATCTTCAATTTCATTTAAAGATACCCCATTAAGAGCTTGCTCTACTATCAATTTATAGATGCGGGCAGAATAGAACTTGTTAAACTTTCCTGACTTCATATCGAGCAATAACCAATCAACAATATTATCCTCTCCATCAGTTGGATCATTCAAGAGGTTATTGAAAGAAATGCTATTGATAATATTCTCATTGGAAGCTATGATTTGTTCCTTAAGGTGAAGTATTTCATCGGTATCCTCCATTTTATCTTTGGAAGTAGTGAATAAATAATCTTTCAAATATTCAGAAACAAAGTAACTTAAGATTGAAACTTCCGTTCCATTTTGCTGAGTTGATAACTCAGTAATAAACTTGGCTAAAACAATGATTGGACCATTGGGTGAGTGTGGGGTATTTGCTTCAATATCCTCTGGTAGAATCAATGCGATGTTCTGTTCTATCGGATTTGAAACTGATAATGATACATGATTAAATCCACCTAATGCAGATTTTATGGCATCTTGATATTTGGTCAAGCTTAACTTCCAATCTTTCAAAAATAATGCAATGGCTTTGAAATCACTGGATGTATCACAGGATTGAATATATTGCCACAAAGTTTCCTCAATGAACTGCTTGTTTAATTTGTTGAAGAATTCTTTTGTTTTGGATTCATTAATGTGTTTCCAACCAAGAGCAACGAAGCTTTGGAAGTTTTCATTGGTCAAGATATCTTCCAGGACTTGCGAAGTTGAAAACTTTTCAATTAATTGTTTAGACAATGTCTCATCCTTCATTGCAGCATCAATAATATTATTTGCAATTACCTTATTGTTCAAATATGAGTACAACAATTCTCTCTCCGAGGTGGTAGTGGTACGTTTCTTAGAAAGTCCAACAAGAAAACTATAAATTTCAGGGTAGCTTTCTTCATTCATGTTAACAAATGGACCAACAGCTTCAACCAAATTGATAATAGAGCTTTTATCAACCATTGTTAATTTGAGGTAGAAATCGTTAATCACTTCCTCTATATTTGGTATAGTGGTTACCTTCAAAAAATCTACCAAGAGATCAAGAGGTTGTTGAATAAATCTTTCTTCCACGAAAGAAGGAAGCATTTCTATCAATTCCAAGAATTTATCATCAGGAATCTTTTTGGTTTTGTCTAGTATGGTTTGAATTATTTTGAAGCAAACACCGGGGTTTTGGACAGATGAATCTTCGAGAATAATATCTAATAATTTGCTTGCAAGGGTGAATATTGAACTTTTATCTTCACAGTTGGCTAAAACTTTGAAATAAACTTCAAAAACTTTTTCAATTGATGCTTCAAAGTTCTTTTCCAATTCACATCCAGAAGACTCCACAAACTTATTGAGCGAATTGTTCAAGTCTACCAAAATGTCAGGGTATAATCCTCGAGAACATTCAATGAAGGATGATAATTCAGAATATAACAGTTGATATTTGGTTTGTTCATTAGGTCTAGGATTTGACTTGGCTAAGCAGTCGAGAGAAGTGTAGATAATCAAGTGAGATAACTTTTCAAGACTGTATTTCTTGTTCGATCTTTGGTTGAAAACTTTGAACAACTTCACCATACATTCAAATGATTTGGTCTTATACTCAATTGTCATAGATGATTTGAATTGTTTTGAAATGATCTTCAAAACCTGCTCCACATCTTCGTAATTTTGGAAACTGAAGAAATCAGTATCTTCATCATCTCCACATTGTAATACTTCAAAGAAGTGTGCAATCATGGCATAAAATGCTGGATCCAGGTTACAAGGACCTATTTTGATGTATTCGATTAATCTGGAGTAACTTTTAGATCCACCCAATTCCCAAAAGGATTTCTTTATCTTTAGTTTTCTGGCCTTTTCACCTCCACTAAATTCCGTGAGTATGATCAATGTATCCCAAAGTTGTAAGATTATATTGGAATAAACAATATTGTTGTTGGTGGATTTGGTTTTGAATTTAACATTCTTGATGAACTTTTTAGAAATCAGCTTGAATAATGTTTTGGGATCATCAAGCTTGTTGATAAAATCAGACTCTTTAAACAATCCTTTTGTTAATGAAAGAATAGATTTAAATAATGCCAAATTGAGGGTTTCATTCACTAACGAAGTACCCAAAAAGTCCCATATTTTCTCCAGATTCAACAACAATTCGATTTCATGGTTTAATGCCGGGTTTTCCACCTCGATTTTCAAGATCTTGTTCAACATATTTAAACATCCACCAACCAATCGTTCATATTTGCCTATTAAGTCTTCTTCTTTTGTATATCTCTTATCACTCAAACTTTCTGGGGATTCGAGAGTGATACCTGTAACAATGAAGCCCACGATTTGTTCATAAAACAACGTCCAGATCTTTTCGATCTTTTCCTTATCATTCTGAAAGCTCAGTAAAAGTGTTTTGTAAGTTGAGATTGCCACCAAACGGTCATTGTCGAATAATCCATAGAGCCACACCGGGATGGAACTTCCAAGATACCTTGAAAATGATTTGCCACCGACCAATTGAAGGAACTTGGCTTGGACTTGGTGAGATAAGATTCTAACGGTTCTGGAATTATCTATGGCCAATTTGGGATATATTTGCATCCATGAAATAATGGTGACATCATCCTTCAAGCTGGAAGTAATGGATTCACTTTCAAACGACTCGATGAGCTCATTGAGCGACTTTTCTTTGGTGATGGAGTCCTTCTTAAGCAAAGATTTGAAGATAATGGTGATATTTGCATCGGGAATACTCGAAGTTTCAGGCAACCCTGTGAAGTAATTCAAAGTAACTGAGTAGCCATCGTGGCCCAAATCACCATTGAAGTAACTCATAAGGCTTTAGTATAAAAGTGAAAGAAAAAGTGATGTTCAGAAGTCGAAACTTTTCGAAACTTTTGTCTCAACCTCAAGATAGTAGTGAGTGAGTAAATGAGTGAGAAGTGAGTGAAAAGTGAGTGAGTAATCTGAGAATAAGAACAACGATGGAACTGAAAAATCCCAATTTCGATTTACATCATGTGGCGATTTTCTTCTACAGAATAGTGAGTTTATAATTTATAATCGTTGTAGTAATATGATATTGAATGCTGAGAATATATTAATGAGAATGGTGGATGTTGCTCTAGATGGAAACTGATTAGTAAGAGGTGAATAATTGTGAAAACCTCATTATTCTGATGATGTTTCCATGATGATTGAATGGCAGAATGAACAGCTATCAAGAAAGCTGTCAAAGATGGTTGAATTCAATTTCGTTCAATTTAAATTTGGTTCAATTCAATTTGGTTCAATTCAACTTGGTTCAACTCAACTTGGTTCAATTTAAATTCCTAGGGCATTGTAAAATTGCTGAACTGCTTGGGACACAGTAACTTTACTAGGATGAAAATTCAAGATTTCTAGGTGATCTTTATTAGTAGCACGGGAGATTGCAACATAAACTTGACCTTTTTCAAACACTTTCTTCAAATCAACCTTAAGGCGATCAATAGTTTGTCCTTGTGCTTTATGAATAGACATTGCCCAAGATAATAATAATGGTAATTGTTCTCTAACAATTTTAGGGTTATGGGAATCTCCCAGGAAACCAGTGGGTTTACCCACATCAATGCTGAATTCATGTCTTTCAACAAAAACGAGGTTATCATATCCTCTAACCTTGAAATTAACCACTGGTAATAAATCCACTTCCAATTGCACGCTTGCAACCTGACACAATTTATCAAATGCTGCTTTTCTGTCGTAAGGTACCTTGTTATATTTTTGTACTTGATCATCCAGCCAATCACTGGTAGAACTCACTCTACTGGATAATAATCTCATTTCATCCAAAATTTGAGGGTCTGAAACGTCTGGAATCCCGTAGACATCGTTGATTTTATTCCAGAGTTTTAAGGTACTGAAAAACATCACAGTTCCCACAGATCCATTGACAATATCCGATGAAAGGTTTATCAAATACATCACCTGAGCACCTTCTTTTAATTCTAAGGTATCTTCACACATTAGATTATCCAATTGTTTGACTTCTAGTTCTTTAGTGGTATTATCCTTAGCTTTAAATACAAGTTGTTTGGATCTTAACTGGTTGAGTCTTGACATATTTGCTTGTTTGACTTCCCATCTTGTGGGGTATAATTCTGTAGGCTCTATGCCATCTAGATATTGAACTTTTCTTGATAATTTATGAAATTTGGCTTCAATTTCTTGGTTAATCTTACCACAACGTAAAGCATTTAACATATCAATTAATTCCAGGTCACCCTTTTGTCTGAAGACTTTATGCAATACAATAGTTTTATTAATGACAATTTTCCAAGCATCAGTGTCGAAGCAAAACTTGGGTTCGCCTCCTTTTCCACGAGGAACTATGGGAGGCAATTGGAAGAAATCTCCAGTACAAACAATTTGAATACCTCCAAATGGCCTGCTATTTCCCCGAAGTTGTTTTGCAAGCTCATTTAACTTCTCAAAGAGTTGACCATCAATCATGGAAATTTCATCTATAATTAACACTTTTAAAGATCTCCATTTCTGTAACTGATAATGGTTTTTACTTATTCTTCTGAACATTTCCGTGACCCCAGAAGTACCCAAACCGATACTCAAATATTTGTGAAGTGTTTGTCCTCCAATATTACAAGCAGCCATTCCTGTAGAAGCAGTTAATCCCACGTTATCCCTATAAATTGCTTTAAGTCTTTTGACCAATTCTCTTAAAACCACAGATTTACCTGTACCTGCACTTCCGGTGAAGAAGACGTTTTTCTTATCATTAACCACTGAATGAATCACTTTGAGTTGTTCTTCACTTAAGGTGGTTGAAGGTTTGGCTTCTTCTGCCATGGATGAAGAGGCCGAGTTTAATCTTGGGATCTTCCGAGGTTGCCCACGAAACTCAAACATAGATGAACCTTCTCTTTTCAACAGAGGCTTTTCCGATTTGATTTCAGGTTTAGGGGTAGGGGTATCCTTGGTTGGAGAGGTGATATCGATAATTTCATTTGGGGACGAGTTAGATTGAAATCTTTTATTACCGGAGTTATTGAATGAGCGACTTAACGCAGGATTGCTGAAGTTATTCACTTCAATAGAATCAAAAGACGTATCTGAGCTTGAAACATCATCGAACTCATTGGTGGATTTGAGACTGGTAGTAAGACGAGATATTGATCTAGTGAGTTCTACTTTTGGTTTCACATTTATTGGCTTGGAAGGAGGAACACGATTAAAGAAGTTCGCTATGGGCTTTTGTTTCGACCGGGATTTGATGGAACTGGTGGAACTCATGACATCGATGGTAAGAAAGATGAAGCGGTTTGTAAGTTGATGATAATTTCATAGTAAACAACGCGCTTAACTAATGCGCGTCGCGTCACCAAGATGACATCTCCATCAGATTAACAGCCATACTTCAAAATCAACCAAATCAATGAAAGGAACAACAAACGAAGGAATTGATAACTTCAATGGAAAATGGCTTGGATATTTCGTTTTCCCGTTTGGGTCTAACCATTTGTGAATTATGTTTTGGATAAATTAAAGGTTATAAATATGAAGATTTTATAGAATTATAATTACTCCATTCTATATATAAAGAACAAATAGTAACAAAATTGTAGATTATGTTTAAAAATTTATTAACAGTATTCGTACCTATATTATTCTTTAGTTTATTTGTATTCTTCTCATATAAGTTATTAAATTATTTTAGTTCATTTAAGTTATTGAATTATTATGAAATATTAACTTATATTATTTAAAAGATTTCATCATTCTTTTGCTCTAATATAAAATACATTTATAATCAACATTATTATTCTGTGTTAATTTAATTGAAATATAACCTCATTTAAAGATGAATCAACATCCATTGATTAAAAGTCAAATAGTGGCACCAAGTGGCAAGTGATGCGAATGATGTAAGGGGACGATGTGGATAAAGAAAAATCGCCAATACTTCATCTGAAAGATGACAGAAGTTGTAAAATTATCTGAAGGAAACGAAGAAGGAAATGAAGAAAAGGAAAGGGAAACAAATATGAAAGTAGTTGAGGGAATTCATAAGTGAAGTCTACTTAATCTGTTGTGTTAAGTAACTTGAAATGGACTTTAAAAGGACATTAATTGGACTTGAATGGACTTTAATTGGACATTAAATCGACATTAATTGGACTTCAAATGGACCATAAATGGACTTTAACTGTTGATGATTCAGATTTGGCATGAGTACAGGAATGTTATAACCCCATGTCATGATGCTTACTAACTGAGATTATCATAGAAATTCCTCAGGAGTATTCTCAATTCCTCCTGAGTATTGGGTATATTTGTCCAGTTCCGTAAAGTATTCATGGTTAATTCTCATGGTTTATCCGTCTCTCTATTAAATTCTCTCAATATGTATATAATAAATGTGTACCCTCGAATAATTTATATATGTAAACATTCACTTAACTTTGACTAATTCATACATGTATACCTTACTTAATATCTATTGTAACTTGTTATTAATAAAGACTATTTATACAATTATCTCTGACATTGTTCTCTGGTAGTATACAATAGTTATAACACCATAGATTAATAGCCCAGACTATGACCAGACTATGACCAGTTTATGACCAGACTTTGACCAGACTATGTTTGGGAGATTATAGAGATATCTTCAAGGGAATACTCCAATACGAATTACGTTTTATATAACCATGTTAGCAATAGAGCATCTTATTATGGTATAATGACAATTTATCTACAATTATATGGTATGTATAATTAGGTGTCATGTAAACTTAAGTGAGGTTCACTTGCATACGAGGTTCACTTGCATATGTACATTGCATATGATGTATAATTAACCGTCACTTACAATTATAATTATTTAGTCCACCCACATCTTTTCATGATGATCTGTGCCTGATCCAATCAAATTGTCATGCTTCCAGGCACCTATGACTTTCTTCATCATTCACACCAGAGAGCCAGAGCAAGAAGAACTGGAGAACCAGAACCAGAACCAGAAATTCATCGACTCCGCCACTTCAGCTGAGTTGATTTTCAGAGCTTATAGACATGTTATAGTGATACAAGAATTTGTACGATTTGTCTCGTGGTGATAATAGTGGAGGTGGTGGTGGAGTGATGATTGTGGAGGACTCACTCGTCAATTTTGCAGCCTGTAGTTATCACATGCTATATATATATATATATATATATATATTTATATACGTACGGTATCTGACTCGGTTTCCTGAGCCAACCGGCTTCTGCTTCTCTGGTGCCTCGGCAAGTCTCAACTCCCTTACTGATTCCATGAGTCTGGCCCACTCATTGACCCGGTCCATGCACTTGGCAGCCTTCGCACCACCGTGGCATTAACCTCATTAAACTCAGACTTTGTCGCTAACTTTGTCCCTGCACTTTGTTGTCCCTGCGCTTTGTTGTCCCTGCGCTTTGTTGTCGCTATATTGCAGTTGGTTCCAAGATACCAGTACTCAACCTTTATCCCCCAAACATCCCCTTTAGTCCCTTCGGTCCCTTTGGGTCCGTTGTCAAGTAGTCCCTAGCAACCTGGTGATCATGACCTTTCGATTGACCTCACACCTTACACCACACGACTTCTTCCTCGTAATCTCTTCAATCTCATGATAGGTCGTGCCCTCTAGAATCACTAAGGTAACCCTCAACGCCCTACGCCCTACGCCCTATGGCTTACTTCCTATGTGGTAGTTTTAACGGGAAATTTACATCACGTGTCAGATCTGGCACTAAACAATAGGCTTCAATCTTTCATAGGCCGACCAGTGTCGTATTAACCACTCAATTCCATCCCAGAATCTTGTTCATTCCCATCAGATCAATTCGGTGTTGTTTCAGCCATGAAAAATGGCTCGGAAAATCCCAAATTTGGGTCCTTGACAGATCCTGATTCAAAAGGTTCTAAACGACCCAATGTGTTCTCTAAGAGTATTAAGAAGCTCTCCAAATCCACATCCATATTGAACTTTTCCCAAATCGATGAAATTGGCATGACTTTACCTCATCTGTCTTCAAGTAAGCAAAGCAATGTGAATTCCAATCCGTTTGATACCAGTCAAAATGATCAATTTCAAGCCATTGGCTATGACAATGTCACTGCAACCAATAAAGAGCCAATTCATGTCATGTACCTTCCTGAAAGATCCAAAAGTATTCAATCCCCCCGCAAAGTGTCGGTTAGTTCTTCCCATTCCCATGATCAGAAATATGGTCGAGATTATAATGAGGATCAACCTTTAAGCTTATCCAGTAGTGTGGGGAGTTTTTCATCTTTGGACCCTAAATCCAAACCAGAACCTCCGCTTCCATCTCTTGCATCTGTGGGGTTAAACTTGGGAGCATATGGACTTAGCTCCGATGATTTGATGCCTCCTCCTTCCATTGTGCCACATCAGCATACTCAACACAAGAGTCCAATAACTACAACTTCACAAAGTTCTTCGGCTTTATCAGATATGGGACCACCACCATCGAGCTCTACAAAGCATTCTCAACATCCAACTTTGAATACCCGCATAAAATCTGCTTCATCTACCCGAACCATATCACCATCGCTGTTGACTGCATCACCAAAATTGAGCTCCAATCATTCGGTTCAATCATTCGCAACCGTGGCAACTTATAAAAATCAAATGCCTCGTCCAGAGATAGTAGATCAATTATTTGAGAAGCTTTTATCAACCAGAGTGTTTACAGAAAAGGCAGTGAAAACCTTGAGAGATCAACCAACGAAAAGGAAGTGGGAACTTCTTTTGAGAGAGCATGAAACCAATTCTGGATTTGATTTGAAAATCCTTACCAAGCAAGCACAAGCTCATGTTTCAAGAACAGATTCTGAACCACCATCCACATCAAGAACTGAACGTAAGATCAGTGATTCCAAATCTGATGATAACGATAATGAATCATTTAAGCAAAAACCCAAATCTGCAATTAAAGCAATCACCAAATTAGGTTCTACAGGAAAGAAGCTAACATTTGATGAAATAACTTATAATAAACTGAAGAAAAAATCAATAGACTCTTCGATTTCTACGGATAGCGAATATACCAATTCTTTAGCGAAGAAAAAATTTAAAGATGGATCACCTGAATGGTTTGTTACTAGAATCATGGCAAATAAACTTACCCTTCGAGAGTATAAAAAATTGGAAAAACGTTTGGTTGAAAATTCTCTATCAAGTAAATATGGAACTCATTGGGTTCAAAGTTTTGTGGATGCACAGGGAGAAAGTGCCCTCTCAGTGATTCTTGGTCGAATTAATAAGAAAAGTATCAAATCTAATGAAGAATTTGATAAAGAATTTGTTATTATTCGATGTTTAAAACATATTTTAAATGCCGAACGTCATGAAGAAGAAGACTCAGATGAAAATTCATTGGCAACAGCTGTGATTAAGAAGAATAAAGCCCACGTAATCAAATCAATAATTTATTCTTTGGTTTCCCCCAGATTAGCAACTAGAATCTTGGTTACAGAAGTGTTGATCTTCTTATCATATTATCGAAATAACAAGTATTTACCAAATATTCTTGAAAGTATGGTCAACTTACAAGATTTAGTGGGGGATTTTGTTAGATTTCAACCTTGGATGAATTCATTAGAAGGGTTCTTAGATCAATATTTTACTAGTGGAAGTGAAAGGTTAGGAGGTGATTCTAATTTGAAAAATTATTCTTTAACTTCATTATTATTGATAAATGGAATTATGGAAGGTACCAACCAAATTAAGAAAAGAATTTCATTAAGAAGAGAATTCAATGATTCAAGGTTACTTAAAGTTTTTGACAAATTAAAAGTTATCAATAATGAAAGAATTAATGATGAAATGGAAAAATATGAAGAATTTGCTGAAGAAGATTATAATGAATTCTTTAATTTAACTAATAATGTGGCAATATCTAATAGCAATAATTATGAAGTGGTTAGTCTTGATGACTTATTCAAAGATATAAAAGGACAATTTCATGATCCAAATACTGAATCAGATGACGAATCAAATGAATCATTTATGAAATCTATTTTCCAAAAATTCTTAATGTTAAAGGATAGTGGAAGAAATGATCAAGAAGTGAGTAAATTATTGGTTTTAATCGATTCAGTAATGCAACATGTGATTGCTGAATCCACCATGATTGCTTCAGACTCAAATTCGGTGCTTAATAGTTCTATTCAAAGATTGATAGATCGTTTGATTACTGATGAAACTGCTCGTAGAGCAATTTTGGATGCTAGAGAATTATCCAAATCCTTGAAGGTGTTAGAGGAAGAGAAAAAGCAATTGGAGTTAGAAGCAAGCTTTGGTATGAATGAAACAGTTGCCAATCTTAAGAGAGAGATCCGAATCAGTGCAGATAAAATAGCATCACAAGAAAAACATATTGGATTACTTCAAGTTCAAATCCGAAATCTTGAAGAAGATCGTAACCGATCTCAAGCTTATCCTAATCATCTTCAAAATTCAATTTTGGTGTCTTCACCTCTTATCAAGAAGAATTCTGTGAGAGGAAACAAAATAGTTGATGAATTAGAATCTGTATTTTCTTCCAAACAATCTGCATTGAAGCAAGCTGGTACAAAAGAATTAAAAACAAAACACAGCTCATTACCACCACTTCCATATCAAGAGATTTCATTTGTTAACTCGGATGATTTATCGATAATTGAAGAAAGAAGTACCAACAGAAATATTCCCGAGTCTCAAGATGAAGGAACTGATGAAGATTTTAGATTCAACGATACGAAGAATACTTCTACACTGGTTGTATCAGTAAAATCAAGAGATTCTACTAGCAGCAATTTGAATTTGACCAATAATAATTCAAGAACTTCCATATCGGCATCAGTAACAGGAGATCTCGTTTCCAAATCCAACAACTCATCGAAGGACTCTTCTCCAAGTACTCCTGAAAGGAAAAGAAATGAAATAAGGACAGGTAAACTAAATCATGATAGAGCTTCAGTTCCACAAGCAGTTCCACAAGCAGTTGATTCAATCCGTGAAATAGCGGGCATAAAGTTAGAGAATACGTCCGAGCTTCAAGAACTGATAATCCCATCTTCTTCGACCTCAGCACCTCTTGCACCACCACCTCCTCCTTTGCCTAATTTCATGTCTAAGGCCGGTCCTACACCCCCTCCACCTCCACCTCCTCCACCACCCTTACCTGCATTTATTTCAGGAAATTCCACTGGAGGCTTGCTTCCACCTCCACCTCCACCTCCACCTTTACCTGCATTCATATCGGGAGAAAGCAAGCCTGGTATTCCACCACCACCTCCACCATTGCCGAGCTTGTTGGGAGGAACGGATAGCTCTGCACCGACGTCACCAACTACCAGTTCTGTCGCCAACGATACCGCTACTAATACCCCCACCAAAGTCACTTCCACCCCAACTACTTCGAATAAATTTGATGAGTTGAATTTGATCGCAAGACCAAAGACCAAATTGAAGCAAATGCATTGGGACAAGATTGATGATATTAAAGAAACTTTCTGGAGTGGTATTGAACATACTGAAGTTTCAGATAAGCTTTATCAAAAGGGAATTTTAGGAGAAGTTGAGAAAGTTTTCGTGGCCAAATCTTCGGCAATTAAATTGAAGAAAGATATGGAAACAAGTGATTTAGAAGATGGAGTAGTGATTTTACCAAAGAAATTATCATTTCTTCCTCGAGATTTGGCTCAACTGTTTGGTATCAATTTACATATGTATGCAAATCTTTCAGTTGAAAATTTGGTGATTAAGGTTCTTCATTGTGACAAAGATATTCTAGAAAATATCAGTGTGATAGAATTCTTTAATTCTGATTCATTGGTCGAAAACAGTGATTTTATGATGAGAAGTTTCATGCCTTATTCACTTGATTTGGCTAATCCTGAGAAGAAAGCATTGAAAAATTCAAATGAATTGGAACGAGTAGATAAGATATATCTTGAGCTTTGTTTCAATTTGAGAAGTTATTGGAAATCAAGATCTCGTGCCTTAATGTTGATTCAGACTTATCAAAAGGATTACTTGGATCTTTTAAAGAAATTACAATTGATTGATGAAGCTAGTAAGAGTGTTAGAAAATCTGAAAGTTTAAAGAATGTTCTTGGTATCATCAGATCAGTGGGAAATTTCATGAATGACTTTTCTAAACAAGCTATGGGTTTCAAGCTTGATACATTACAAAGATTGAAGTTTATGAAAGATGATAAAAACTCTATGAATTTCCTTCACTATATTGAGAAAATCATTCGTAATGCTTTCCCAGAATATGGTTCATTTGTTGATGAATTAAACTCTTTAAACATTATACAAAATGTATCTATTGAGCAATTAGAAAATGACTGTCACGATTTTGAAAAAACCATCACTAACATCAATAGCTCTATTTCAAAGGGAAATTTGAGTGATCCATCAATGTTACATCCTGAAGATAGAATTTTAAGTAAAGTTTCTGGTCCGTTAGAAAGTGCAAAGATCAAAAATTCACTTCTTCAATCACATTTGCAAAGAACTTTAGGAGATTTTGAATCACTTATGGATTATTTTGGAGAGAATTCAAAAGATCTGAATAGTAGAAACAGTTTCTTCAATAAATTTGTGTCATTTATTATTGAATTTAAGAAAGCACATGTTGAAAATATTCAACGTGAAGAAGATCAGAGAACATATGAAGCTAGAAAGAGAATCATTGAAGAATCAAGACTTAATGTCAAGAGATCGAAGAAAAAATCAGTGGATGACTCCACCAGTAATTTCAATAAGTCATCGAAATCTCAAGCTGAGCAACAAGAGAAATCAGGAAATCCAGAGGAAAATATTCCAGATGAAGAAGAAGACGAATTAGATGATGGAGAAAGTTCAACGAAATCTGAATCTTCAAGTGAAACTTCCACTGCAGTCATCGATAGTTTATTGGAGAGACTTAAGTCTAGTGGACCATCGTTATCGTATTCATCAGCCAAAGATCGCAAGAGCAAAAACAGACGGAGTAAAGCATTATCATTTTATTCATCCATGTCTATGGATGATTTGAGAGAACAAGTCGATGGGCCAGGCAATCCAAGCCGGTCAAACAATGAATATGAAAGTGTGAGTGTTCTTAAGCGGAGAATGACATCTAGAAAGAATCAATCAGAAGGAGCGGTGGGATATAAAACCGATCAAATCATGCTTCGGGCCCAAGCAATGTTGAATCAACTTAGAAGTGAGAAGAATGTCAGTACAGATACAATAATATCTGAGGCCAGTGAAGGCAGTGACCATTCAAATATGGAATAATTTAAATTTGGTACATTCTTCAAGTTGAATTAATTTATCAGGCTATCAGGCTCAAGAAATCTAATTGAACCAAAAGGAAAGGAAAATGAATCCTTGTGGTACAAATCAATTTGCATTATCATCAATATTATAAATTTAATATAATACCTATTAGTTATATATAAACTAATAATTACAAACCAATACTATCGAAACTGACTATGTCACTAATAATTGAATATCTTCCTAATAATGAAATCTCCTCAAGTATGATTATCTCTCCCTAATAATGAATATCTCTCCCTAATAATGAATAATATCTTTCCCTAATAATTGAATATCTCTCCGTAGTAATGAACAATGCCTCATGCTAATACTTTGAGACTGTTACTATTTTTTAAAAAATTTACAAATATATCACATAATTAAGAATACTTCAAGTAAAGTATATTTCATGATTACGTAATCTCACTATACTATAGTTCATAGATTCTGGTGATCTGATGGATGATTTCATTATATCTGGTTATCTACACTCAACAACTATCTCAGTGGTTTGATGACACTTATAAGACCACCTGATAAATAGGGACTTCAGTTGAACCCCACCGCTCAGCAATTCACTCCATTGAGTAGGTAGCTTAGGCAATCCCACCTTTAGGAACATACCAGATATATTTTGCAGCCGACCCTAATTGAAGTAGAAAAGGTGATTTTACATCTAGTACTACTGGTAATATGCTACTTTCCAGCTCAATAAAGGTACCAACAATATCATGAATAATCATACAAAATTATGGTTTGGTCAGAAGTATCACCACTTGGGGTGAGAAGTGATGTCCAACATAAACGGTTCAAACAATCGATATAAGGCACATGGTTAAGAGCTTCCCGAGATATTGATGTCTATATAGTATAAAGCCTGTTGGTCAAGGTATGGTGTTACATTGCTGGCCAATGGTGAATAATGGATCATGGAATATTCAATCCTTCGCCAACATCCAAGTCATCCAATTCATCCAATTATCCAATTCATCCAATTCACCATTCATCCTTGATAACTTCACTTATTCCAGCTTGAGCTCGTTGAAGTTATTCCAATAGTTAAGCTTGATGAAATCAGTCTTTCTCAAAAAATGCATCTTTCTCTCGGAACCTCCAATTCTTACTATCCACAATGACTCAGATTCTACGACACTATAGCTTTATGTTCAACAGTTCAACTGAGCAATTTTTCAAGTCTGAAAATGTCTTTGAACAATCCAAAGCTTTATGTTAATTGGTTGAGTTTATAAGCTCCAAGCACCAATATCTGATTATTCCTTATATTCTTAATACTATTGAATTGTCCTGGTTTATGATTGGATGATCTTCAAATTCCGGATCTGTCTTCTTCATGTAATGATATATGCTGATTGACAGGGACCAAATGGATAGTACAAGAAGTGACTCGTGATCTCTCTGTTGATTCACAACAGACCAGACCATCAAAATAGACTAGACCCTCAAAATCTACTCATCCAAACACTTCATCGTGTGAAAATTTATAGAGGTGGGGGAAGTGGTCCGATATCACCGATTTCCAATTTTCCAGTTCTGATTTTCCAGAAAATCCCATCTTATTACTGATATTCAGGTACTTTTCATTTGGTATTTCCCTGTCTTTTTTTTTTGGTATTTACCTACCTTTCTATGCTAAGTAATCTTTTGGCTATCAGACAGTGATATGGTCTTAAGTTTATGAAAATCACACAATTTCTACTACTTCATATCAATCACCAATTGAGTTGCCATGTCTGTCGAGAAAGGACTTGAAAGAATTTACTAAAGTTAGTGAAGAACTCTCAGGGTCATGATCTTGGGATCACAACCTTGGGTCACAATCTGGGGACCCCCAATAATGCCCCACCAACGCCACATTAACGGTTCGTTTGCAGATGACATGCAAATACGGATGCAGTTAATCTTATCAGTTGAAAAATATTTTGACTCGGGCTCAGGTAAAAAATTTGACATCTCTCACATGCAATGTATCAGGATGAGACTCGGGATGAATCAACGTTCCAGAGTCAATTTTTCAGTTGACTCCATGGCATCGCCTTGTTATCAGTGATTATCGGCACCATATAAGACTACAACAAGCCCCAATACAACCCAGCATAACTTTCCCATAACTACTGACACCATCCCATCAGTATTCACTTGTTGTTTGAGCCAATCAGAATCCGTCACTGTGACTCATCCCAAGTGAAAATTTTTGCCCCATAGTTAATAAGCTCCTGCATACGCACTAGTACAAATTGCCAAGGGCCACCTACTATCAGTTTCATATCCCATCTCCTCCTACCAAAGACTTTCTCCGTTTAGTTTTTACTTATCTACTACTGTCAACGGCCCATAATGCTATCCAGCAGAATCTCCCGCTTAGCCGTGTCCGCTAGAAGGTTTTCTACCGCCAAAGTGCGGCTTGATGCTGTGGTTGTCTCCGGTACCAAGCTTGCCAAAACCATCCGTCATTCCATCGCCGACAAGGTGATCCAATACAACAAAGAGCATTTTCCCGAGCTTGAAGGCTCAGCAGGCGATTTGCGTTTTGAATCCCTCAAATTCCGTCCTTCATTGGCCATTATTCAGGTCGGTTCTCGTCCTGACTCTCTGGCTTATGTCAGATCCAAGTTAAAGGCTGCACAATCTTCTAACATCAAATCCACTTTAATTAAGCTCGATGATACCATCTCTCAGGATGAGTTGTTAGAGGAAATCGACCGTTTGAACAAAGACCCCCACGTCAACGGTTTATTGATCCAATTACCATTGCCAAAACATATTGATGAGACGTTGGTCACCAACTCAGTTTCCACCGTCAAGGACGTGGATGGGTTTGACCGTTACAATGTTGGTGAGCTTGCAAAGCGTGGTGGATCCCCCATGTTCAAACCTTGTACTCCCAACGGTATTATCGAATTAATCAAGACTACTGGGGTGAATCTCAGAGGTAAGACCGCAGTGGTCATCGGCCGTTCTGATATTGTTGGAACTCCGGTGGCTGCCATGTTACGTAATGAGGATTGTACTGTTACCATCTGTCACCGTTACACACAGAATCTCCCTGAAGTGGTTAAGGCCGCTGATATCGTGGTGGCTGCTGTTGGTATCACCGAATACGTCAAGTCCGACTGGATCAAAGACGGTGCGGTGGTTATCGATGTTGGTATTAACTACAAGGACGACCCATCTAGTGCCAATGGTAAGAAGTTGGTTGGAGACGTGGACTACGTCCCTGTCGCAAAGAAGGCATCCTTCATCACTCCAGTTCCAGGAGGTGTTGGCCCCATGACCGTTGCCATGTTGTGTTCCAATGTGTATGATGCTGCGCTCATTCAAGCCAAAAGAGCCCATGAACATGCATTCAAGCCATTGCCATTGGAATTAAAGGATCCAGTCCCATCAGATATTGCCATTTCTCGTGCTCAAAAGCCCAAAAAGATCACCAAGATTGCCGAAGAATTGGGTCTTTTGGAACAAGAATTGGAGCCTTATGGTCATTTTAAGGCCAAGGTCGACCCAAAGAAGATCATTGACAGATTGGATGAACAGGCCGAAGGCGATAAGGTCGCCAATGGTAATTACGTGTTGGTGGCTGGTATCACTCCTACTCCTTTAGGTGAGGGTAAAAGTACCACCACCATGGGATTGACTCAGGCCTTGGGTGCCCACTTAGGCTACAACTCCATTGCCAACGTCAGACAACCTTCCATGGGCCCAACCTTTGGTGTTAAGGGAGGTGCTGCCGGAGGAGGTTATGCCCAAGTTATCCCTATGGACGAGTTCAACATGCATTTAACCGGAGACATCCATGCCATTTCTGCTGCCCAAAACTTGTTATGTGCTGCCGTGGACACAAGAATGTTCCACGAAAGCACTTCCAAGACCATCAAGGGTTTCTACAACAGATTGGTCCCTGCTAAGAAAGGCACCAGAAGTTTCACTCCTTCCATGTTGACCAGATTGAACAATCTCGGAATCACCACTACCAATCCTGACGAATTAACCAATGAAGAGATCGAGCGTTTCGCCAAGCTTGATATCGATCCCGAATCAATTACTATCAAGAGAGTGGTGGACTGTAATGACAGATTTGTTAGAGAAATCACTATTGGTCAAGGTAAGAATGAATCATCCAAGTTCCCACCACGTAAGTCCGGTATGGATATTACTGTTGCTTCTGAATTGATGGCCATTTTAGCTTTATCCACCTCATTAAAAGACTTAAGAGCCAGAGTTGGAAAGATCGTGGTTGGAACCCAAAGAAACTCGGGAGTTGCTATTACTGCTGAAGATATTGGTTGTGCCGGTGCCATTACTGCTTTACTCAAAGATGCCATCAAACCTAACTTGATGCAAACCGTGGAAGGTACTCCAGTGTTTGTTCATGCCGGACCATTTGCCAATATTTCTATTGGTGCTTCGTCTGTGATTGCTGACCGTGTTGCTTTGAAATTAACTTCTCCATCCAACCCTACCAATAGTGGAACGAAGGGATTTGTGGTGACCGAAGCAGGTTTTGATTTCACCATGGGAGGTGAAAGATTCTTTAACATCAAGTGCAGAACTTCCGGTTTCAAACCTGATACCGTGGTTTTGGTGGCTACTTCTAGAGCCTTGAAATTACATGGAGGAGCCACTGATGTCAAGCCAGGTCAACCATTGCCTAAGGAATATACCACCGAAAACCTCGAATTCTTGGAGAAGGGATGTGCTAACATGGCCAAACAAATCGCCAACATCAAGCAATATAATGTTCCAGTAGTGGTTGCTATTAATCAATTCGAAACCGATTCCGAGGCCGAAATTAAGTTGATCCAACAAATGGCCATCAAGGCTGGTGCTGATTACGCAGTTCCTTCCAACCATTGGGCCAAAGGTGGAGCTGGAGCTTTGGAGCTTGCTAAATCTGTGGTTGAAGCGGTCAAATTATCTGATGCTTCTGTGCCACAGAAATTCTTGTACGATGTCAACGATACTGTGGAGAACAAATTATTCTCTATTGCATCCAAGATGTACGGAGCTTCAGCCATTGAATTGTCACCATTAGCTAAGCAACAAATCGAGACTTATACTCAACAAGGGTTCGACAAATTGCCAATTTGTATTGCTAAGACTCAATACTCATTGTCTCATGATCCAAGTTTGAAAGGTGTCCCTACTGGCTTTACTGTCCCCATCAGAGAAGTTAGATGTTCAGCCGGTGCTGGATACTTATATGCATTGGCAGCTGAGATCATGACTATTCCTGGTTTACCTACACATGCTGGATTTATGAATGTAGAAGTTAATGATGAGGGAGAAATTGAAGGATTGTTCTAACCAAAAAATAGATTAATAGACCTGGTCATATGTATTATAGAACATACACCAAAAAGAACATACACAATAAATAAATTATCAAGATTGACAATTGTAAGATTAGCGATTTAAGTAGAATGATGAGAAGTCCATAGTTGGAAGTATGGTGGAAGTGCAGAACTATTGTCATTTCTGGTAGAATCTCTCAACTGGTGTATTTCTAATATTAAACGTAGATGCTCAATCGAATACTAACATCTATAAATCTTCTTTTTAGAACAAATTTGTATATGACGATGCTGAGATTGGAAGACACAATGAATTAAGGTGACTTTATCATTATAAAAATCTATATTCTATACTTTACCATACTCAATATATAACTATACACACTCTATTTTTTATATAAACAATAAGTAATATAAAATATATACCTCTTCTAGGAGGTTATATATATTATTCAGAAGTATATCTTATTATCTTGATATAACTTATATAAGGAATAAATCTATACAACATTTAGCTTTATGACCCAGCATAGCTGGGTTATATATACATTCATTGGTATAACTTATACAACACTTTATTATATGTCCTAATTAACCTGTGGTTATATTCTATAATAATAGGTTTATATTGTATAATAATCGGCTTATATTCTATAATAATAGGTAATATATACTATAAATAAGCTAGTCTTTATGATAACTAAAGCTAAACAAATGAATTATGTAACTCGTTAAATATTTAGACATCTCATAAAGATATAGGTATATTGGTTTAAACGTTATAAGAAACGATTCATATTCATCAAAAATGGGGGATAGGTTCTTGAAACTATGATATTAAATTCGTTCCATCGCCTCTATTTTATTCCTTACATATCTTTATTTTACACCAGATTATAAATTCTAAAAGGTGACAAATTTCTAAAAGATGCTCTGCATTTAGTCCTACAGTAAATTATATAATTTACATCAAAAGTATTATTTTGTCATCATTGCATTAGAATATGGATAGGATTTGTACTAGTCTTCATGAGAAGAAATTGTTAAAAATTAAAGATAGATAAACATAGGTTTGTATATGAGATATCCTGTCCAGTTATTGATCTCGTAAAGATAGAGGTTTCTTTTCCATACTCAACACTTGATATTGATACTAATTTATGAAACATTATTTAGGCTTTAATTCATTATCTTTTCTTTAACTGTTCATAAACTTAGTTACTTCCCTTCAAAGCCATCTGATTAAATGTCTTTCTTCAAATGTCTAGCTTAATTTATTCAAGGCTTCATTAATTTCAACCTCACCTCCATAAAATGGAATTGTTTTGCCAAAAGTATTCTTATTGCCAATCGACTCATAAATCACATCAGCAACATCTTTTCTAGTAACATCGCCAACTTCCTTGCTTTCTAGGCTCAAAACTTTGATGTTTCCCGTGCCAGCATCATCAGTAAGTCTTGCAGGTTGCAAAATAGTAAAGTCCAATGTGTCCTTAAACTCATTCACAAGGATCCGATCAGCATAGTGTTTGGCAACATAGTAATTTCTGAGGGGGGTGTTTTGGAAAAACTCTCGATTTCCAGCATGAATGGCACTTACAAGAACATATCTCTTGGTATTGGCCAATACTGATGCTTCAAATGTCTTGACTGCACTGTCCAAATCCACCTGAAGGAGATTAGATCCTCCAGAACCGGCAGTGAACACCACGGCATCGTGGCCCTTAATATACTCCGCAAGCTCCTTAGTGCTTAAATCTGACAAATTGACATTAAGAGTGGTGATGTTAGAAGAATTGCCCGCAAGCAGTTCGATTTTCCGTTGTTGTTCTTCACTTCTAATCACAGCTGTGGCTTTGTAGAGGGAAAAGTCTTGAGCTAAACGTTGGATGAGCAACTGACCAACCTTGCCGTGAGCTCCAAAGACAATAACAGAAGCTTGAGACATGAGGATAATTAGATGAAGTTAATTGAGGATGAGTTAATTGAGGAGTTACTTGAGGATGAGTTAATTGATGGGGCAAATTATTGACAGGGATATAGTGCAGTTACAGGTTACGTAAGAGTAGGTGCCACAATTGATGCATAGAACAAGAAACAGCGGAAATGTATATATCCGGTGTTATTATATATTATTATATCGGTACAATGCACCAATACCCTTTATCTATGGATTGGTTTATCTTTGTGGATTGGTTCTTTGTGGATTGGTCTATATCTACGATTGGTACTGGATAACATCAGTTATACTGTAATTTACTAGACTATAATACACAATAAAGAAGATAAATCATGAGCAGAATAATCCAATTTGAACCTCTTCAAGAGATATCAAATTAGAATGTGGATTGTACTTATTCTGGGGTGATAGGTTGATTCAGTGTCCTAGCTTGAAGACTGTGACTGTGGTTGTGAAGGTTGTTGAGACTGTGATTGTGCCAACACTTGAGCTTGCTGTTTATTTGCAAGTTGTTGTTGTTGCAATGCTCTCATTTTGGCTTGTTGTATATAAACTTGCTGTCTTTGATGTACCGATTCACGCAAAAGTCCATAAGATTTGGAAAGTAGCATAGAGCCAAATCTAATAGATTGTGTATCATCACTGATACAATTAAGCCTTGAAGGATCCAAACTAAATGGATCTTGCATTCCTTTTTGACTTTCTGAGAGATCATCATCAAATCTCCAATTGGAGTCCAATCTTTTAACAGCATCATGTTTGCTGTCATAAACATTTGGAATGTTGACCTTGGTTGAATTTTTGTCATCAAGATTATCATCATCATTGATGTTCATAAATTCATCTATAATATCATCCGGTCTATCTATCAAGCCTCTTCTATCAATAAACGTACGATTGGCTCTTCCAGCACGTTTTCTTAATCTGAAAATTGGTTCCGATAATTTTGAATCATCTTCGACTTCCGCATTTTGTTTTTGTTGTTGATATCCATATCCATTATTATAAGCGCTAAAATTATGAGTTTCGATGTTGGATAACAATTGGGCAATATAACTGACTGAGGTATACTTTGATTCATTCATTTTATCACTAAGCAATGTCAGCAAATGAGGAAATGCCTTGGATGGAATAAGTTCACCATTAGAGCCTCTAAAAGTTTTCATACCAGGTAAAGGCTTTTTTCCTTCTTCCAATAGCTTTTTGAGTGGTTCGGAAATATAATTGGTTGTGTTTATCTGATGGAAGTTTGCAGCTGCAATAGAAGAGTACGGAATGTGACTTAACTCTTTATAGTTATTATTGGTTGAAATATCAAAGTAAGGTTGATATGGATCATCAATTGCATTGACATATCCCTTATCTTGTTCCTTCCTTTTACGCAACTTTTCAAGGACTGCTCTCTTAATAGTCTCATTCTTCTCTTTCAACACATATGATACCGTTACCAAATCCATATCAGGAATTTTGGATGGTGGTAATTTAACATAAGGTTGTGTGGAAGTACTTGCGCCTTCTTGCTGTAATTGTTGTTGTTGCAACTTGTCTCTACCAAGTCCACCACTTGTACTTGATGCACCAATGCTTTCACGTGGATCAACTTTTCTTTTCTCTCCTCTTCTGGATTTCATTGAACTTTCTCTGTCTTCATCTTCATCCTTTACCTTAACCACCTTCTTTCTCTTATGTGGATAGAACAAGTAATCATCTCCCTTTACACCAACAGCACGCTTCAAATTCTTTGCATCACAACGTAACTTGAATATTGCTTGTTCTGCTTCCCAATCTTGAGCTTTTAATAACTCTCTTTGCGTTACGTTCAAGATTAACTCGCGGGCACGATGCATTGATTTTTGCAATAATCTTATTCTTTCTGCTCCCAAAGTGTCTGCTCTTCTTGTTTTACGAGCTTGGCGGAATTCACGACGACGGAAACATATGTATGGATCGTTATCATTATCTTTCTCATTGGCATTTGGATCCTCAAATTTTAAACTTGGAGTAATTACCTTTCCTTTACGTTCTATTTTTCTTTCCTTCCAGTGTTTATATACAACTTCACCGAATAATTGGAGTAGTTTCGGTAATGTTCTGGGTGCTGCTGTAGAGCCTTTTTCGAGAGGGTTTTTATCAAACAATGTAACGAATGGTATATGGTTAGTTTCCTTGGATAATTTTTCCTTCAACACTGAAGTCGAAAGATATTTTGAATTTGCTGTGATAGAACTAATGTCATTAGAACTCTTATGATCATCTAAAATATAAGATGATAGTTCTTCATAGGTGAGAATATTTGACGTATCCATCGATAAAAATGGTTGCTTTTCCTCTATAGTTTTCTCGAATTTATCACATATGATTTCAAATTCTGCTTCGGAACATTTTCTGCTATTTATACCATCAATATCTTGTTTTGATTTCTTGGTAGATTTAGGATAGGTTGGAGTTAAAACTTCGTTGAAGAATGTTTCATCGACTTCATCCATATTATACTCAACACCTGCAGTATCTTCAACTGTAGCACTGAACTTGATATATGATTCTGGTTCTTTGAATACTTGATCATTGTAGTATTTGTGAGCGTCTGGCCAAATTCTTGATGCATCTGGGGTAGGAATATATACAGTGGAACTTTTCTTCTCCTTCAGCTTTTCATCTTTCTTGGATCCAAGAAGAGCCTTCTGTGCCGCATTGATAACTTGTTGTAAATGAACTTCGTCTTCTTCGTTCTTATCCACACCAGTTTCTATGGCATGAGCGTCACGTTGTTGTTGACCCCCACTGACACTTAAATGATGTATCTGACTTGGTTCTAATTCATTATTGTTATCTAATGCTGGTAAGTCCTTTTGATTATAAATGGTCAATGGCTGTTTAACAGATATCTTCCGTTGACGGAATCTGGCCCCCGCCGCATGCTGCTTGGCGTTTCCAGAGGCTTTGGCAGGAATAACGGCCATATTTCACAAGACGGTATAACGTCTAGGGTTAGGAAATGTAACTATACCCTGGTTTCGTGATTGATTGTCTAAATGTCCACTGAAGTTGTTGATAATCCTTGCGCCTCACTAGTGCAGTATGGATGTTTGTGCGAATTTGTCGAAAGTTGTCCCTGGTGAGAAATTTTATCGGCCGTTTGTTGGATTGGCCTGGGAACAAACGGGGGTTCTGGACTGGAACTTGCGCACAGGAGGCGTATGAATGTTGGGAAGCCTTTATAGGGATGAATCTAATACGTGGCACCCTTTAATTTAATTGATTAGGCCCAGCCCCATGCAATAGTATCGTAATACTGTTCAAGGGTGTTGTTGACAACAGTGCAAAATTTTCTCTCCGCTTATTGGAGGGCGAGCGGCACCGGTCGCGCCGGTCGCCGGCGCACGTGAGTCGACACGTGAAAGTAATGGCCACTGGGGTAAGTAATAAAGGAGCCATGACCTTCAACTTATGAAGGGTACCACCTTTACCTCATAGACGACGTGTAAGTCCGACTGTTGTGGAATGTTGCTTTGGGCAAAATGTGTTATCGTTCAGAACGTCGGTGGTGGCGACGAATTCTCGATATCGAAATGATACCAAAAAATGGTTTAACCGCCAACAATCAACTGTGGTCAAAACTCATACTAAAACAGTCAAAGTCCTCAATAACTCCCCGTATTAATATAGCAGTGGTGCTGATACTTAAAGTGCATGATTTGGTAAGGAATTATTTCCCTACTTCATCTCGGGTATTTGTAGGAAATGGCGAGAGATGAAAAGAAATGGCCAGAAGCTGGGAAAAAAGCTGGAAGAATCAGCTATAATGCCTAGAATCAGTGCTATCAGCCATCACTGGGATTTACTCACTCAGAGGATCGATTTTGTGTGGAAGTCATCTCGGGGTAGGAAGAAGTATTGGGTGGTAAGTTAATTTACTATTTGTGGATTTAATTGGCAGCGTCACTTTTACGTAATCCATGACTCAGCATTCCTCCCTCCACCACTGTTTCCTACCCCACTCCTTTCCACCCACGTACGTACGTAAGTGTGATTACTTAAGCGCCCCCTCCTATATCGATAAGATCTCCCACCTGGTCTTCAATACTCAGTTCCATTTCAAACCGCTACATCAACATTGGTTATTGGTAGCAATTTGCCAGTTTGTTACAGGTGTAGGAAGAAAAGTATTCATATATTGAAATTCTCCAAGTCACCCACTAGCAAAACCGCCGTATCACCTCAAAAATGACCCTGACTACGCTTAGTGAACTTCCACCGGCAACACCATTTTTGAACCTGGTTTGTCCAGGATTCCCATTCCTTGATCAGAATGTTCATTATCGATTGAAAACCTCTGGTGAGTCCAAGATCAATTGGCCAATCACTGGAACCACCGCTTCTGCCAAACTTCAGGATGAATATTTGAATATCGCCAGACCTCCGTTGACTCCAACTTCCAACGAATCCACAACTTACGTCTCGTTACCGTACCATGTGACCAATCTTTTCAAGGATATAGTCAATAGTAAGGATAAAAAGCTGGAGGGAAACATGCACATTGGAGCTAATGTTAACCCTTTGATACATGATCCATTCAAAATCATTCAAATGAATCCTGGATGTATGACCAGCATATTAGAGGTCAACTCCTACGTAGGGAGACAATATCAGCCCGAATCGGTATCGAAAAATCCCTTCAATAAGCTAACTAATAACTTCAATAAGCTTTTAAAATTGACTTCCAGTCAGAATACCTCAGAAAATCAATTTGGTGAAGACTACCATAGCTTACAGCAGGTGTATGACTCAAAGACCCCTCTGGTATTGTACCCGAACGTTATTGATAAAATATTGCTGTACAATCCAGACACCTACAACAAAGAACTTCAATCAGCTTCTACCACCAAATTGATGATATCCACTCATGTGAACGTTCTTAATGTGTTCTGTCTCGGTCCAGAGTCCAACTATAAGTTCAGAAAAGAAATAGTTACCAATGAACCTGTGGTACCATATCAAGATGAAGCTACCGAAGCAAACTTATCCACCAAATCTATTGAAAATTCAAATTCAAGTAATGTTTCAGTGGAAAACACCAAAATTATAGAAGAGCCTTTGCTCAGGATTCAATTAAGACAGAACTCCATAATAACTGCATTAAAGACCTTTGTGTATAAAGAGAATGAACCTATGATTATCCTAGGCTTAGATTCGGGAGAAATTGTTGTTTTGAATCTTTCACAATTCAAGTATCAAGTTTTCGATGATCTTGGTTTAGAACGTGGTCAGAATCAAAATCAAAATCAAAATCAAAACCATTTAATGGATAATACATCGATCAAATCTGGTCATAGTGGAGCAGGTCAAACCACATATTCTTCATCATTTGGTAATATTTCTGCTACTACCATAGAAATCATCAAACATCCAGAATATGAATTTTTGATCGTGGTTGGATATGAAAATGGTGAAGTTATGATTATTAATCCATATGCCACTCTTGGAAAACCAGATTCAAGGGTTGAAGATAAACACAAAAAACCTGGTAGTTTTACATCAACCAGATATGTGAAGAGAGTGGCAGGCACCGATGCTCATGTAACTTATTTCAAAAAGTTTGACTTGAGTTTATTTCCTAAAGATCAAAAGCAACAAACCACCAAAGATGAAACTTCATATTATCCCAATTATTTGGTTGGCCATTTCAAAATTAGTAATAAGCCTATCACATCTATCACAAGTACAATTAAGTACAAAAATGATGATGTAATTCCTCTTAATCAAAGACCACAATTATTAGCAGTTGCTAGCGATGACGGATTTGTTAGATTCTTTGATTTGATGTTTACCTTCAATTTGAATTATGGAAATCAAGATAAAGGCCAAAGAACTTTTTTGATCGATACCATATCAAATTATTTCAATGATGGAATTACAAATATTGAGTTCTCTCAAGATATGAAATTCTTTAGTGTGGTTGGTAAAGGTGATTTGATTGAGTTATTCAAAATGACCTATTACAATGTTAATGGATTATTAACGAAAAATAGTGCTAATCTCAGCAAGCATCATAGTCAAACAAACATTAGTAATCTCGCTAATTCTGTTTCTGGAAGAAGATCTAGAAGTGGAACTGTCAACAGTGTTAATTCTAATAACCCCCCTCCAAGTTCCAACAACTTATTCTTATCTCCACATAACCAAGGAACTCCGTCGAATAGTTTTGATATTTCTAGAAGCGATAGTCATGGTATGAGACTCCCAGGTTCTTATAAGGAATCACATCCACCTATTGTTAAAGATATAAAGATTGTGGCCAGACTAAAGAGTCATACCAATACGGTTCGAAAAGTCAAATTTATGAATGATAACTTATTTGGAGCGGCCAGTATGGAAACAAACAATAGTCTGGTTTATAAAATGATCAGTTGTGGATTTGATGGGAAGGTAATAATTTGGGAATTTGATTACAAGGCATTACCTAAACTTAAACAACCCAAAGTTAAAGCCAAGGATAAGGGAGATAAAGAAAAAGATAAAGATAAAGATAAAGAAGCTCGAGAAATTAGAAAATCTCGAGTTGATGGATCTAAATCCCCTAAACCTATAATTAATCATACCACCAGTGCATCACCTATTAAAGCTCCCAGAAAACCCCCTATAACATTTAAACCAGGAGCAAATCATAATAGAACTCGATCTATTACCACTGAAGAATTTACTACTCCATTATTGAATGTTAACTCAAACACTTTCAATACATTGAATACATCATTGAACAATATGACTGGTGCTACTACGGTGAACATAAATACCATTTTAAGTAATGTTACCAGCAATGAAATGAATGCACCTACTCCGGTATCTGAAGAATCTGGTGAACTAGTGAGTACTTTCTACAAATCACTTTATGACGTCCGTTACAAAAGACATTACAAGGCCTTAACAAAGCATAGTAATAAAAAGAGCATCAATTATGGTACCATCTTCCATCCTGTTGTGGATGATAAACTTGTTCCATCAATTGAAACCCCAGTGTTGATTTTGGATCTTACTAAATTTGTTCATGATGGAAAGATTGATGGATTCTATCTTGATCCAATGAACTTTTGGTGTTATGGAAAGAATGGAGATATTTTCAGATATATAATCAGTTAATTAGTTAGACTACAATTTAAAAGGTAAAGGTAAAGGCAATATCTCTATTAGAAAGTAACAAACTCATGTAGCAAATTGAAGCCACGAAAAAGATTTATGAAATGGATAGTCAATTGAACCTTAATCAATTATTGCAAATAGTAATTCTATCAATATATCATGTATAAAACTTCAAAGTTAAGTAACAGATGTTTTTAAATAATTCAATTCTCAATTTTCAATATTTCAATTTTCAATATTGAGTATTGAACATTGAGTTTCCATCTAAACCGAACCCCAATTCTTCCTCTAACCTGAACAATTCAGCATTACTGACACTGGAGCTAGGTTGTTGATCCAATTGGTATGAATTTTCCATTGTTTGATCATTGTAAATTCCATGACCTTGTATGAAGTCGTCAAGTTCCTGTGGTTTAGGAACAGATTGATAATATTGAATATCACTATTGTTGTTCAATTGAGTAGGATTTGTATTTACACCAGCACTCAACGCCAGATTGGGGTTGTTGGTGGAATTTGAAAAGTTGCTCATCAATTCGTATTGATGAGGTGCAGAGTTGATCGACATAGACGTCAAGTCATTCTGTAAGTGATCTTCCACCAGACTGTCGGGTCTTTGTTGTTGAAGTTGTTGTTGATGGAGTTGTTGTTGTTGGTGGTGTTGTTGTTGTTGGTGTTGTTGCTGCTGCTGTTGGTGGTGTTGATGTTGGTGTTGCTGATGTTGGTGCTGATGTTGTTGGTGCTGAGTTTGCTGTTGTTGCTGTTGTTGTTGTTGAAGTTGTTGAAGTTGCTGTTGTTGTTGCTGTTGTTGCTGAGCCTGTTCTTGATGTTGGTTTAAGAATTGTTGCTTCTTCTGTTCTTCATCTTGCCCATCCTTCAGATGATGTTGGACTTGTAATTGCAATTGAATCTGTTGTTGTTCATGAATTGGTTTACGAACAAATTCACGGAAAGTTTTGACCTCATCAATGATCATTTGCTTCATGGTATCCATTTCATCAACGGTTTCAAATGACTTAAAATCGAATTTCACTTGACAATCTGGTTCATCTAGAGGATCATGCCATATAGCCAAATATGGATGATTCAATGCCTCTTCAACAGTAATACGTTCATAAGGATCAAGGGTTAACATTTTTTCTAATAAATCCAAAGCCAATGGATTAGCATTTGGGAACAATTCTGCATAGGAAACTTTGACCATATATGGAAGGGAACGAACATAATTTTGTGCCCTAACAGAACCGATTTTAGTTAAAGTAGAATTCTTTGGGGTACCTAAAATCAACAAAATTTGATTCAATTGATCCACATAATCTTTACCACGGAAAAGAGGTTTGCCACCTAATAATTCTGCTAAAATGCAACCCACGGACCAAATATCAATGGCCTTAGTATAATTTGTAAAACTTAACATGATTTCTGGGGCCCTGTACCAGCGGGTAGCCACATATTCGGTCATGAAACCAGCATTCTGTTCGGGGTTTTCTGAAAATCCTCTAGCTAAACCGAAATCACAGATCTTAAGTTCACAATCGGCATTGACCAAGAGGTTCCCTGGCTTCAAATCACGATGTAACACATCGGCCGAGTGAATGTATTTGAGGCCACATAACACCTGATAGATGAAACTTTGGTAGTGAGAGTCGGTCAACGACTGGCCCGAGCGGATGATTTGATGCATGTCACATTCCATAAGTTCTTCATAAAGATAAATCTCGTTGAATTCTCCCGTCATGGGATTAGGAATGATATCAAGATCGTATAAACAAGTGATATTCTTATGGCCACGGAAGAATTGAAGAAGTTTCAATTCACGAAGGGACCGTTTACACAAGATTTTCTTGGAGAAGATATTGGTGATCTTCTTGATGGCCACGTAGGATCCATCGGAGGTGGAATTGGCATTGGCATTGGCACCGGAGCCGGCACCAGAATCGGTATCGGCATCGACATCATTCGTTTCATCGGAGGTTCCATCATCATACCGAGCCGAGCAAACGATTCCATAAGCACCATGACCAAGTTGTTTGACGATTTTGAAACGTTTATCAATGATGAAATCTTGATTGAACACCTTATTGACGGAACGCCCGTAATAGATTTCCTCTTGGTTGTCAGGCATGGTGAGCAGGCGAGGGATTGGTGGAGAGGGAGAGGAAGAGTGGAGGTAAGTGTGAGTAAATAGTTGATAGTGTGGTGCGAATAAAGGTGCTAATGACAGGGGCAGCAGTGCACTAGAGAACGATTTATTGAGGAACGTTAGTGGAAGTTAGTGGAAGTTAGTGGAAAGGTAGCGGAAGGGTAGTGGAAGGTGTGTCAGTAACGAGAAAAATGGTGGCAGAACCCTCGGTAAAATAGCGGTAGGTTCTCGGTAGGTTTCTCGGTAAAAATGCTTGGCCGGTTGACAGTGAGGTTTTTAGTGGTGATCGGAGTGCGTTTCTCGTGGGGATGGTGGCAACAGCGACAGTGTTACAAGGTAGCTGGACGAGGTGCCGGATCAGGGGACTCAGGATGAAAAATAAACAATTGAAACTAACAATTGAATATCTGAAAAATTAGTGGAACAATTAGTGAAACAAGATTGTACCAGTGCTAGATCCAATTCTGGCAGGGGAATTCTAGTGAGAATTGTGAGGATTGTGAGAATGATTAGTGAGAATTAGTGAGGGTGAGGATAGGATGAATTCTCTCCAAACTTGAAGGGCTAATTAAGCGAGGGGATCGGAGGTACCTTAAGCGATTGGAACGTGGTACTGCGAATCTTTTGGGATTTGGTGGTTTGTGATTTGTGATTTTTTAGTAGGTGATTTTCAAAGTGCGTTTTGCTTTTGCCGGTTGATCACACTAGGATGATTTTGTGAATAGATCAAATTGGGAAATCGCCCTTGGGAAATTGCCCTTCTTATATTAGCCACCACGAGTATAATTAGAGAATTAGATATTAAAAGGTAAACAATGTAAATAACTCCCGTTGTTGATGATTATTTTGAGAGGTTAACGGTTAGTTACCACCGCTTCCGTCCATCTCTGCGACTTATAGTGCCAGTGCAGGGATTTGTGACGTACATGATTCTAGTGCAGGGTATCTGCATGTACGTGCATGAACATCATGCGCCAGGAATCATGGATACCAACATGGGGTATACGGACGTTGGGAAAGGAGATACTGAGACGTAGAACCCAAGCCGTAAGCAGGGTTACCAATTTTACAGCTTCCAACTAACTAACTACCCAATAAACACTACCCAATAGAAACTACCCTAAACACAATAGAAACTACCCAATAAACACAATAGAAACTACCAAATAGAAACTACCAAATAAAACACTACTTAGCTCCTACCTTCATAGGTTTCAATGATTTAACATTATAGGAGATGAACCTGAACCTGAATATAGGATATTCGCTTTCACTTGATTGACATTTCCAATAGTATTTCACTTGATTGTATTTCCCTTTATTTGTTGTCCCTTTTTGTTGTCCCTTTTGCATTTTCCCAGATCATTCAGGGCATAGTGGGTTGATGCGCATCCAGGGAGTTTGGATGGCCGTGTCGCTATATTTAGCGCGGCTTCATCAACAAATACTCTAGCTGCAGTACTAGCTGCAGCAGTGGCTGCAGGCACTAGCCGTACCATAATCGCCGCATGGCAAGGATCCTCTAGTGACCAGTAACATAACCATTTAGGGTTGGAGATGTTCAAGTAACTCCTGGTGCATCCACCGACTCATGCCGAACTTGCGTTCACGGCCCGTAGTTTACAACTTTGAACTTAGTTGCTTACAAGTACGACTCCGCCCATCTTACAACCAATGGTAAGGCTATTTGTGTATGGCGCGTTAACCTTCTTTTCTCCCTGTATTGTCAAGTTATGGTGCACCATTCGCATCGCTACTCCGGTCATACGCACGTATCTGCCTTTTGGTTATTAGCTTCTCGTTACTGTTATTTTTGGTTATGAGCCCTTGCTCTTAAAGACCTCGCAAACTACATTCGCTAAATCGTTGAAATATTGCGCATGGGTTATTATTCATAACTACTGACTGTTTCCTCTATCAACCCAAACGGGTTCAATCCCCTTAAATGCTCCAAAATTATTGCGTATTTCTTATTTCTAAATCCAATTCCATCATGCTGCAAGATTAAGCAAAGTAATATTCCCCCATTATTCACCAATTATTTAATGTTGAATTGGTGATAATTGAAGCGGATAATCTCTAATTTCCCCTGAGGCTTTCTCATTAACTGGTGGATAGATTCGTCAACAAGTGGGTTTATTTTCACTATATAAATAACTTTTACTACTTTAAGCCCAAGAACATATTCACCCTACCAACCAAGAGAGTGTTATAAATGGAGGATGTCCAAGAAAAGAAGAGTCCGAGAAACACGCGAAGCTCGGAGAATCTCAATGTGGAATAAGGCAGCCCGACCAAAGTTTAGCAATTGAGTATGAATGCGTTGGAGGCTGAAGAGGTGGGACTTGCTTATAACTTATAGGCAAATTGCGCTTCGGAACGGGAGATTTTGGTTTATAGATCTCGTCCCATGAAACGAACCCATCCAACTAGAAAGAAACTATACTTCATACCACATATATCCATAAACACGTCCCCTCAGCCATGTTAGAACAATAACAATATGAAAACGTTAGTCTCTCTATTCAGCCTCCATCTGATGATTGGTTGCCTGAAATGGATACCCATTGATACCACCATACAATGTTGGAAGGGTTGGAAGGGTTGGTAGGGTCAGGCTGAGTTTGGTTAGTACGGTTATGTTGGGGTTGGTTGGGTTGGGTTATTTAGGCTGAGTCCACCCTCCCCCCATTGCAAGATCACCCGGTCGTATCAATAGTTAATGCGACAAAGGCCGAAGGTTGACTAAATGGCCCCATTAGTTCCACGACATATTCTCCATTAATCGGTTCATTCTCGTTCCAGTTGGATATGTGACATTTAATCAGGCTTAAGCTCGTCATAGCCCCTAAAACTTATAAATATCTCATAACTTGGACCTGAATGAGTAATTGTGAGGTGATCAGGCAGAAGATAGGACGACAAATAGACAAATAAAATCACCTATTTTCCCCTTAAACCACCTATCACCTATTTCCACCTGTTTCCACCTGTTTTCACCCGTTTTCACCCGTTTCCCCCATTTGTAGTTTGTCTCACTTATAGGATTGTCAGATTAATATGTCAGAATTGTTCCACCTGAAATGGGGGAATCCAAACCATCCCGTAAACCTACAGAAAGATGGATCACACCAATACCAATACGGTGAAAAATATAATCCGAAGGGAGGAAAATCCATACTGCAATGGGCCTAAAATGCCAGGTCCCCAAAACCCTACTGAGAGAGCAACAATCTTCACTTTGAAGATCTGTAACTGACTCGATTTATAACTGAGTCGATCTGTAACTGGCTCGATCTGTAACTGGCTCGATCTTACATGATTAATATCAAATTTTGGCATCAAATTTTGGGGGTATTGAGGTGGAGTCAAACGGAAAACCCAGGGAATTCCAGTCAAGGTTTGACCAAGTGGCGATCAAGTGCGTAACGTAAATGCATAAGTTCTGCAGCTCGATGGTTGTGAGTCTTTCCAAGTTTTCTTGGTCTGTCTGATGAATCTACGTCAATCTGAACCCCATAAGTCTGAGATTCAAAGGACGATATTAATCAATTTTTGCTGATATTGAACAGATTTCATCGGATTTGTCGGGACGAAGAGGGTGAACATTTCCAGGGGTAAAAATCCCTAGTTTCACCGGGTTATCGTGTGTTTGACACGGACCAACAATCGCGTGATGGTAGCTGTCATTCGGTAAAACATCTTCGGATCAACTGGTGGATTAATATCAGACAACCGCATAAACCAAGTTTCCTGTGGATGCTTCACTCTCCACACCATCACCTTGAAAATTGAATATGCCGGGATTTGCCATCATGACACCACCTCGTAGGCTTGAGTAAGCTGGAAACATTGAGACCTCGGGCTCAAGCTCATGGTTATGTAATACGTCATATCGCATGAAGTGATGAACACGTTTTGACTCGTTTTGCGTTGTTCATTTTTCGTGTTTCCAACCCTGGCAAGGTTTGCGAAACCCGTTCGTTCTGGGCCACAATGTGGCCCATAACGCTATAAGCCTCAACCTCTACCACTAACCCAAATCCTGGTTTGATTGGATTAGATTGCGGGGGTTTTATGTTCACCCGGAATAACTTTTTAACTGACCTTTTAAGTGACCTTCGTTACAAATGATCCAACATCTCCTTTCCACATTCTCCAACATTATTAAATAAACCAGGCCGTGTATTGCAGTATGGATTTCTCCTTAATCGCCAACATTCGATTCTTCCACTAATAGTAGTTGGGTGGTTGAAGGTGAGTGTTTTCATCCATGGGCTCATAACCAATGCAACGTTGTAGTTTTCCACCCTGTTATGCCTCCCTCACATGACTTACTCTTCCCGCTTTTTTCGCCTACAGCCCTCCGTCCCTATTTCTTCAGGGTTGTTCTTTCTTGTTAATTCAATCTATTAACATATTACGTGGAATATTTCCACGGTTTATTACTCCAAGTTAACTTTTAGGTGTTTGATTGAAAATTCGTTTTCTATCCCCCAATTCCCTCACGCTCTCCCCCACATCTTCCAGGTTTGTTAAAGTTGTTGATTTCCCCAGGCTATTATGAATGAACCCAAAGATAGACTCGACGATTTAGCGTCGTTATTTATCCCCGATATTCTTCATCATGTTTCTCCTCCATCTAATGGCCCTTCGGATACCCCCACAAATTCCACCGGTGTCACCGTCAAACAAGAAGATTTGGACTATAACTATGCTGACCCCACTGACAACATCGATACAATGACTTCACCAGCGTCTAAACCACCCGCCATCGGAGGTCCCAATTCCAGTATGACCAACTATAACAATTTCATCAACAATAACAATTTTATCAGCAGTACAGGTGGGCTTCTTTCCGGGTCTGGGTCTGGGTCTGGGTCTGGATCTGGATCCGGACCACAGCTCACCACGACGCAAAACCAATACTCCATGGCAGCATTTGATCAACGCAACCCCTATAATCATAAACATCATCACCTGCACTTGGGAATGGCCATGTCGTTATTCCAAATGAATCCCTACAACCAACTTGTGCTGCTGCAACAACAAGCTCAGCAGGGTCAACTGCAACAATTACAACAAGCTCAACTGGGTCAACTGCAATGGCAAAACCAACAAACGCTTCAGATGTTGCAACAAGCTCAACAATATCAACAGCTTCAATCGTTCCAACCGCAACCACAAATGCCCACCACTCAAGATGAACAATATGCGCAATACATACAATATCAACAACCTCAAGGACTTCATGGTTCGAATTCATCCACCAACTTCTTCAACACTAACAACCAAGTCATGATGAACAATATCAACAATATGAATATGAATATGAGTAACAACAATCCCAACTTGAACAACTCTAAGACTCCTAGTAGAGAGCTTAGTTGGTTCGGGAATAATGGGTTAGAGAATATGATGATGAATCCCAATCATAACAACATTTACTCTTCCACTTCCTTCGCTAATTCTCCAGAAAAAATCCCTAGTCCTGACGGTGCCGGGATTCATGATATGGATGCATCAATGGATCAGTCCCATTTACCAATAGAAGCTACAGTGGAACCTGCTAAAAAGAAAATGAAGACTAAAAAGCTAGATATCAAAGGTTCAGAATATCGAATTGATTATACCAGAAAGAAATGTCGGCTTTTACTTGATTTCAAGAAATATTCGGAATCTCAAACCAATACTGCTGATTATAAAATCATTGATAAAGATGATAATGAAGTCAAAGTGGATTTTAGTGGATTTTTAAATGGAAGGTTTTTAACCAATGATACTGATAATATTGTTTACATCTTTGCCAAAAAGAAAGATGAAGACAAAGATGAAAATTCGGTAGAATCGGATATTCTTGATACTTCTGAGAAGCAAGATCCTCGGGTGATATCCTGTTATAGAAGAAACTATATTCAGATATCGTTGAATATGAATATCAATGGATTAAAACTGACAGAAAAGTTACTTCGAGTTAGAAGTAGTGAATATGGATATTCAATTACCAGAGTGATCAAATATTTCAAAATTGAAGTTAGTGCTTTCACCAATTTAAACAATAAGCCTGTACCTATTTTCATTAAGCATGTTCCAAAAGATAAAGAGAAAGATATTAAAGAATTCAATTCTAAAGATGACATTATCCAATGTGCACATATTAATGATCGTGAGCATATCATTATATTTAATGATGAAACTTTAGTTGAAGAAGGTGGTATTGATAAATATTTTATCATCAAAAAATTACAATTCAAAAATGCTACTCCAAATAATGGTAATTCAACCTTTCAAAACTATTACCGATTAAAAATTAAATTAAGTGCTGTGGTGGCTGATTTATATTATGATGATTATGTTGATGAAGATGTTAATAATTTGGGAAGTAATGGAGAAGGAGGAAATCTGGATAATAATGAAATTATCTTGCATGAATTAAAGAGTGAACCAATCATTGTTAGAGGTAGAAACCCCAATTTCTACACTGAAAAAAATGATATCTTGATCAAAGGTAGACTGCCTAATTCGAAGAGAAGCTTCAGATCTTCAGGCAAATTCAATGAAGATGATAATGAATCGGAAGATATTCTGAGTAGTGTTTCTAATCCTTTACAACCATTATTGGCTAAAGAAGACAAATTTATCAGAAATCAACATACGGTACAAGCCAAAGAAAGTGATGGAGATGGTGATGAAGCCATGGGCATTGCCGATCAAATGGATCACGATGAAGATGTCTCCCTGGGAAACACTTCTTCTATTGAGGAAGAAGTGACTATACATGCTCCATCCCGAGTATCAGTATCCAATGGACATGGACATGGCCATTCTCAAGCAGATGGATCACTGAAAGATCATTCAAAAAGTCTGGTACCTCCATTGGCTTATTCTGGTAATAAACCCAGCGCTTTGGATTTAAAATCTGATAACAGGTACAAATATTTCCCTGTTTCAAATGTTTACTACTTACCTCCTATCAATGTGGTATACTTCCCACATGGAGCTCATCAGGGTAATGTGGCTAAAGAAGCAGAATCTGGTGCACAAGTTGAACAAATGGTGAGTGAAAGAAGAAAGAGTTCCAACGTTTACTTCAAATAATTTAGTGACATCAACTTGTGTAACTTCAGAATTGAGTATGAAGTTATGTGATATAGAGATTGTAAATATTATAAAAATAATATCCACCAAAGTGACTTTCCAAGTAATTAAACAAACATGTAAATCATCCAGGAAACCACCGAAATATCAAACAACGATAGAATTAATTTAAAGTATAGCTCTTTATTGATGAAGGTTCACTTGGACTAATCTCTTTGTCAAGAGGTTATAAATATTTGAACAAGTTTCCATAATGTTTGAATAGGTTTCTTCAAATAGTTGAATAGGTTTCTTCAAATAGTTGAATAGGCTTCTTCAAATAGTTGAATAGGTTTCACATGATTTGTAGAATAGTTGATATTTGCCTTTTATTAAGAAATAACTTCTAGATGTAGTTTTAGCCTAACAAACTAAATATTACTTGCAGAAATCCAATACCATTTGGATTCATGAATACAGAAGTGTTAAGAACCTTTAGAGTGAAAAGGTTAAATCATATTGAAACAGTCTGTAAACTACCTCAAGTAGAAGAGAGTAGTAGAAATGAATTTTAAATAACAAATTTGAGATGTCACCCAATTGATTCCATGGGTTTACTGAATTGTATATTCGGTATATCCGGTTTATTCGGCTTACTCCGCTTATGCGGTTTACTTTCCTCATTTGCACTTAAGGTCCGAAATATTTTGGCAAATTGACTATATTTGAAGCTTTGAACCAGCCGCTTATTCTTATTCTCATTCTTACTCTTATTCATATTGTTAGTCTAGTTTGTAATTCATTTGATGTAATTTGCCGTTTCTTTACCAAAATCCTTTTTTCAAACCCCAAATTAACTAGTTTGAAGAGAAATTGGCTCGATTTGAATAGAGTTAAATTATCCTTATTGTTTAATACAACACTGAAGTATACCTCTAAGTATCAATTTTCAAAGTTTAGAGAATGGCCACAACATCTGTCAGAACCTCCAAAAGGGTGGAATCCCTCAAGTGGGTGTAAACTATTTACATTATCTAATAATGAAACCGTCTAATAATTGATTAAACTACAACATTAACCTCTCTCCCGTACCAAAGCCAGGATTGAGTTTTCCAGAGTATTTCAGTTTGACTCCAAGTGAACTAAACTCTATTATGAGATAGTGATACTCAATTTTCAACCATTCAGTCAAAGAAGAAGCTAACTGGCAGTGAATCCATTTCATCGGTTTCTTAAGTAAGTTGATTGTTCCAATGGTGTATGAGAAGATATAAGTGGTGTGAAAATCACAAGATATTCAAATACCGCCTGTATTTGCAGTCTTAACTATCATTAACGTCATCAAAGTGTGCTATGTTGGTAGTTGAATGAGACCATTTGTTCATGTCTGAATGAATACGTTTCCAAATTAAAATAATTGACCAATAGATAATAAATCATGGTTTGAAATTACCAATAAAACCCAACTTCTCTTCTAGATTCAGGTAGCATATTCAAATTAAATTAAAATTAATTCAAAATTAGTATATTACTCAAAGGTTTGAGTGATATGGTAAGCGGGCTTTGGTTCTAGTTTGGGCTTTGGTTCTAGTTTGAATGGTTTTGATTTATGGGTTCATGCATGGATCCTTGTATGGATCCATGAAAGTAACATTTATACGAGGCTCATGATCTTTACATAAATCCGTAACTTCCACTACGAACTTATCTACTCTGAGAGATAAAAAACTAAAGGGTATCACGCCAAACTTTATTGTTAACCTCATTAGAATGTTTCGAACGAATATGTGGGGTTATGGCTCAATTTTCTATTCAAATAACACCATCCAACTTCCAACTCCAAGAATTGTGTTATTGTTGAAGTTATGAGAATAATGAAAAATGGCCAGGTAGCACATTAAGCATGCAATACAAGAACGGTGGACTAAATCTTGGGGAAATCCGCCAGATTCCGGTTCTGAAAATATAGCATGTGCCATTTTTTAGCTCTTTAGGTACCATTAGTTCAAAGCTAGCAACAACACACCTGGTCATGTTTGTCATGGGTGTAAATAGGCTATTCAACAAGACGGGGAAACATCCGTGTGGGTCATATTGTTGAATGTTTGACAATCGGTAGAAGTTACATTAATACCTCATGAATTTGAATCCATATAAGGACCCTGAACAGAGTCAATTACCCCAATTCCCCCAGTTAAATTCTCATTTTAGAAAGTTCTAAACTGGTGTTAAATTTTGTCAATAGTTACCTAAACTCATGCACGTTGACTAAAATGTCAATCAACCAATTAAATAATAATCTCATAAAGGAAAGGGCCCTGGTAGATACATTCGGCATTTGGTCCAAATTATCTGAGGCATCATGACATTGATTCCAGACCTTTTAGCCAGAAGGTTAGACTCTGAGGAATCTTGGCCTGTATTGGATTCTGAGGATGGATAATTTCTTTTAGTAAAAGTCCTTAATATAGGGACTGTCGGGCGACTTAAACGAAGATAGGACTTTGATATTGAGTTATTTGATTTATTGTAAAATTCGGTTTGGTTTAAACATGCCTTCACTTGCCGGAATTACCCCGACTTAAACCAAATGCATTTAATTAACACCTTCTACATTTTGATCTAAATATATTTCGCATTCTATATTATCATCATTTTGATAATTTTTAGAACTCTATCATGCAATTATGGTTAAGTTGAACTAATTAAAATTTAAATTTTCCATCATCTTGAAACCAACGTTAATCAAATCTCCAATCGAAATTTATGAATGTTGATATCTTGTTCAAATTAAACAAGTTAAGGAGTAATTTTTTTGATCATGGCCATTTGGCTCTTGGTAAAAAAACTGAACTTCTGGCTCATTTATTTGTCCTTTGAAGCAATTCGTAAAGTTCTGATTAGGAGCCTGAATCACCATATCACTCCTTGAAACCACACGATTAATCTTTACCATAGCTCGGGATAAGTTTACTGTAACATCATAACAACTCCCCATCTTAAATGACCAAACGTATGATTTAATTTGATATAACCATCAAATTTGTGTATAAATAGTTGAGCAATCCCCATGATTTAAACATCATCAAGTTTGAACAATATCAAATATGAAAACAAGTTTAATTAGTCTCGCTACTTTATTTGCCTCGGCCACCGTCAATGCTTCATTAGGCTATGAAGCTCTTGCCCCAGGTAAAAACTCTGCTGTTGAAGCTAAACAACAAATCACTTTCTCAGCTGCTAAGGATGTTGGACCCTATTATACCAGCGGCTACTTCCTTGAAGAAGGGAACATGATTATTATGGGAATTGTTCCTGATGAGAATGGTTTGAGTAAATTCACCTTCAGTGTCGCAGGAAAGGACCCAACCACCGACCACCCTAACTGTGAGTACGACCCTGCTCTTGGTGTCAATTGTCTTACTCTGGCTCAATTGAAAATGAACGTCAACTATGATTTGATTATCAAGAGAATTGCAGCCAATGCCGATGGAAGCAACAAATGGAGTGGATACCTTTCCGATCCAGCTTCTGGTGACCAAATCACTTTTGGAGAATTTACTACCACCAAGGCAACTGGTCTTTTGATGACTGTGTCCGAAATTGAAGAGCAATTCGTTCCTTGGGAGCAACCTGTACCAGAAAAGGATTACAAGTGTATCCCATACAGTAAGGCTGTTTATGGAATGCCTGATTTCATTACTGCTGACAACAAGAAGGTCACTGGTGTAGTAAATGGACAATATGCTCCTACTGGTGTTAACACTAGAGATGAATGTTCAGTTAAGCACAATCAACCTAACGAAAGAATCCAAGTAGGTAAAGATTCTGTTACCCTCATCACTGGTTTTGAAGACAATTGAGTGTGGACCTAAAAATCAAAGTGGATCATAACTTGGAAGTTTTGTTTTAATTGACTTGATGAATTTTGTCTGGAACAAATTCAAATGCCAAATAAAATTATGAAGAAGTTTGAATTGAATTGATAATTGAATTGATAATTGATTGAAATTTGAATTGAGATAGCTTTTTAAGTTGGTGAATATAAATGATCCTAAAACAATTTGTAATTCTGTAGTAGAAGTGTAGAGCAAGCTTGATTTATCCCCCACTGCTGCTATAGAATCTGAAATTTGATATGATCCCTTCTGGCTGCATTGTAAACCTTTAGTAATATTTGTTGTTTCTTGAGGATAAATACCTACGTAGGATTATTGGAACTGCTTATATACAGGTTGGTGTATGTATAAGCTTTGACGCAGACAAAAAGTTTGCAGCCAAAAGAAGCAGACACACATGAAGAACATGAAGTGCATGAAGTACATGAATAATACACGATTCATGAATATCAGAGATGCCAACCCCATGTGTCTTTCTTGTATAAAATTAACTTCAATTCAGACATGGAGTAAGTCTTCATCTTCATCTTCATCTTCATATTTGATTTGGGAAACTGTTCTCATGAGTTCAGACGGAGAGTTGAGGAGAGCCACGACTAACTAGACATTATCTCTAGAAATGTACTTGGTTTATTGGCTCAGTTGTGTTGTTCTGTAAAGGAAACTAAATCCATTCTATCTTCACTATAAGAAATTGAGTCTACAATTAATTAAATCTAACTACTGAGTTTATCTATACTCAGTTCTTTCATACCCTAAAGGGAGGCCATACCTTACTTATTATGGCCAGGCTTTCTATTGATGTTTTCCTGAAAGCTTTTCCTAGGAGCTTTCCTTGGAAGCTTTGTTCTTTTCTTTTATGGAAGCTTTTTCCTTTCTTATTAGAAGTAGAAACTTTCAGAGTGGTAGTCTGGTATGTTAAGTATCGTTAAACTTGGGAATTCTTCATTTTTATCATTAAAACTTGAGGAATTCGTTTCTATCATTAAACTTGGGGAATTCTTCATTTCTTTTCACCTCTCATTTCCTTGATCTTCAAAAGATGTTACCTTCTTACATGTCCGGTTAGGATTACCAGAAAAGGTAAAAGATAAATTGTTCCTCAGGATCTTAAATCTTCAAGGTATTTAAAGAGTATTCTAAGCCGGCCTTCCATCTGCTAGTTAGATCATCCTGTTAATTACTGAACAGTTTCGCAATTCGTTAACTTTCTTTGGGTTTTGTTGAAGCATCTGGCCCATTTTGAAAATAGTGAAGACATACATCTCGACCTTATCCGCTATTGGAGGTGGTGTATCGTCGGAAACATTAATTAAAACAGCCATTCTTGACCTTCTACCCTTTTAGGTTGAATCTTCTTATGCAGAACCTGTGTTTCTTGGTCTTGGTAGGTGTCATCAGGTTCTTCCTCACTATCATACATTAAACGTAAAGCAATATCAACTATTGTACACCAATGTTCATGAATAATTTCATCAGATCTAATAAGTTTTGTCAACTGTTGATATCTTACTATAATATTCACTAGTAGCTCGGCTTGTTATCTTTTCTAATTGCCTTGGATCACTTCTACCTCTTTAAAAGTCCAACTTGGAAATATTCCGTATAATAAACTGATCATTTAGATACGGAGCCGTTATTTTAGGGGATTATGTGGTCTGGATGTTCATATTTGACTTGTTCTTATCAAGTTCCTTTCTCCTTAGATAGCTTAATCTAATCAAGGGTTATTCAAAAGAAGATGGGTCACTTCTTCTACTTTCCCATTGTGATCATTCAACCTTTCTTGCTTGGTCGATAGTCTACATGAGAATAAATCAAAAGATCAACATGCTCTTGGTTTGTGTGATCAATCTCTGATTTTAGATAATATTCAGTTGAATCTGTCTTTACGATTATTATAACCTATAATATCATAATTATCATTGTCTACTTTACAATTAGATATATTAAACTAATAGGAATATCTTTCAAATTACCTAATGTCCTCTGATGATTATATATATCAATATTATCTCTCATTCAGGATTTATACATAATTTTTGAATTTATATAACACAACTGTATAATGGGAGAAATTTTATGGTATTGATGAATTATGATTAGAACTAGAATTAGAGTTAAAATTAGAATTAAAATTAATATTGCTTCTATTCGTAGATGTCATTAGTTGATGATATATTTACAATTTATTTTCTACAACTTATTCCAATCAATGAATTCTCATTATAATAAATACGTACTCGTAATGATCTTTAGACCTAATTTTCCAAGAGTTGACTAGCAACGTCTTGTTTACTCCTTGATAACAACAGAAGCAGCACCCATACCGGTACCGATACACATGGAAGTGACACCAAACTCTCCCTTCTTCAATAATCTCAAGATGGTAGCGTATTGTCTGGCACCAGTAGCACCCAATGGGTGACCTAATGCGATAGCACCACCACGGATGTTCAACTTCTCTTGTGGAATGTTGACGGTTTCAGCAGAGTACAAACATTGGGCAGCAAAGGCTTCGTTGACTTCGAAAACATCGATATCACTAACCTTCAAACCGGTCTTTTGTAAAACCTTTGGAATGGCAACGGCTGGTCCAACACCCATGATTTCTGGTGGAACACCGACTGAAGTACAAAGAACGAACTTACCTTCGATCTTGTAACCCTTGGCTTCGGCAACGGATCTTCTCATCAAGAGAACACCAGCAGCACCGTCAGACACTTGGGAAGCGTTACCAGCATGGGTAGTACCAGTCTTGGAGAAAGCTGGCTTCAATTTACCCAAGGATTCAGCAGAAACTCCCTTTCTTGGACCTTCATCGGTGTCGATAACAATGGTCTTGTAGGTGATGTTTTCATCATCATCTTCTTCAGCCAAAACAGATTCGATTGGCAAGATTTCGTCCTTGAAAGCACCGGAAGAAACAGCCTTCTCGGCCTTTTGGTATGAAGCAGCAGCGAAAGCATCTTGCTTTTCTCTTGGAATGCTGTACTTCTTGGCAACGTTTTCGTTGGTGATACCCATTGGAATCAAACACTTTTGCATTTCACCGTTGTTCTTCATTTGTTCAGTAAGGGTTGGGACGGATTGAGGTCCGTAGTTAGCAGACATGGATTCAACACCACAAGCCAAACCACAGTCGATTTCACCAGCAGTGATCTTGTTGGCAATGTCAGCAACCGCCATCAAACCAGAGGAACATTGTCTGTTAATGGCAACAAAGGCGGAGGAGTATGGAATACCAGCAGCCAAAGAAGCACCACGATGCTCAAATGCACCAGCACCTTTATTAAGAACGTTACCAACGGCAACATCTTCAATCAACTTTGGGTCAACATTGGTCTTCTTGATGAAAGCTTCCAAGAACTTGGTCAAAATGTAATCGGATCCAACATCCTTGAAACCTCCTCTACCACCCTTGGTCAAGGCAGTTCTGTAGGCAGCTACGATAACAACATCATCAGGTTTTTTTTGGAGCAAGGATTGCTTAGAGCTTGGGTTCAATTGGCCGCTTAATTGGTTTAATCTGTCCATTATGATAGTTTAGGAATTGGAATAGGTTAGTGAAAAGTTACCAGGGGAGGGTACGATCTTTATATAGTACGGGGAGGCGATTTCACAAGATAGAGGGGAGGGGTCCGAGGGTCCCATGGAAAATAGCCGGGGTAAACTGTAAAGTGACAAAGTGTAATGTTGCCCTAGTGTGGGGTGACTTGCAAAACTATGCGATAACCATTTGGTACACCTATGGTTCCTGGGAAGGTCTAGAGGCGGTGGTCTACTAATCTAAAAGTTAAAAGTGGACCATGAAAGTCGGAGTGTTTCCAACATGTCAGTGCCGATCATGGGCTGCCTCGTGGCCGAAAAGCAAGAGCAAAAGCGCCGATGGATTGTTCCTGGCCTGGCTGCACCTCGGTTCTGAGGTGGTTTGGTTGGGCCACGACCCTAGCCCGATCATTCTTAACCGAGGAAGGAAGCTTCCAACTGATGGCCGATTTTCCGAAGGTGCTGATAATGATATTGCATCGCCTTTCGCTGACTCAACATTTCCTGGTGGTGGCAACGGCAATTTGTCAGAACTCAGACTGCGTCGATGACCCCAGGCTCCGTTCGGCTCCTTTTTAGGCTCTAGGCTCCGTTCTGGGATCTCGGGAGTCAGTCAGAACTCAACTTGCAATAGTTATCATTTTGCGGGTTGGGGCTGATCTGTAGCGGGTTACTCCAGCGCATCCACTCACCACCATACCTACCGAGGGCATACTGAACATACGAGCATTACTGAATACATCCGATGATTACTTAATACATTCGAGGGTAAACTTCACCCATCGCCTAGCCACCACTAAAACAATAAGATTCTTTATAAAATTTATGTAACTCCATGTGGAACTCCATGAGAAAATTCAGATTGAGGTCCACATGGAAGTCCATGTGGAACTTCTTGTAATTCCATCAGACTTCGAATATCCATCGGCCCATCTTCCTTAGTCCAACAATCTTCCGGTGCGTGGGAGGAGGGGACCGGTGAATGAACCGAGCTATGCACCAAGCTGCAGATCTTTGACACCAGCAAAACTGCCAAATTGTGGGGAACATCCGGTAGGAGTAAAATATTTACGGTTTACCGTGTCCATGTGCTTCTTTCTTCTCGATCCGATATTAAATGGCTTGACATGATTTACCATTGAAGTCATGTGCTTATCACAAGATCGATCACCATTTAGAGGGACAAATAAACTTGGTGGTTAACTGGTTAACTGGTTAAGAAGTTATTGTACTTTGTATATATTGGTCACGTGATGTCCAGAAACTGTAAGTAATTTTACTGGTTATGGCTATTTTACTGGTTGGATCATCTCCAGTGATACACCCTTTTATACAGTTTAACTATGCACACTATGGAAATGGGATACGTGCAAATCAATAGTTTTTACAAGCGAATGAAGATTTATAACATTGATGATCCAACTGAATTGGTTAAGATATAAGGGGAAATTTTGTAAGCTTGGTGAATTTGGTAATTCTGGTAGTTTTGGTAATTCTGGTAATTTTGAGAGGTTTTCTGTGCCACCTTTTAAGCTGTCTGGCCACTGAACCAATTTTAGACAGTTTACTTTCAAGCCAATAATACTGAATAAATAACCACGTTCTATAAATAAATAGCCACATTGTAAAAATGCTTCCTATAATTTCCTTCTTTAAATTGCTAAATTGCTTCTTTAAATTGCTTCTATGCATCAAGTTGGACTGTTCTTCCATACATTACTTCTATATCGTTCTTCTAAATTGTTTTGGTTGGCTTGATCAGTAGCGATAGTTTTGATGGTTCCAGTCTATAAGAATTAATCCTGTCTCAACCGTCTCTTTACTACTACATTCTCACGTTGTTTCATGTTCACATTGTTTCATGTAATATTACTGGTACAAGCTGAAAATTGGACAGGGCACCTCCATTATTCACTGATTCAACCTTTTTCCATAGTTTTAGCCAGTGACATGGCTTGTGGTTCCTGTCAAACTTTCTAATAAATAAATCGACGTAACAACTGATGATTGGGAACCATTTCAGCTAAGTCTAACTTTTAACATCATGTGCTGTGACACGAGGGTTTGAAATGAATACCAACGATTGATTGAACCGGTGTGAGCCAATGAAAAGACCGAGCCACACCTTCTAGGTGATCCAGGTTGGGTCTCATAATCTCATAGGGTTCGGCAGTTACGACATACTGATGAACTAGTTATAGCCAATGACAATAAATGAATATCATTAAGCATCATCAATACCATCATCTTTCAGTGCTCATCTTTCCATGCCATTTAAAGGGCATTTGAGTAGGCCATTCATGCGTACTTTCCTGCTCAAATTGGTTTCGGTTTTCTTAATCGAACTGGCCTTGATTCACATGATTGTATTGATCATATAGTTCACTCTAGTATTGATAATTAAGTCACTCTAATGAATTGATCACATAGTCTCTAATGGATTGTTTCTTTTTCTCATGATCGAAAAATGTCGGTTTGTTATAATACATTTCACCCACACAGTGAGCGTCGATGACAACAGAATTCCATCCAAAAGACGGACCTTTAATCTTCTCTTTCAAAAGAAAAGATTCCGATAAATGGCTCAATGTTATCCGGTCTGCCTTCAGGACATTTTCCTCTGAAAACAAGGGTAGGAACCTCTTCTTCTTCGAACTTATCACCCTTTTCCTTCTCGGCTTTTATAGCCGCCGAGCTTCCCTTGATGGTGCCCACGTGCAAAGGACTCTGGTTGTCCTGTAAGTCTCCCTTGTCGTCTTTATCCTTATGTGAAGTGTAAATCTTGGTGAAGTCTATTCTCAACATATCCTCCTCGTCCACTATGACGTATAACTTGTATTTTTGATCGATGAAATCGTTCAGATCGTTGTAGTGTATCAAGCCCTTGGTGCTGCCGGTGATAAGACCCATGGCAGACCCGATTCCCATGATATTGGTGCCGGTAATCTTGATATAAAGCCCACTTAACCCGAACGGCGAACAGTGGATTTCCAAGTCACATTCGTTAGCATATTGAAATCTGATTTGACTGGTATCTTCCGGTAATGCCACGCTATTATTATTGGTGTTGTTATTGTTGATGTTGAAGTTATTATTGTCGCTTTGGGCATACATCGTAGACATGGTGGTGGTGGTGATAAAGTGACACATTCGGGGTTTTGATAAAAACCGGGTCACGTGATACGAATTCTGTCATTTCGTTTCATTTCCTGGCTGGACCCTCCGAACCGAAAAAGCGCAAATCCACTCCATCCATCACCAAATCGGCCAATCAAAAGCTTCTCTGGTGATTCAAATGAGCTTGTTGTCTTGGGAAGCGGAATTTTTTGTTGCCACGTGAGTTTCCGCTTTCTCTGTTGTTTAGTTCTGATGATAAACTAATTTTTCTAACTCTACTCGACACTATTGTACTATGGGTTTTCTGTTATCTCGGGGTTTGAAAATAATACCACCTACATAGAAGGTGAATATGATAAATTTGTAATTTGATATATTCAAACTACCAAAGCAATTTAAAACAGTCACCGGGTAGTTTGGTCACATGTTGACCTTTCACCTCCTCACAACTTATCACTTTTTAATCTGTTTTATCCCAATAAACCATGCATACATTGAATTAATACTTCTTAAGCTAAATAATATGCCAAATATTATCATCCGATCCGAGGTATATCAAACCATATTAGTATACTATAGCCAATAATTCAGCAAATAAGCCAGTATTCTATAGCTAATAAGCCAGTATGCTATAGTTAATAAGCCAGTTTTCTATAGCTAATAAGCCAGTGTTCTATAGCAATAAGCCAGCTATAGCAATAAACCCATCCTTTTCTTATAATTTGTTTTCCTGTGTGATTTTCAACCAATCATCAAACCCTTCCTTATCCTTGCAGAAGTCGTTCAAGTAATTGGCCAAAAAATTCAACTTCAGTACCAAACTATTGGATTCATTCTTGTATCTATTGATATTGACTGTCAATTGTTTCTCCAAGCGTTTATAATAAGTGGCAAGCTCAAGGAGAGTGGATTTCTCTTGTTCTTTCTTGTATTTGAGAATCAAATTCGTATTGAAATTATTAGGCATACTAACATTAATATTTGATTCAGGATAATTGTATGGCACAGATACCATGATGTCAATAGCATTGTTCAATTTCCAGAGTTCAGGAAGCTTGGAATTTTGCACTGGAAGGGTAATTTTGTATCTGTTTTCAACAGCAGATTTCTTGAACAATTTCACTTTGGGGCCGAATTTATTAGTCATATCTTGTAATAATTGATTTCTGAGTTCTGCCAATTCTGGTGATACTGAGGTAGGATAATTTTCTGTGTTTGCTGATGATTTCTGTTGTGATATGGATATATTTTTTGTAGGAGGTTGGGCTGTATTTGGAGCCGAAGTCGAAGTCGAAGTCGAAGTCGCAGTTGAAGTTTGATTTTTGGATCTGGTCTTGACAAACTTGATGGTTTCTCTCTTTTCTTGCTTCAAAAATACTTCAAGATACTTATCCAAAGTCATGATTTGTGATTTCAAACCAGTTCCTTCAACCAATTGAATTTCTTCATCGGTAACTTTATTTAATGCAATATCAACAATTCTTCTGAATCCCAATTCAATATTTATTCCAAATCCTCTTGGAATTTCTTCATTCAATACTACTATCGAAGGTCTTTGGGTTTTCACCCGTGGATACTCGGAAGGAATGCTTAAATTAATCTTCAACATATCCAAACTGAATGGAAAGTCTGGGTCTGATGGCTTGATCCTGAATGACAAATATAGCACATCGTCTGGCCGGTTCTTTGCAAAGTCCAATAAGTGCTTTTGAATGAATGAAAGCCTATCACTATTGCTGTAACACTTGAAATGGTCAGGATCGGCTGTTTCCTTTTGCTTAACTTGTTCAATAACAGATTTAGTTGCTACGCCATTGATTGTGACGGGTTTGAATTTCTTGATAAGTTTTGACAATTGTAAAAACTTGGAAGTTTGGGTTAAGTCCTGGACTTTGTCATCAGAAACCTTGCCTTTGCCTTTGCCTTTACCCTTACCCTTCTTAGAGTTCCTTGACCTTGGTTTCTTTGATGATTTGGGATCTTTCAGCCCGTTTTTATTGGACCCCAAGTTCGAATTGGCAGCGACCTGTGGGGCAGTCCTGGTCAGCTGTGAATTCGACGAAGTTCCTGAAACGTTGGGATGATCTGAAGACATTGTACTGATTTCCAAATTCTTGATCATCTCACTTAGTTATATGAATTGTTTATATGCAGGATGGACATGAGTCAGAGGTGTAAAGGGATTATTGTTATTATCTCTTCGGTCTAATGGCTTAGTAAAATGGTAGACAGATTCCAAAAATAGAGGTAGTCACATCAAATCATCTCCCATCAAAATCTCAATCAAAACTAGCTTAGATTGTAGCAATAATATAAAGGCACTAAATTAACAAATAATTACAATGCCCCACATTTAGAGTATCAACCTAGTTATAAATTATATTTGGATTGTGTGCAATAGCAGAAAATACCATCTTAACTCCAAGGCCAAATGCCAATGCCAAATGCCAATGCCAAATGCCAATGCCAAGGCCAAAAGCCAATAGCCTGAAGTTCTATTCTATTCTATTCAATTTACCTAGTCATATTGAGGATAATTCTATAGAAATCGTGGTTAATAATTATTAACAGCACATATTTAACTATGTGTTAATATACATTGGATTCGTATGAAACTTCTGTACTTTCTAAATACATAATTTTCTTTGAAATGTAAGAGGAATTATCGTTTTTTTTAGAATTTTCGTATTTTTCGTATTTTTACAACTATACGAATAAACTTCAGAATATCCAATGAAACCATTCTCTATTCAATAGAAACATATTTATCCTCATGGATATTTCTCTCCTCCATCATAATGATATGAGCTCATGTGGTAGTTAATATGTGCCCGATAATATGCAGGAATATGAACCATCTTCTAAGTATCTTTTAAATCTGATGGATGTTATCAAGTATACGTACAAATACGTTATAGCCAACAAGTCTGCAGGGATAGCATGTGATGGATACAAGGGCAACAGTTTGCTCCCTTTAATCACCAGTTTCTTCAAAGATCTCACTCCAGATAAGAGAATAGACCCGAAGAGGTTCAGAATCGTTCAAAGATTGGATAGATTTGTTACAGGAGGCTTAATAGTGTCCCGAGATGAGAAATTCACCAAGAAGATCAATAAAGCTTTAGCTCATAAAGAACTGAGTGCTCAATTGGTACGTCGATATGTGGGAATCTTGCCTCTTGAGGGTGATTTTCAGGACCAGATAGGTGAGTATACCATAGGACCCAAAACTGGTGAAGGGCAAGGGCAAAAGGGCGTGAATTTCGACAATGCCAATCTTCATAGCGGTACAATAACCCATGATATTGTTTTAAAGGTAAAAGAGCTCTATAAACTGGATGATCAAAACCCCCTTCGCCATGTTAGATATCTGGCTTTAACCAAATTTAAGATTCTTCATAACTTGAAAACCGTTGCCTCAGAACATCAAATACATCATTACCCACAACTCTATCAATCCAAAACATTGGTACCGATAATATTTGAATTACATACTGGAAGAAAGAATCAATTGCGAGATCATACTCTACAAGCATTTGGTGCTCCTTTACTTAATGATGATAATTTTCTCAGGTTTAAAGAATTATCCACAAAGGACACATCCACTAATAGCATCTTATTCAAATCGAACCAGATTGGGTTGCATTCTGCCTACATCAAGTTGATCCAAAGTGGACTGGTGAAGGAAGAATTAATTATCCCCGTACAAGATCCCCAAGATCGAGAACTTTGGGGAGAATTTTTAGATAACACCGGAGACTTTATTCCAGAGATTAAAACCCAACTATATAACTTCTAATATAATACAACATAGTAGTTCTTCTCTAAGATTACCTTAACATACTTAAGGTCGTGTTCCAACCAAATCTATAAACTCTCTTCACTACATCCACAGAGAACTTTCAAGCACCTGTGAAGCCATGTCAGAAACCTTGCCATACACCATTACCCTCAACATACCGTTTGAAACGGAAACACAAGCACAGATTGCTTGCAAAACGTTGTCACCTGATCCAATTTTGAAAGTGAATGAGCTTAATGTTAAATACACCAATCAGTCCAATACTTTGATCTGTTCATTTGCTGGTGTTAGCAACCGAGTCATCCGTGTGGCTGTAAGTAACGTTATTGATAACATCAAGACTATTATCGAGTGTATGGATGAATTCGATGGCCAGAAGGACACCTTATTTGCATGATCAATATGATACATACAAACTAATAGAATTGCACCATAGTATCCCTCCCACATAGAATTAGGGACTCAAATGCATAAAACCAGTGAAATGTGGTCTCAAATAGTGGAAACTGCATTTCAAACAGTCTACAGAGCAGATACCTACGTTGATCTCCACTTTATGAAGCTTCCAGAAGCCTTCAGATGTTCCAGAGGTTCCAAATTTCACGAAACACGACATTAATGATTACATGTCGAACAATTAGTATCATTTACGGAAGAAAAAACCATTAATATACTACAAATATGCTTTAATAAACTACAATTGTCATCTGTAGCAAATTGAAAATGTTGATGATTATTACGTAATACATGTTTTTCATATTCCTTCATCGCCAATTAGTAGATCAACATTACCATGTTTAAAACCAGGTTATTTCAGTTCAAGTCTAGACGACTTGAACGAGATTTCAAAAGAAGTATATTCAATCAAAAGGATGCTTTAAAAAGACTTCAAATGTCCTCCAAGGATGAACCATTTCATCATGAATACTCAGTACGACCAGATACTTATGCTTTCAAAGTGTCAGCAGCAAATGAGAATTCGAGGCTATCTAAAGCTTCCAATATAACTGTTGAAAAGCCAAGTATACATCCACTTCAAAAGAGCAATGAAATCGAGGGGTTCAACTTAATTAAGTTCATTTATAGATATTCTACCAATTATCCTTTTGGTGATAAATCTCCCCAACAAGTGTACAATGAATTTCCCAAGACCAATTCCACTAGTTTGGCAAGATCCAAGTTTCGCCCCAAAAAGACGAAAATGTTAACATCAGACTTCATAGAAGACAGTTTGTACAATCCTCATTATGGATATTTTTCCAAAGAAGTGGAGATCTTCCATCCTGAAAAACCATTTGATTACAACAACATTAATGATATTGATGACTTTATGGATACCTGGCAACAAGCTTATCGGAAGTATGACAATTTTAAGGGGAATATAGCCGAGAAAGGTGAAGATACCAAAAGTGTAGCCACCAAATCATTAACTAGCTCAAAAGCATCTACCTCCAAATCATTAGCTAGCTCAAAGGCATCCACCACCAAAGCATTAACTAGTTCAAAAGCATCAAAGTCCTTATTCAAAAGAGATCAACAGATTTCTAAAAACCTTCCAAACCATCTCGATGCTGCATATGCAAGCACCACGTCTAAATTGGCTCAAAGAGCCGAAAAACTTCAACTTGAAGAAGCCATGAATGATCCAAAACCTCAATCTAGAAGGTCTCTTCAATTATGGCATACTCCTACGGAATTATTCCAACCATACTATGGAGAGGCCCTTGCAAGATATCTTCTTGTGAATTATAAACTCAATGGTGCCTACCCATATCAAGATTTACTTATCTATGAAATGGGAGGTGGTAATGGTACATTAATGTGTGATATCTTAAATTTTATCAAAGAAAATCAGCCGGATATTTACAATAGAACTCAGTATAAAATTATCGAAATTTCATCTCAATTAGCAGAGAAGCAATTGGAATCTGCTTTAAAATCCAAATTAATTGAAAAAGGTTTAGATACCAAGAAATTGGAGATAATTAATAAATCCATTTTCGAATGGGATAGAATTGTGGAAGAACCATGTTTCTTTATTGCTTTGGAAGTTTTCGATAATTTTGCCCATGATCTCATCAGATATGATAATGTTACTGGTGAACCCTTTGAAGGTCAAGTGCTTATTGATCAACATGGTGACTTTTATGAATTTTTCACTCCTCAATTAAGTTACTATTCAAATGCCTATTTGCAATTAAGAGAAAATGGCCATCGTCCAATGTTGAAATCTTCCACCACTTTACAAGGAAGAAAAGAATCGTTAAAGAGTATGTTACCATTCTTAACTGATAAAGATTTAATCCATCCATTACATCAATCTTCTTCCATGTTGAGATGGAAACATTCTTTGGTACCTTTTAAAGATAATTTAACTCCTGGTGAATTCATTCCAACCAGACTTTTGAAGTTCTTCCAAATATTGAAGCACAAGTTTCCCAACCATTCACTCGTGGCTTCAGATTTCCATTCCTTACCTAAAACCATCGGTGGTTATTATAATGCTCCAGTTGTTCAAACCGTGTTACAAGATAAAATGGTCGATGTGAGTACTTATATGTGTTACCAAGGGTATTTTGATATAATGTTTCCAACCGACTTTGAAATCAATAGTGACATATATAGACAAGTCACAGGAAAGATAGCTAAAGTTGAACCTCATAGAGAATTCTTGGAACAATGGGCAGAGGAAGAAAAGACCAGAACAAAATTAGGAGAAAATCCTATGCTTGACTTCTATGAAAATGTCAGTTTCATGGTAAGTTAAACTTGTAAATATATTAAAACGAGAACGAAATCAAAATCATTTGCATTAAATTCATAAACCTAGCAAATATAGAGTAACTTAGAAACTTTGTATCTATATGATACGAGTTGATTAAACCAGAATATACTCGAATCAAGAGTAAATAACCACAGTTCCAATCTATGCTGCTGACCCTCGAGTGCCTTTGAAAATCTATTCATGACAACAACAATCCCATTAATTTTTCAAATCCATGAACAACTAAAGTACCTGTTAGCATTAAGCTTCTTGATAAATCCTTCAAATAGAAAATCATATCATCAAGGAACCTAAAGTTCTCAAATGATTTTTGAATACAAGAATACAACTTATCCACTGGAACTTCATTAGAAACTTCTTTGATTGCCTCAGAATTTAATCCATTTATTATATCTGGTGGCTTAGTATGGAAATTAAGCGTGGTGCATTGTGCAAGCAAATAATTAATGGAGTTCTTTAGGTTTTTAACCATGTAATAACCAAGTTCGAGTATGGAATCTGATGAGTTTGTAATCCCCACACCTATTCCGATACCCACAGTAAAGCTTAGCAAGGCCCATAAGCATTTGTTATCTTCAGGTGCCCAGGATTGATCTTTCGAGTCCAAGATTTTCTTGATAGCAGAAAAGCAAAAATTGAAGTTTGAATTGGATATTTTCAACGGATCATAGCATTGATAACAAGATTCTAAATCAGATTTGATCTTCTTTTCGATATCTTTGTAATCCGATTTTTTTGTAGAAATGATGTTTGAATAAACAGAAGTAGAAGGGTTCAATACCTGCAGTGGTTCACAATCTTTCAAAACAACTCCTTTTATTCCGCTGGATTCATCCATTTGAGACCAGCTCAAATTACATTCAGGGATTTCGATCTTTGCATTTGAAAAATCAGGAATTTCAAATTTAGATCCTGCTAAATTTCCCTTTTTCCTTAATTGCTGCTTGTATCTATTAATTTCATTAGCACCAACTTTTAGTGATAGATCCTTATTCTTGAGTAAACTTCCGAATCCCTCCAAAGGCAGCGATGAGCTGAGATGTACTTGCTTTAAGAAGGTGTCTAGTTTTGAAAGGAAGTTGTCATTCTTCAAAGAAGAAGTTTTCCACACTTGAATTGGCTTAACATTCTTGATTAAATCAAACAATGCGATAAAATAGTTGTATGTCAAAATGTTGACAATGGTTAGTTTTCGTTCCAAATCATCTTTGAAACCTTCTTCAGAACCTTTATGTAAGACAAGCAACAAAAATTCCAGTAAAATTTTCGAACCGTCATTAATTAATATTACCACATTAGACCGTTTGATTATGTTATAGTAGCGTTTAATAAATTTGGGGGTCTTTTTTGGAGAAGCTGATAAGTTAATATGATCAAAAGTAACCCTTTTGTTACCAATGTTATTATCCAATTGCTTAATTAGTTCTCTTGTATTGGTAGAATTTGTGTGTGAGCTAATAAAGGTTATTGCGAGCAGATCTTTGGAGTTCGAGTTTGAGATCAAGTTTGAGTTCAAGTTCAATTTACGGGGTTGAGAAGTATCGGACAACAGCATTTTGGGCATGATGAATGAAGAAGGGTTCTTGAGATCCTCAAAATCTTGATCATCTTCTTCATCGGTTTCAAACACCATAACTGACGATTTTGGTTTGGGAGATGCCACAATAACCATCAGCTCCTTGACATCTTCATCAGTAGTGAGGGATATGATGGAAGCAGGACGATTAGACTGGGAAGTTTTGGGTACCATAGCAGGGGAAAACGGCCGAAGTCTTGATGGTTGGTCCACATCGGTGGAATTGGCCCGAGAAAGTGCCAAGGAATCAACACTAACCGATTGCCATGATGTAACAGAGAACAGCTGTGGATCCAAATCAGGAGTGTTGCCGCCGCCATTGCCGCCACCATTGCCGCCATGACTCTCGAATCTGGTGGAAACATCCAAGTCCGGATTGTTTAAAGCATTATAGATCGACAGGTGGGAATCGAGGAGTTTCTTGAACGAATTAGCATTATGAGTTGATGGATGATTTGGGGGTTGGGGGAGGTGCAATGGCGGTAAACCAGTTGAAGAATTAATTGGAGAAACGTGTGGTTTTTGAGCAGATTTGTTTCCGCCATAAAGATTGGATAAATCAGGAGAATTTCCCGGTCCATCATGAGACATTTTGGGTGATTTTACTCTAGAAAAAGATCCTAACTTTGAAGGGTCTGGGGGTCTCTTTAGGGGGGTTTGATAAGTGACGATAAGTTTATGCAGAATAGTGATCACGTGACTTCTCCACTTCCTAATCCGGACAAATTGTTAAACAATAGACACCTACAACGCTACTGATAAGGTACAAAGGTGCAGATATCGGTTGTTTCGAGGTAATGAGGCTGTGAGGTGAGAGGTTGCCTGTGAAACAACTTCGAGAGAAAAGCTGGGGTTGCAGTCTCTTACGGGAACTAAATGGTGGATTGAGGGATGGGAGACCACCATTGGGCTTGTTATAGAGTAATGAGGCTTAAGATGGAGGGGTGGAGGGGTGAGAGGATAATCAGTCTTTTGGTAAGGGTAAATAGCTCATAGCAACTAATTGAACTGTGATAATAGAAGATTAGGAGTGTGTTACATAAGCATTACATAAGCAAACACAAATATGTCTAGTGGTGCGCGTGTGGCTTCCTATTATGTGGAAAGACGTGACTGCCCAACAAATACCAAGGACCTAGAGCTGGAGGAACCCCCAAGGTTAGGTTTACCGTGACCAAGTGTCATGGACATTATGGAACTTTCCTCTTCTAATACTGGTACTGGTACCCAACTCTTGATCAGCATCCAGATCAACATGCAGGTACATGCACCCCAACCTGTCATCAAACGCACACCCCATGTATGACTCGGACTTAAGCTAGTCCATGTCCAATTTGACTTTGACCGCTACAATTAAGGTGTCAGATATCATGAATTGTTAATCTTTAGGTCTAGCTCTTATTCGATTCTTTACGTGGTCAAATTTCTATATTCAATTGGGAATTATTACTAACTACCAACAATTACTCGTCATCATTGAACACAACAAGTGGATCCCATGAAGGGTTGATGATTCTGTGAATTCCCTTAATCTTATGGAGGCCATCCAATTCCTTACCATCCTCGTCCTTCAAGTCCACCACATCCAAGTTTGATTCCACTCTGGCCGGAGTCACTGATTTGGGTAACACAATGGTACCTCTCCAAACTGCCCAACTGATCAAGATAGTGGCAGGTGAAACTCCGTATTTCTCGGCGATCTTGATCACCACATCGTCTTTGAACAAAGGAGAGTCATTAGAGCCCAAAGGTGAGTATGCCTGGAGGTAAATGTCATGTTTCTTGGAGAACTCGAGCAATTTGGTTTGTGGCAAGTAAGGATGGATCTCTACTTGATTGACCACAGGCTTGATTTTAGTGGATGGATCTTCAAGTAATCTGGTCAAGTTCTTTACAGAGAAGTTGGAGACTCCGATGGATTTGGTTTTACCCGATTTCTGTAATTCTTGGAGAACCTTGTAGGAATCAACAAAGTCGAAGTCAAGTACGATATCACGCTTTCCATTTGGTAAGAGTGGAATCAATGACTTGCTCTCGTTATTGGGATTGAGGGCAACGGGCCAATGCATCAAATACAAGTCCACGTAATCCAAGCCTAAATTCTTTAAGGATTTGTCCAAAGCTGCTGCTGGATCCAATTGGTCTATGGTAGCCAACTTGGTGGTGACATAGATTTGGTCTCTAGGAATTCCCGAATCCTTGATGGCTCTGCCTACGTGTTGTTCATTGAGGTAAGCAAATGCCGTATCAATGTGTCTGTAGCCCGCTTTAAGAGCTACAAGCACAGCATTGTATACTTCGTCCTCGGTGGAACGCCACGTACCCAATCCGACGGCAGGAATTGAGGTTCCATCGTTTAACTTGAATGTAGTGGTGGATCTGGAGGTTAGTAAAGAACTGACCACAAATCCCATCAACTTACTTATGAGCAGACATTGCGTATGTTGTATGGTTTCAGGTGTATTTGGTGGATAAGGTGAATTATGGCAAGATAATAGTAAAGTGCGATGACGGGGGTTGATCTTCTTATATACCCTTGCTTCCCCTATCGATGTGGCTTCGGAGCGCAAATGTGAAGGGTGCATGGGATCCGCATATGACGTGATAGTGCTTCACGATTTCACTATTCACTACTACTAATATTATAACCTTCAATGTAGTGCAACCTCGAAGAGTCCGAACAAACCGTAAGCCATAAATTCCGAAGTAATCAATTGAATGTTGACTTGAGGTTTCACCACTAAGGTCAATTGATCAATCACTCAAGTCAATCCTCCAATCTATTCACGCAGGGTTGCTATAATGTTTATCTGGGGAAGCTGCCCTCCACCAAGATCTTTTGATATAGGATGCCCTCCACCAGTATTGTTGGCGAAATTGCCCCTCCCCTCCCCTCCCACACCCATATTAGTCGTGTAACTTCTGGCTTTGTAACTCCAAATTAGTATACATCGACGGTAATTTAGCTACTAACCTCACTATTGCTTCTTAACCCCTGAGAATTCTCCTCTAATGAGCAGTTGAATCCTTATTTAATAAATTGCATAACCGTTGAGAACTGTGAAAAAAGTGTGGGGTACAAAGTGTACAACAAATCTCATCAAGCTTGAAGCATTCTTGAGGTATTAAAGTACAAACTTATCGAAAAATTAAGAAGAAATCCTGGGTGGTATTATTCAAAGTCAACTTCCTTATAGTTAGTGGTCCTTTTGAACAGCCTTTTATTTCAGCCAGGATCTAGAAATGTGGACTTCTTATCGCAACTTTGTTACAAATCTTTGAAGTTTATGTGATGAAGTTGGTTCTCCTAAAGTATATGTACTCATCTGGGAATCTATGAAGGAAAGCTTGAGTTGCTTCAAAAGTTTAATCACCTATTCTGTCAATAGAAATGGTACTCATGACCTATCAAAGAGTTTCATCTTGTTAATGCCTTGATAAATGACTACTATCCAAACTTTGGGCAACTAGCCAAGAGCTTGATAGAATTTCAACCAGATGATCAATGCTGAACAGCTAAAAAAAGTGACGTGATCTATTCTAGTTCATCATAACATCCCAATATCACTTTTTCACCCCTTAATTAATGAGTATCCTTAGCGGTGAATATCTCTACGTTTCAGGATAAACTTGCCCGAGTGTACGCAAAGGTTTGATGTTCTATAGTACAAGATGGATTTTCAGACAAGTAAATCCATTTAGTTCTCTTTATTTTCTCAACTTTTTCCATCATTTTTGTACACTTATCAAATCGAATCTTCGGTAAAGTCATGCTAGACGTTGCCAATGATTTTTGTATGGTAAGAGTAAGCTTCATAATATTTTAGCAGTACAATAAGTCAATATGAACGCTCAGTAGATGTTTTTCGAATTGGGAGTCTCAAGATATTTAAATTGTAAGAACATGACTTTGTAGGCATCAAATCCCATTTATTAAACCAAGAAGTGTCAACCTTTAGGATCGAAAAAGCATAGAAACTATTCACAGTGATGATTTGCTTTTTATTAGAGCAATAAACATTGGCCTATAACACCGAGGAGACTGGAAACTGGCTGGTAAAACAGTTGTTCTTTCTGAATCATCTCAAAATCATAATCCAGAGTCAAAATATCTACGTGTGAAGTTATAGTGCAGATCTGTCCTAACCCGTTGAAAATACCTTAGAGATATGGTTTCCCCCCAGTCCCCAAATTCTTATCACTGACTAAAGATTACCACAATTCACAGAGAATACTATTGAACCCTGATCAAAATTATCCTGGGCATAGTCATCTGATTATTCCAATAAAAACGGATTTGTGCACCCTACTGAGGCACCTATTGAGGCACTTTTCGAGGAACCTATTGTAGGCTTTAAGTTTTGTGGGGTAACATTTTCGAGTCCATTTCAGCCATGATAAGGGCTTCCAATCCAATTGTTGCATGTGGCCCCAGTAGACTATATAAGTGGTTATATGGTGGGTGGTGTCAGTTGTTCCACATGTGGTTGTCAGAGGGGATTTGGTCAATATTCAAACCTTCGGCCAAAAATATACCACCATCTAGTGCAAGTTCAGGGTCTTACCTGGAACCACAGCATTTCAGTACTGGGACTCTCTTCGCCAAACAAACAGTTAGAACGACAGATTTTTCAAGGATTTCTATTTCATCATTGGCTTAGGTTGTCCTTTGAAATGTCATATAATTGATACATGACCAAAATGTTGTGGTTGCGCTTCTCGGGTTATGATTCTGTGATTGTTTTTGGATACTTTCCCGGGCTCTCAAAACTCTATTGACAGGAGGAGGGGAGGTGTTTCAGAAAACCCACCTTGAGTGGGCTTATAGAAGCCGCCTGATCTGAATATAAGAATTGAGCACCGTCCATGAATTGCTTGTTTACGTATAGTAAGATGAGTAATACGATCTTTGGATCTGCAGATCACTGCCATATCTCCAAATAGTGATGGAAGGAGATTGATTGCTATTGTATTATTAATACAAAAAAGTCTTATCTACCATTACAGAGTGTGCTAGAGGTCCTAGAAATCCTAGAGATTACCATCCCACCTAAACTGGGAAACTCTACATTTTGAATAAGAATTAAACATATGTATTAAGAATTATCAACCTGTTGATTTAGTATTTTGCGACCACCAATAAAAATCAATCCACATGGGAGACCTCTGTTTTCTCATTCCATTCAGGATTAGTAACAGCCAATTTATGCTTCCCGTATAATGGTGGTTGATGTGGAACATCACGACGTAAAATCACTCTTTGAATATCGTGCCAAAGTTCAGTGGTTTGATATCTTGCATGAACCATAGCTGGAACAGCGAAAACATCATCCAACTCTTCCAAACTGAGACCCTTAGTTTCTGGCAAGAGCCATAACACCAAGAAAAATCCGATAACGTTCCATGCAGCGTACCATCCAAATGCACCAGTTGGTGTAAATGCATCCATCATTTTTGGCCATGAGAATGCTAAAATGAAATTGAAGAACCAACAAGTTGCAGTTGCGAAAGACATTCCTAAATCTCTGATATATAATGGGAAAGCTTCAGCAGAATAAGTAAATGGAACGGGACCTTCACCAGATGAATAAACACAAGTGAATAAGTAAATACCCGTGATAATCATACCTAATCTTCCATCAGGATTTGTATGTTGGTTGATCAAGAAACCAAACCCTGCGATAAGTAAAAAGATCGCCATAAGTGGGAAAGTTGACAATAACAAAAATCTTCTTCCAAACTTATCAATGGTGAGGAAAGCAGGAATAGCAAATGTAAAATTGATCATACCGAAACCCCATGATGCAAGCAAGGCCACTGGTTCAGTGAATCCCGATTCAATGAAAATAGATGATGAATAATAAGCAATCACATTGATACCACAGAATTGTTGCATAAACATAACTACCCAAGCACCAATAGCACCATTTCTGTTTCTTCTAACCGTAAACATTTCAATCATTCTCTTGTATGTTGGAACATCATATGAAGTTTCTTCTTGAAGTAAAACATATTGATAAAAGCAATCTCTAGCAGCAGCAATATTTTCTCTACGTAATGCACATAAAGCTTCATATGCTTCCAAGTGTCTTCCCTTTGCCATTAACCATCTTGGTGATTCTGGAACAAATGGGACTTGAAATAACACAATGATTGCTGGAATACATGCCGAACCGAGCATTAATCTCCAATTCAAACCAGTTCCGAAACCATGCTTTCCAACGTAATAAAATGCCAAACACGCAACGTAACCAAACATAATACCCACTGCAGTAAAGAATTGCCATAACATGACCAAAGAACCTCTAATGTGTTTTGGACTACATTCCGCAGCATAAGCTGGAACAGTAGCTGATTTAACACCAATACCGAATCCAAGGAAAAATCTGGCAATAAATAAATGCCACCAATTATTCACAAAACCTGACCAAATACAAGTGACAGCAGAGATAGCACATGTCCAAAAGATAGTCCATTTACGACCCAAGTGCCTATTCCAAAGATCAGTAGTCCAACAAGCAATTACTGAACAACAAAGGTAAGGAGCACCATTGACCAAACCTTCAATCAATTTTGGCTCATGCATGGTGACAACTCCGAATGCCTTTGGATAAAATAATGTAGCACCATTAATAACTGATTCATCCATACCTTGAACTGCAGCAGCCATTGAACCAAGTGCAATAACTGCAACTAATTTCAAAGGAATATGCCATTTTTTGGTGGCTTCCAAATTCAAACTAACTTTTTCTTCTTCAGTCAAGAATGGCATGGAGTTGAACTCTTCAGGTGAACGTGCAATAGCTGCAGCCTTAGCAAATAATTCGGCATCTAACCCATGTTTAGATGCGTAGTTTCTACCCATTTGCATCACTTGTTTCTCTGAATATTGAGACAAAATATTACCTTTCTCACCCTCTCCTGCTTCAGCGCCTCTCGAATGTAAAGATTCCCCATCAGATAATTCTTTTGGCTTCTTTTCCGTGAAAGATGATGTGGAGGAAGAGTTCTCAAACAAACCATCTTCTCTAAGTTGTGGATTGAGTTCTTGAGCTGGGGGTGCTTCAGCTGGTGAAGCAGCGTCTCCAATACCGTTAGTAGTAGGAGCACTCATTTTTTTATGATTATACCAGACATAATTTCGGATTCTGTTTACTTTATATAAAATGTTTAGCAACCACAGGGTTGGGCTGCAGGTCAAGGTGGGGGCGCCGTGCTTATGTGGCAGGTTACGTGCAGTACTAAATAACTTTTCTCGACCAATTGGGAATTTATTCCTAATTAGCAAGACACCTGCAGATATTATTATAAGCGAGAAGCAATGCCCTTGATACCTTAATTGCTACCCTCCCATATAGGCATCTTGAACAACTTTCGAGAAGCATGGAACTTACTGTCAAAATTGAAACTAGAATACTAACTGGGAAGGGGCTCGAAGAACAAGAGTGTTTGGAGTTCAAGCGGGGAATTTCTTGCAGGTAATCAATTGGAGACAAAATCCTAGGGTTATGATGTCATTCGCATAGTGACACTTTTTGGTCGGGAGCCCTGTATCAAATAGCAATTACAACTGGATATTCAGTTTCAAAGCACGATGGCTTGGTTACCATTTTAAGCAACGATCTAGCCTTGCTGGTAGATATTGTGGCTCAATATCCGTGACCAAAGAGAGAGTCGTCTCCCTCCCCCCTTACCCCGCCATGACACCTCAATAATAATAAATTAGACTTTTGGTCCTAATATCGTGAACTCGGGAGAACATATGGGATGTGGGGTTGAAATGGAACTTACGGCTATCCATGGGTCCGTTCTCCGCTGATAGATTGCAAACTGAAGAGGCTAAACTTGAGTGATAAACTTGTTCAAGGAGAACCATGTAGTTGTACTATATGCATTAGCGATAAATACTTGCTAAGCTGTGTTCGTAGCCATTTCTACAAGATGGAGATGTAATTCCTGGACAACGGTTCTTGATGGTTTAATAAACTCAAAAAGGTCAAGACCCTGAGTAATGATAACAAATTAACTCGGATAAAGCCATGGTAAAGTTTCGATGCAAACAAATACTTTTAGTTCTCCGAAGATGCGGGGGAACCCATGAAATAAGGTTCAAAGATCGGAAGAACTGCTACTTATTAATGGTTAAGCCCTGTTACCAGCAGAGGTAGTGCTTCAATTAATTATACATTACCCTTAATAGACCAGTATGAATTTCTTTTGATGCAAAACACGAAAATTACTGCTTTTGAAGTTTCTCCGGACCTAAGTTTATGATAGCAGTTCATACAGATTTTCATTGCCCAAAGTTTTGACTGATGTATCTTACGTCAAAAAGTTCAATAGAAATATTATAAATATTCTGAAAAGTTAATATCGATGTTGTTTTCTGATTACATAACTAGATGAGCTTTTTCACGTAGGTTGTTGCTTATCTATCGAAAGTCGCGATTAAAATTATAAATTCAAAAAGAAAGCCCGATGCGGGGGTCGAACCCGCAACCTTTTGATGTCTTACATAAGAGTCAAACGCTCTACCGATTGAGCTAACCAGGCTTTTCTTGAGTTTGAATTTTTCAGGCTATTATAGTTGAGTATATCTATGTATTACTTTCCTCACTCAGAAACTGTGAACGTATTCCTTCATTGAGAGACTCTTGATCTTAATTTACCGTCTCATTACTTATCTAAGTTAGCCTGTTACTAATTCTATTTTATGGGAGTATATTCCTTTCCTTCATTCTGAAAACTTTCTAAATATATTATGTGTCCTTTTATTGACCTCTTGTGGGTAACTATCTCACGCTGGCCAACGTTTGATTGTTCATGCTTAATTCTTCCTACATGATGTAGCTCTCTGTTTCATTTTGACATCATCAATATAGGTAAACATGTACGTAATCCTTTCAAGTCTTTTCTTTCTGTTGAAGTTTATGTACTAGACTTATGCATATATATCTATACATAATTTTGTAATCTAATCCGTTGCAGTGGTTCCATATCTTTTTTATCTATTTAATCATGTAGAATTCGCGAGAGTATTCGTCAATCGATTGTAGGTATATACTCAATTAAGAAAATCTTTGTCCAACTGCTCGCCCCCTCCCTTCTCCCTCAGCAATCAGATGAGTATACAGAATTGTAAAGTAATATGAAACTCCCAAGTAAATCAGTGAAACTAGATCGCTAACTTTTTATAACTCAACTCCGTAATACCTAATCCTATTAATAACTATCAAATTGAAGGATGGACCGAGGTGTCTCACTAAAAAATATTTGTTATAGTTGCCCTTTGGTCTTTCAGTCGCCGATACGCAGGTTTGAGCCCCAGTTTTTAGAAAGGTACTATCGTACGATTTAGTCACAATTTGCGGCCATTAGTTTCTTGATCTATTTGGGTGAGTATAACTTGGAGGCAAGTTTTATTCACTTAAGTCATATGTATACTCCGCTTACAGAATAATAGATAGGAACAATAGTGAAACATTGGAAGTTTAACTTATTCATTCATTAAACAATAAATGATAACATAATCGGTATATGATTCAATATTGTGCCTAGCAATCTATCAATTGGGTCCAGATCACTGTTAAGGTTCATCTGATAAAAAAGTTAATATCATGCAATATCAAGGTTATAGGCGCGTGCTATTAACTTGACTTTACGAAATTTCACTTGTACTATAATTTTCTTTCTATAAAATTACTTGGACTGGTACAAAACTTCGTCATACTGCATCACAAATGGAGTAGAATTCCAAGAATTGGTCCACGATTGAGGTACACGTTTAATGCATCCATTTTATTTCTATTGGAAGCTCTAGACTTCGAAATGAAGATCATAAGATAGAGAATTTCACATGACAAAATAAGAATATTGTGACTTGATGCAAACTCACTAAATTTTATGTTTAAAGTTCAGACTATAACAATATGCAGTCCTTTGAGCTGGAAAACTTGAGCTTTCAGTTGACGCAAGGACCGTAGTGATCGATAACTACTAACAAGGTACATTTTCAGACATAGCCTAGTGGGTGACCAATTGTTCCCAAAAAATGAATATAATCAACATATTCTAGACCAAATGGTTAACTTCTGATGAGCAATCTACTATACTCTATAAATCATCATTATCATTCAAATAATCAAACTTACCACTCAATGCCATTATTAGGGCCAGCCACCATTCACATATATCAATAATGAAGTTGAAAGAATGAATCCAAAATCAAAAGAATTTTTCAAAAACAAGACCGCTCGAATACTCCTACATATTGATACTAGTTGTGCTTAAGTCATTGGTTACTATACTTGACAATAACTATGGAGAACATTATAATTTCCCTCAATTAATCAGGAAATCATTCAAAAAAAAATAGTGATATTACCGGCTTCAATGATTTACCGGTATCGACATAAAGTGTTCCATCTCTCATTCAACAGCCATCCCAAGGCTGAACAGAACAGAATCCGATCCTAGCACGTTCTAGAACTCACCTACAACAAGAACAGGAGCAATGATATAATTCTGAAGATTTTCAATTTCATTTAATGTCAATAAACATTTTACATGACCTGGCATTGCTTTTTCAATGAAAAGAAACGGATATATTCATGCTTGATAACGTGATTCTCGAGTTTCCAGTACAAATAGGATATTTACAAAGAACTAACACCAACTAGTAATCTTCTCAGAATGGAACCACAAGCTTTTCGTCAGAGATTAATCTATCATTGAAGGACAAACAAGAAACATCTAAACTTCATGATGTGTTCATTAGGTTCCCAAAATCAATAGTCACTACTAACCACGAAATGAACAACTAACAAAGATTTCCACTTACTGCAAAGAATACAGAACATTACATCTACAATTTTAACGAATATAATTTTTCAATACTACAATTAGTGGTCATAATCATCCTTGATATCGATCACCTTAGATTCAAAATTTCCTTTTTTTAATTCAAGTGATCCAGCTCGCTTGACTCAACCAAATTTAGTGAAAGAGGGTTTCATAACTTAAGGATATTTCATCGCCAGAAAACAGTAATTCAAGAACGCCGAATTGCTTGAAATCTTTCATTTCCTCGAACATCGGCTGACCTCTGAGAAACTGTATTAGCTATAGTCGAAATCAGAAATTGGATATTCTATCAAATGAGCTTTCAATTTAAGGCAAGTGATTGATAATATCAGCAATAGTCTAACAATAAAATATTAAAGTGATCGAAAGACATTTAAAGCATTTAATATAGGTTTTCAAGGGTATGAATCTAGCAGATTCGAGTTTTGGCAACATAATCTAACTCTGGTCTAAGATTAAATTTGAGTTCATTAAGCTGTTCGATAAAAAATGAAAATATTTTCACAAATTTTCCAAAACTATTGAGAAGTATATTAGCAGTTATTAGTACCCGAGAAATATCATTCAAACAATGTTAAATGATCTACTAAATACTAAAATTTTGGCAGTTACCCTCTCCCCCCACCCCATATTTACAATTACAATTAAATCCGATTTGTCATTTCTCCATTCAACGTGCTTCTTCAGTGTGAAAGAAAATTCATGGAAGAGAAAGAAAATTAGTCAGGAAAAATGATTTCCTCACATAAATTCATCTGCTAGAGAAGATTAAAAATTAAAATTATTAGAGTATTGGAAGCTATGCATCATGAAGGTGGAATTAATTAGCTACAATCTATGCTCATTATTGTTCTAGATTGTGTTATTTTTTTAACAACTCTTAATCATTTAATGTATTTTTGGTAGCTGGTAAAGTTTAATTCATATTCCAGCCAAATTATTCAGCGTAGAATGAGTATGGGGTAGAAGGAAGTGAAATGATGATATTACAACAATAACATTATCCTTGATACCATTTGAAACTATTAATGATGTTTTGGTCAAATTGAATTACATTTCAATTTTTGAATCCTAACCCTCCACATGGGGATACGCCCATTTCATCCATAAAAGAATGTCCTTAGTATTTCGCAGAAGTTTGGGGGGAAGCTCTCTATGATTTACATTACCTCATAGATTTGGATATTTTCAACTTTTGTATTTTAGACGTCTTTGTAATCCTCACTCTTGACTTTATTTTGTCCCATTTCGTTTATTAACTCACTTCACCCTTGGCATTTTTATTGCCACCGATGCAAGTGACTACCTAAAATATTATGATTGATACATACTCGAGCCCAGGCTATACATCCTAGGCAAGTAACTGGTACCGTGTCTTGTTTGCTGGTGGTAAGCCTATTTACGAAGAAACTAACAAGATCGTATCACATGAGTGAAAATACTTGACTGGCATCAGTAAGATTTCGATGTGACATGTGGGATTTGGAAGATTCTTGGATTGTGCCACTTATTTCTTCTATCAGCTGACAAATCAAAGGTTTGTTCCATCTGTTGTGTCAAGTAGCCGTATGATATAACTAACAGTGGCTAAAATCTCATCTTCTTAAGATCTTATAATCAAAGTTCAAATATTGAAAATGGTGGTTATAACTCAAAGTAAAGATTCGTTTCTATCAATAAGAGTCCAGAATGATGGTATTTGGTTAATTGATCATTAGAGAAGAAATATTCAGGATATTTTAGCGAACTCCCTGTTGTTAAAAAATAAATCATAGAATATAAATCCACAATCAGGAAGATGTTAAACATCGTAAACATATTGCTAAATTGTTACATTGTCAATGAAGAAAGTGTTGGAAAAAAGTTACTCAAATAATTTACAAAGTCTTGAATCAAAATGTTGTTTATTTCGAAGGTTTAAAAAACTGATATCACAACTGTAAGTTCAGCTTACTAAACCGAAGTTACATATCAACTATTGAATCTTCACTTTTCCCGATGAACTTGGCCTTCACATTTAATATTGAAATGGAACCTTTAGATAAATCATACAATTTATATTTCTATATCTACCTTGTCACTCAAAATATTTTTGATGATTAAACCTAACCAATAACGAAACCCAGCAAACTATTTAAAGGTATTAATGTTCATTGAAATTTGAAGTCAATCAAACAATCAAATGAAGTTTTCTAACCTCTTGAGCATTGCTTTCCTTGGAGGCACAGTTTTAGGGAAAGAAGTCACTGGCATCTTTAATAAGCTCTCCTATACTGGAGATGCCTATGAAACATTAAGTGTTAGTTGGACCTTGAGCAAAGATAAGTTAAAATATGGAGATACCTTCACTTTAACGATGCCATTTGTTCATTTACAAGATAATTCTGTCAATACTATACCCTTAACTGGCCAAGGTAAAGCATATGCCACATGCTATTTTTTGATGGGTGAAAGCAGCAGCGTCAATTCTTACTTTAAATGTACAGCTACTGCAGACATCAAAAGTGCTGATATGGCTACTGGTGTAACCAGCCTTCCACTCTTTGTCTTTGTAGGAAGAACTGCTCTGCCTGTGGATATGGAAGCTACCAAGCACTTTAAAGTTGGTGACAACGTTATAACATTTTATGATGGCCCCACTCCACTTGTTGCTCACTTGTATGCTAAACCACTTTCTGGACCCATTTCTGATATGCTTCCTGCTACCTTCGCTTATAGAGAAGCTAATGTTTTTCAAACATTTCTTCTTGGTGCAGACAACTGTCCTGGAGGATGGGTAAGTAGTGGTGAATTTTTAGTAACCCTGCCTTCTGATTTGGATTGCAACTCATTGGTTGTGGGAATGTCCAATAACCTTTCACCTTGGTTAGCCATTAAATCATACGACTCTTTACAATATACTACCCAGTGTGTTAATAGAGAGTTGAAGGTAAGTTTTGGTGGAGTACCTCGCGGTTACCGTCCATTTATTCAAATTAATTCTCTATTCTCAAGAATGTATCGACAATACTTTTACACTGAGAATTACGTATGTTCTAATGGTAAGTCTTTTACTGACAGCAAAACCTTCAAATATGTTGACAAGAAATATTCACAAAACTCAGGTGGTACCCCTTTCGAATACATTACCCTGACAGTTGCTGGTCTTAGTACCACAAGAACGACAACATTGCCATATATCAAAGACCTCGAAACCGCAACAGTTGTTATTGAAGTTCCACTTGCTGATGTTACCATTACTGAAACTTGGGGAGGGGATTACACCACCACTTTAACTAGAAAAGGTGGAAATGGTCAACCAAATACTGTCGTTATTGAAGTTCCATCTCCTGCAATCACTACTACTGAAACTTGGGGAGGTGATTACACAACTACATTCACTAGGCGTGGTGGTAATGGAGGAACTAACACTGTGGTTATTGATGTTCCAACTCCAACTATCACTATTACTAGAACTGGAACTGAATCATCCACAAAGACCATTCCTGCTGATTATGGTGGAACTGCAACCGTGATCATTGAAGTTCCTTTCGACGGAATTACTGTAACTAAGACCTGGGGAAACTCATTTACCCGTACAAGAACTCAACCAGGTGCTAATGGTGATAAACCAACAGTAATTGTGGAAGTTCCGACCCCAACTGTGACTATAACTACTACTTGGACTGGTCAATATACCACCACCAAAACCAACTATGCTCTTTACGGAAGAACTGCTACAGTTGTTGTTCAAATACCAATGACTACTAGACTGAGTTCCTCCACGACTTCAACTTCACATGGTGAAGTAAACTTTTGGGCTATGAATATTGGAGGCTTCTTTAGAGCCAGACCAAAAGTAACAAATATTGAAAAGCCCGCTCCTACAAGCTACACTAATGTTATTTTGAGATCAGATGCTAAGACCACAGATGTTAGCCATGATATCACCTCGTTTAGTACTGCACATGTTAATTTGGACTCTTTGTCCTTACCAAAGGCCACCCTCAGCAATTCAGCTCAAGTTTACTGGAACTCTTCATCAAGTTTCTAATTAACAGGTAATGAATATGTCTCTACTTGATCTACATGGAGTATCATACCAAAGTTGTGAATAAGTCTATCACTTGATTTTTTGCATGTAATTAATAAATTTGAAATATATTCTATACTACGTAATACGATTCTGCAGTATGGGTTTTCTAGAGTATTGCAGTATGGGTTTTCTAGAGTATTGCAGTATGG